>OZ012685.1:40272698-40330198 GCA_963942565.1 Maea johnstoni | reverse complement strand
GATACGTGCGACCACCAAGGGGTGAAATTCACGCTCACAATTCTGCCAACCGCAGCTCCCCCAGCGGCCCTAAAAGACACTAGAAATATATGTTAATGCGATCTTTAATTTGGCGTTGATGGGCATTCGCCAAAAACGCCAAATTAAAGATCACGCCAAATTAACCAGTTATACAGTATATAGCAATACTTTTCAATATATGTTTGTTTACCCTCACGTCTTGAAATGATAATTAGGTAGTATTCAAATGAGGATTTCATCAAGAACCTTTTGCGCTGTTGTAAGGAATAATATGTTCTGCATAACCAATTAGGATATGTTTATATTGGTGAGAAAAAGTAACGACTTGTGGTGCTTGAAGCCAGTTGAGAGCAACACAAGTAACATGAGAAATACATTCACAGCATCATGTATTCATTCCTAGCTTTCATCAATGCTTCTAAGCAAATGAAAAGATATTTTAATTTAATCTCGAAAAAGTCACAGCTCGATTTAATGTCTGTCTTACACATGTACAAAATGGTTTACTTTGTGACTAGTTTAGATTAACAATTCAGTTCATCAAGTTTTTTCTGTAATTCGCCCTTTTTCGCTATAGACCGGACCAAGTCTGAATTTTCCACAACCGAGATCATGCCTAAATGCTAATTATTATAAAATGGTGCTTGATCAAGTAGCTGTAAATGGGTTAATAATTTTAAAAATGTGTAGATATCAATACTTATCAACCTGAACCTGAATGAACACAATTTCATCCCTCACACGAACACTATCAAAGTTTTGCAAACCACATGCATCGTTCAGATAAAAACAGTTCACGAAGAAGTAACCTTTATGATGTTGCTTTAATAAGCTTTAATTAAAAACATGTTTTTATTCATTCCATTTTAAACTAATTGGCAGTCATGCCTCTTACTAGCCTGACCGTCTAGGGGTGGACACACATTGCTTGGCTCGGCTCGACAATTTAAATTCCCACATGGAAACTTCTTAGACGAAATTTATATCTAGCTGGGCCTTAATGGGTCAGATTGTCGTGTCATTGTTCAAGTACTTTTGCGTGACGTAACTAATTATGTTTGTAACGAATACAAATTATGAATGTACAAATCTCGACCATTCATTGTCGCCCAGTGTCATAGGTTGTGGGGTGGATGGGGTGTGACAAGATGAGCAACACAATACAACTGTTAACTATGTGGATACACCTGAAGAGACGTTTTTCGTAAAACAGAATTTATTCTTAAGATGTTTTAACCAACAGTGGTGAAAGAAGAGTCGACGAAGTTCTGGGGATGTGAGGGTTAATGTTACTTTAAACCAGTCGGCAGTCCTATCTATAATCAATTTCGTCTGTGTTCACTGCTCGAGCTCAATTAACCAAATACTCGCGGAGGATATAAATTACACACTGTCATAGCGACGGAAATGTGTGGACAAATAATACCCACTGTTTGTATGTTGCAGGTTGGCACTTCCCACCAAGTCAGCGAGCCGAGCTATGTCCTGCCGCTAGGACGGAGCGACGATTTATTTCTTCCGTCGCTTTCTACAGCTTAGGAAATATCGTGACGAGATAGAAAGCAACAATCTGGAAGAAAGTCTCTCTGTTGGAGTAGTGCCAAGGGATATATCAGTTGCAAAAGCAGCATAGAGCACTTCACAACGCCGGACACTTTATAGCGACCAAGCCAACTCGCTAATGAGGAGACGGAGACTCGAACCTGTGACGTGACGCTCGGGAGCCAGGCGGCTCCCTCAGCGCCCTCTACTGAGAGAATGGGAACTCACGCCTCTGTGGCGAGAGATGACAAGATAAGTGTGAATCCTCTGAAGGAACTTAAAGACGACTATGCTGCAATTAAGAAGGAGAAGGATGACCTTGCTAGCAAGGTGTCAGAACTGGAGAGTCAGGCGAAACAGAGAGAGGGAGACAGAATGAACTGTTACAGCAACGCAACTCTCAACTGGAGAAGGAAAAGGATGACTTGCTTAGGAAGATAACAAGTCTAGAAGGGCATTCCAAGGAGGCGGGGGAAAGTAGCCCGTCGAACAAGGCACACAGAGCATTAGGAACGCTCATATCCCGCAAGAAAAATCATCGGCGGGAACATATGAGTCGACCGCTTAGTGACATAGATGCATATGGCAAAGGTATGAACCCCCACAATGGTGGCACACCCTCACCGAAGGTAAAACGAGATCATAGACGGGACTGCATTGAAGAAAAGAATGAGCTGCCAGATGGCTCTCCGGGACGGTCGAAAGTGAAGGGGGATGTCAGCAACAAAGTGACATCTTCGTCTGCTGAAAAAGTGCGGGAAGAAGCTGCTGCTCCACAGACGAATACAAGCAAGTGAACAGTTCGTCATCGCGTGCAGACATTTTCCTTATAAATAAGATGACATAAACGTACATGTATATACATATTTGTATCCATCTTTCTGATTAATATAAGCTTTGGAAGAAGATTTGGACGTGTGGTTATTACAGCCTCTTACATGTCTGAGGCATATTAAGACTACGTGGAGGCATTGCGTTGTTTTCCATTCGTATAACTTTAATGGATAGCCAATTCACAATACCCTTCGGTTTAACTCATAAAATGAGAAAGATTTTTTTACACTTTGTACGTGAATGGAATATCATTGTAGGTCAGGTATTCCCACGAGAGCTTATTTACATGTACATATCACTATTTTCAACATTTGCTAGGTTGTTCATGTTATTAAAAGAGAAGCCTTTTAACAAGCCTCCATTACCAGGTCATTAAAACTCAGAATGTGCCTTGGCAACCACTGTGAGATATCTGGTATTTTGACCACAGGGTATATTAAAATGTTTTTTATCATGTTATCATGCTACTGAATCCGATCCAATCAAACTGACTGCTGAAAAATAAATGATGCCCTCAGGAGGTTCGTTAATCTTAAGAGTTCAGCCTGCGGCTCCATACATTAGATTCGTATTGACCTCTATAGGTATACCTTTTTTTTCAAGGCAGGCACGACAACACAACAGAGTTGACAATCAGGTGTGGGCAGGCTGGGGAGAGTGCAGGCGCGGAACTCAAACTGCCAATACTCCATATTGCCAGAGCTTCATAGTTTATTGCCAGATCTTGGGAAATATGATACCAGAGCTGAAACAGTTTTTTTCCAGAACTTGAAAGTATCAGAGCTTTACAAGTATATTGCCAGATCTTGAATGATTTGTTGCTAGAGCTTTAACAGTATATTGTCAGTACTCAGTGTATTGTCAGAGGTTAGACAATATGCTAACTTAGACTGGAACAATATATTTTGAGAGCTATCATAATTTGTTGCCAGAACTATAACAATATATAGTCATAGCTTTGACAGCGTATTCTCAGAGCTTCAGAGCAGTACATTGTCAAATCTTGAAAAATATATTGCTAGCGCTTTAAAATATATATGTCCAGACCTTGTACAATACGATACCAGAGCTTGAATAGTATAAATCCATAGCTGTTTTTGTTTGCAATATAGACATATGTCATCGGACATAATTTTCATCTTATACAGTTCAGATTTTGAAGAGATTCTGTAATATAAGATTCGAAGCTGAATGTAACAGATATACACATTGACATTTGTTTGGTGATTTAGAATAAAAGCATTTTGTATTTCCTCACTTTCCAGATCTTGAACAGTATATTTCCAGAGCACGAACAGTATATTTCCAGAGCTCGAAAAATACATTTCTTGAGTTTGAACAATATATTTCCAGAGATTGAACAATGTATTTCTTGCGCTTGAATGTATTGCTGTCAGAGTTTGGATCTGGGTCTGATCTAGAGTGGCATAACTGGCGTTGGTTACGGGAGGCAGCGACATGCTGTTCTCATGACAACAGCGGGTGCTTGGTCTCAACGCACACTAATGAACATGGACGTACTTGTAAAGGGTCAATCAGTACAGATGGCAGATTTAACCATTATGCTGCTGGTGGCTATGTTTGCAAACAAAATAATGCAAAAATCATGAGAAAATACTGAAACCTAGGTAAATGGGTACTCATCTGATAGTGCCCAGCGAGAGCTATCCAGTGAATACCAACGTGAGAGGGTTTTCAAACATCTTTGCGTCCTTGTATTTTAGACTAGAGTAGGCTCAGAATTGAAGGTCCCTGTAGCAAGAAAGGTTCTCAATAAATTCAATTTAAGAGTGCTCTCTTGATATTCTTTCAGAATTGAATGTCATGAAAGAAATATTATTTGTGCACAACTTAAACTTAGTCTTGGTCTTGGTTCCTATGTGTGAGTGGATCCTATAGGAGGGAGTGAATCTACACATTGTTGCCTTTTATAAATCAAACCTCATAATGGTTATCATTCATAGTATCCTTTACTTAAACTGGGTTAGTTAATAATGTTAGATAAATGTAGGCTCGCTCTTGCAGGAAGTTACCAGGAAATTCTACAAACACGCCATAGGTAGGCAATTGTCCCTATGTTTTTTAATCATGATACCCCCAGAGTCTCCTAGATTAACTTAAAGGCATAGTCCGTATGCAAAGAACATTTAGATATTTAAAGGGGTCCTGATAATGAGAGCCTGCGCACGGTTTGATGAAGTTCTTATTACGGGGTATTTTTAAATGGACTTTTAATTTTAGACGTGCAATTTGCAAATTTAGCCACCTATATGGACGGTATAACTGATGACCCGTTTTATTTTGGATTTTCCAAAGGGGATCTTGCAAATGGATTACTAGATCTAGTATCTACTGGGACATGATCAAACTATTCCTACTTAAATGTACATTGGGGGCCCTTGAAATTCCTTACGGGAACAGGAACAGATCCATAGCATCAGTTCATTGACAGCTGATATCTGTACACGTTATTTGAATATCTAGTAGGGATAACAACTCAACGTGTGCCCAAATGTGGTAATATTTAGGTATTGCTTGTGGGCCAATCACCCAGGAGAGCTCAACACATATGTAATCTGTGAAAAAACAGCAATAGTTATATATGTGACACTGCAAGATGAATATGGTTTGAATCATATTTGAAAATCGACAATAAACAACATTGTATGCAGATTAATGGTTTTCCTATTCATTCATTTTTGTTATTGCAGGATATACTTGTTAGCTGCTTGCCCCATAGAAGGCCACATGTTATCGTGTAACGCTTCATGTCGTTGAGGTCTGAATGAATTGTGTGTTTGTTATTTGAGGAACAGGCAAATTTGTGATAAATGGGTAATCATATGTTGTTCGTAAGCCTTATCTTTGGAAACAGATGTTAAACAAATCTTCTAAAGACAAGAAAACTTGGCCAGTTGAACTAGATAAGCAGTGAATTCCTGAACAGTTTCTACAGCTGAAGGTTGATTCATTGAAAAATGTAAAATGCCTGGTAATTGAAACAATATCTTACATGTTTCAAAAAAGTATCCATTTATTCAACAACTATATCAATCTGTGTTAATTTCTTTTAGTATTGTGTGCCAACAAAACATAATGAGATGACCACTAGTTTTTCCCTTCAGATTAATCAAATAACTTCACGGCCATTTACTATACTACTTAACATCTCAAACTGGACCTTTTAAACAATGCACAATATTGGTTTAATTGCTTTATCAACCAATCGGCATGAAGGGAAAAAAGGATATCCATAAAAAAACGCCACGCTAGCAATAAAAAGCATTGTTGCGAGAAAGGTCATATATGTATAAACATACATATAAAACGTAGATCAAGAGCCTCCGAAAACTTAACTGAGAAAACACATCTTAGTATATATATATCTAAATATATATATATATATATATATATATATATATATATATATATATGTATATATATATCTATCTATCTATCTATCTATCTATATATATATATATATATATATATATATTATATATATATATATATATATACATATATATATATATATATATATATATATATATATATATATATATATATATATATATATATATATATATATATATATATATATATATATATATATATATATATATATATATATATATATATACATATACATACACCTAACATTTATCCTGTCTACATTGAACATCCTGCACTGGTTTTTAACTTTTCACTGTTGATCAAAATGCATTCAAAACTTGATGAATGATAGAAGCATGCTCAGAATAGATTAGAAAAAAACCTGAATTATTCCAAATGGACATATATATATGATTAATGAGTCAATGGTAACATCATTATGAGTATTTTTCTTACACAAGGAACACACAAATGGATATCATTTGCCAAGTCAGCCTTCGCTTTTCATCATTAACAACTGGTTTATTTCAAATGCTAGTCTTCGTAAGCCGAGGCAAAGACAAAATCCACACATTAGGTCTTTATGGCAATTAGTCATTGAATCGCTGGCATCCTGTTGTTATTAAATATCACTTGGGAAAGAGGGATGGTAAGCATAGAACAATTGTTCCCTAGGCAACCCTGCATCATAACTGCATTTAACAGTTTTAGAAGTACCGTATTACCCCGTGTACATTCCGCATTTCTAAACACCGCATCATCTAAGGGCTATTCCATTTGAATATACATGGGGGGGGGGGGGGGGGGGTGGAACGCTCACCTATTAAAAAATCATGGGGGGGGGGTCAAGATAAAAAAAAAATCATTGGGCGAGGGGTCTGTCAAATATTAAAAAAACATGGGGCGGGGGGGGGGGGGGGGCTACCTGGCAAAAAAAATGAATAGTATATACCCAGTCAGCTGTCAACCCGCAATGTTTGTCCTGGCGTTCAGCTCCAGTACCGGACTAGTTCGAGCAACTCTAACTGTGGTATCGGCCTTGTTTACTATATGATGTCTATTAGCCGAATCACAGTACTGTTAGAGATCCGGGCATTTTAAAATTTAGCATCTGCGCCAAGAAAACTGGGCGCTCATATTTATAACCCGAAACACCCCCAAAAACCAGTCACGTTCGTACCATACCTTGTTTCTTTGTATGATTATATCTTTATTTGATAAAAGTCCGTTGCCTGGTGCCTGTATGGCACACTTTTAAAGTTGAGGCGGTCTGCATTGTGGAGTTCACGTCGGCAATGGATGACGTTTAATATGCACGCATGCGCACATGGCGTACATAAGAAGGGAAACCCCAGCTTCTAAAATAAGGGGTATAAAAGAAAAAAAAAACATGGGGTATGGGGTTTCGAAAAAGTAATGAAAATCATTGGTGGGGGGGGGGGGGTTAGATGAAAAAAAATCATTGGTGGGGGGGGGGTTTACATGAAAAAAAATCATTGGGGGGGGATGTCTGAAATTGTGAGCGTTCCACCCCCCCCCCCCCACCCCCCCCCCCATGTATTTTTTAATGGAATAGCCCTAAGTTAAGGAGGGGGGTGCGTACTATCAAGGGGTACATGTGCCAAAAACTATTTTACTTCGTTGCTACGGCGTCAACCAGTCAACAAGAGTTAGAGAGTGTGGAGGGACCCAAGATCTTTCAGCCGTCGACCAAAACAAAACCCCGGGCTTGTCAATATTTCTTCCATCGCCTACGACCAAGAATTAACATGGCGGAGGGTGGTTGTTTCCCAACTAACACAGCAGAACACACATGCAACGTTAATTACGCAATTAGTTATGCACAACCCTCCAACCAATACATGTTTTTCAAAAGAAGGATAGTCAAGTTGAGACTCAATATTCCAACCGTACTTTGGATAGAGTTCCACTTCAATGGGGTTACGCATAATTAGCGTAGATAATCAAACAATTAACATTAAAATGATACGAGTGAAATACAAGTGTAATGTGAAGACAATTCAAAAGTAAGGATTTATTCACAAAATATTTAAAGGAGATATGTGGATTGTATTATGATCAACAGGGAAAGCCCTAGTAACCAAACTATTACCAAAAATAGTCATGACGTATCAGTACACTGTATGTATAGAATGTATAGAATTGTTGATGTTGATCGAATATACTCACAGAATCACAGAACAGTAATTAGACGTAAGTGTGCTTGCGCTGTTCTGCCGGTACAAAATCAAAATGGAACTATGTGCTTTGTGTTTATAATTTTATCTTTCAAAAAAATCTTTAAGGACAATGAGTATAACATAACATAACATGAATCAATTGAACCAGTTTTATTATTTTTTCGTTTCAATAAACATTCCTCATGCACCATATGAACACCATATGCACCATGGAACAACAATCTATAGTGTTTACCCAATTGGCATACAAGAGGTATCAATCTATAGCGAGGGCAAGTGACGGCCTATTAACCCATTAACACTCAGACCAGCCAAAACAGGCCTGGCAAATTTGGATGTATGTTACTTACAAAAGCATTTTCCGGAAAACATATGAGGGAGAAATGTTGAAGCCAAACTACAACTCTCCTTTAATATTTTGTGAACTTTCGCTTTGTTCTCAAGTTATTTTCAAAAGTATAAAATTAGCAGACGTTAGGTTCTGGTGGAGCTCTAAGTGTGAATGGGTTAAGATGCTAGAAGCAGTTGGCAGTTAGTACTATGCTTATTTTACATCCTGTATTAGAATTTCCGTTTTATACTGTCTATGTTGCCTGTCTAACGTTATACATTTGTGTTTGCCTACATTACTACCATTGATCAGTTCGTGTTACTTAAACATGTTTCTCATCAAGAAAGTAGATGTGATCTGACTCATATCAATTTGTTCTGGTGCCAATTCAATATTTTGAGAGTTATTTCACTGGAAGTTGTTACATTTGTGTTTTAAAATCCCTGATCAAATATATCTCAAACTATAACTATATTTGATAAGTTATGTTAGAATTTGGATAAGTGTGCACTCTAGAGGGTGATGGGTTAAGACACCACTTGGTGTCTGATGGCATACATATGTATTGTTTATGTGATCTCACAGACGCCGTGTTAACAACAGTGAGCAAGTCGACATCGGGTCAATGTTTAAATGTTTTACAGTAAAATCGGGTCCAAAGCTAAAGACTAAGCGGCCAAGAATTAGTGAGGAGTACTTCTTTGGTCATCTTAAAATGCATGCATACAGCTTGGGAGACGGTGATCAATATACCCATCACGTTTTAACAAATAGCCGTGGTTTGTATCCACTGTCATGACCTCTATTGGGTAAATATTGCAATACAATTAATGCAGTATATAGATATCACGCCTATTGTTCTGAGGTATAACCAAGTAATCCGACATTCCATTCAGCACCATCTACAGGCTTTCCTACAGTGTTGTTTCATATAGGTCGTATTCTGTGCACAATATCCCCTAGTAGCCCAGGCGGTGCAGTGTGGATTGTTGTCTTTACAAACATCTGGAAAATAGAAAAGAGTACATTGGTCAAGCATCTAATGCTTGGAACTTACTGCACACGAACCCGATACATATTGCACGTTCAACAAAGGGAGTATTACCGACTCTCCCCTCTTGACTTGAGTCATTCACTATAGATACTAGGGTCTTGGGTTTTATTTTACCTTGAGGCATGCGAGAAAATGCCCGTTACTTGAATATATTTATAAGTTGTTATGGTTTCCTCCACCTTTAAAAATGATCTTTATCTAGTAACGTTCAAATGTTTGTGTTACTCCAAGAACTCTGGTTTCTTCAACCATAAACAACCGTCTAGTCACAAAGTAGACATTTTATGACGCAAAATGAGGCGATAAATACAATTCAAAATTCCGTTCATTCAACCAAATAATTATATATATATATCTAGATAATGGTGTTCACGTTTTAAAAAGGTCTTTCAGGTTTCACATTGGAAATTGTTTTATATCCTGATGATATTTTCATAGGCTGTATGGTATCTCAGGACAATGCCTTCATTTGGTATCCTGGGTAAAATGGGTTAAACAGTGCAGGTGTAGTGAACTTGCCTCCAGTAGTTGACGCTTTGCAGAAGTTACATGCTTTCCTACACGTTTTGCTCATGTAGTCCCTGCTCTTCTGGCAGTAGCCAGTACTCGCCCAGACAGCACAGTGTCGATGGCCATCAGTACAAGCATCTGAATAAATAAGAACATGTTACACTGTTATCAAAACTTCCATACGTGCCAGCGTGCTCAATAGAAGTAAAAGGACAAGTAACAAAAACGTCGTTATGAATTCTTTTAAATATTAAGAGCAAAAATATCTTACTAATACGCAATTGTATTGCATTTCAAAGATATGGAATGGAATTCAGTTGATAAGGTTTATATTCAATATCATCGCTTTACCTCGTTTTGCATGAACTGCACAATTATGAGGTAGTATTCCATATACCTATTTAAAACTAACATAAACTCCATCTCAGTAAAATGATTTCTAGAAATTCTCAGAATAAAAGCTACAGAAC
This sequence comes from Maea johnstoni, assembly GCA_963942565.1. Taxonomy (NCBI): domain Eukaryota; kingdom Metazoa; phylum Annelida; class Polychaeta; order Spionida; family Magelonidae; genus Maea; species Maea johnstoni. The sequence continues at coordinate 40,319,842 of OZ012685.1, read as the reverse complement.
ATACTCATACTAAAAAGATATTTTTAATGAAATTACTCTAAAAATGATGCATAAGGCTTTCAATCGCCTTTGTGTCTTTGTGCGCATACCATACAAAGATGACTTAAGCGAAAAATGATAAGGCAAACTTTTGAGCGGGCTTTTAACGTGCACGGTTTAGTTGTTTTTTGTGGAAATTAGCGTGGGTAAAGCCGTATCTAGATCGGAGCGTCGTGAACGGGTTGCCAACGACCGTATCTGGCTGATATACTTCTCCGAATCGAAATCACTTTAGATTCACTGACTAGCATATAGTGTTTCATATTCTCAATCGTTTTCAAAGAATTCTCTGAAAAATATGATAAGTTTATGCAATTTCTCTTCTGGTCTTCAATGAGACTTATCGCCTATAGAGTATGAAGTATTATTAAACTGTCCCTTACTTCCGCCACCAGTGCCAGTTCCACCACATTGCTCGCACGATTTCTTGCAGTTCACCAGCATGTATTGCGGGTTTCTTGTGCATTCGCCTCTTCGTGCCCACCCGCGACACATGAAGTTGTTATCCTTGCAATTCCCTGCGGCGATAAATGGGTTTGTGATGGGCAGTGTTCAAGGAATATGTGGTGAGTGTGAAGTAAAGTCGAGAAACCATGCGTGGATCATCACATCTTCCAAATATGTACATGTGCAGTAACTGTTATATGTTCAGTAAAGATATTTAATTCCTGTACAAGTCGACTGGTTGTCTACACTTAAGCGGGAGAGCAGTTGCCTGGGCATGCCCGTCTGCACGGTCGAGATAAATAGGCATGCATATTCATAAGCCACTAACTGTATACTAAAGATGTATCAACCCATCATTGCTTAAGTGTTCCTCTAGAGAATGTCGTCCGGATAAATAGTTTTGACAATAATTTTAGAATAGGAAATGGCTATACAAAATATTTAAAGAAGAGTTAAATGTAGTGTCCTAACTAACTTTTATTCTTTAGACATTCTTCCGACTATGCTCTAACTTGAAAGATTTCATCAAATTTGTCCGGCCGTTTTTGGCCTTTGTGAGCATTAATGGTTAAAGCTGCAACGTCAAGACCGTGTGGCCTAATATCTATGACCAGCCACACGGGTACCAAATGGACATGCGGTCGTGTAAAGCGCCAGGTCTGCCCGCACAATATATACAGGAAATAACTATCTTTACTGTGGCTCAACAATGATTGGCATGCCATAAAACCCGCATTTCAGAAGCCATTGATTGGCGGAAGGCAATTAACCGCGATTACTGGTACAGCTAATTAATATCCACCATCACAACCCGAGTCTGTATTTCTTAATGATATGCATATAATCAGGTTTTCATTTCGCGAATAACGTCGCAGTAGGCAAAGCATAAACATTGGACAAGCTAGACTACGCCACATACTTTTTAAAACAAGTAGTCAAGTTTTTAATTTTTAATCAATTTAGTCCTTTTATTGACATTTTGCATAATGCCGTTCACTGCACATGGTTTTACAAAACAGACGTTGGTAGAAACAGCTTCATCCTTTAACAATATATACACATGCCTTTTTCATGCAATGATGGTATTTGATTTATCAATAGAAAACCCGGCCCAAATATTCAAACCAGTAGATTTGTAATCAAACTTTAACCAAGAGCCACGTTTCTTCTGAGTATAAACTGCGATGTTGTGTGCAGCACTTAATCAACATGAGCACAATTTCTTGAAAAAACACTTCCCAAAAGTTATGTGTGAATATATTTAAGTCCCAATGCTTCAACGTCAACGCTAGTGTACTTAGCAGCCCAGTATAATTCCCTAAAATCAAACATCCTTCAAGTATTGATGGGTTAAACACTGGTAAATACATACCACCGCCACCACCCCCTCCTCCGCCACCACCCCCTCCTCCTCCGCCACCTCCTCCAGTGCAGTTCTTGCAGGCTTTTTGGCAGTTTGGGATCATCCAAGCCGTGTTCTTTTCACATTCCCCACTCCGCGCCCACTGTTCGCATTGAGTGTCATCATACACGTTGGTGCAGTTACCTACAAGTTAAGAAACACATAGTACATGCAGAGACTTGATTAAAGAGACAGGATACTATTAGCCAATAGCACTACACCAGTCACGCACTATTGTTATGCAAATGAGCTCTTATCTGTACCCCACTCATTCCCTGGGGTTTAACCTGGCTCAGTTGGGCATGTGTACTGCTCTACTTATCATCACTTCCTGTGTATACCACTGACAGGGTTATAATCTACTTTCCCAGACCCAGGTATAGAGTGCTGAGGGCTTGTTGTAAAAGAGAGACAAACATGAATTATATCTTATTTTGAATGTGGCTTAACGAAATACTGTTAATTAGGACTGTACTTCTAGTCTCATTTATCAGATGTAGAGTGCATGTGCACTATTTTATTTGGGGTTTGATGTTTTAAGAAAAAAGAACTTCCGAGTTAATAATAATAATTCTTTCAGTCAGACTGTTACTCCATAGTCAATACGTATAGCAATTAATAAGAAAAATTGCAAGTTATAAGGGAAATCATTATACAACTGACCAAAGTATTTGATGTTTATATTATAACTGGGAGAACAACCCGGTGCAATTGAAATTCATTCCTCAATTCCCGGTCTTTTGTCTCAAGAAGGAAATAAGCTGATTGGTATCAGGCGAAGATGTGTCTGATAGCTCGGATTAGCATCCTGTTTGTCTGAGGGGATTATCTGCTGTTAACAGACAGATACACAATTGCATTCTTGGCATTTGATTTTCTGACTAAGCAGAGGAAAGTATCTTTTTAGCTTGTTAGGTGAGGGGGTTCGTCGGCCTCTCACACTTCTAGATAGTCTGGTTCCTCCAAACCCTTCTTAAGAATACACCACTAGCCACTGACAACTGCACACTAGAGTGGCCCCACTAGAAACTAATGGAAGATTGGTTTAATGTATTTTACTGATCTACCTCTTGTCTTGAGGGAATATTTGTTAATACAAACTTAAACACATTATTAAGTGCTTTTACCTTTTGAGGAGGATTATCAACCTGGGCATGCTAGGAATGCTGGTGAGTACTGTTTCATTTGTTTACTCTGTTTAACTGATGTTAGCCTACTAGTAATTGCAATAAGCCTACTTTTGGTTCAGCTCAAGACTTTTGATATGTCTTCAGAATGCTAACATGGGTATGTGTCATCACAGCTATTTCATTTGATAACCCCTTATGTGACGGTCTTTTTAAAGTTAATTTGTCTGTTGATGCCATGGAACTGGAGTTGACCAGAAATTTGAGACTTTAAAATCCTTGAAACTAGCAAATGCAGTACAGAATAACTTATAACAATGATACAAGGATATACTAATCTATTAATTCTAAACTTTACATGGGAGATAAAAATTGAAAAATATTTTTAAAATGTCATTTTTCACCATTCAGCTTAGAAAATGGCAGAACATATAATTCCATTGTCACCTTAGAAAAGGTCCAGAAAACCGTAAAAAAATACTATTGCAGGTGTACCAATTTCTTTGAAAATAAATTAACGCTAGAGATTAACTTCTTTATTTATCTATTTCAACTTATAAACACACTTGAAATTGTTGGTATCTGAGAATTAGAAGGTGGAATTTACTGAAATGTCTCTCATGGCTGATGCTAAGTCATATCACTGGTGAAATAGAGTCCCCAATTGAACCTCTCCAAATACATGTATTGCAATTACGCTAACATCAATTAAGCATAGCAAACAATAGTTCATACCTCCATCCCCATGATCACTATAGTTCAGTTCAATTTGAAGCGCACGCCCTATTACTGAGGGCCTCTTTTACATTTGAATATCACAATCAATTACTACATTAACTACTTTTGTTATTAACTATAACTACATTAACTACTATTGCTATTAACTATAACTACGTCAACACGCATGCACAAGACTCCTTGCCACGACTGCTCGCAACTAGGCGCCATCTACTGGTGGACTATACAACTACTGAAATTACATATATCTATCAATTACTATTCTAAATCAATCACTATTCTATATTTACAACGAACGTGCATGTACACACTTGCCCAGAACACCTAGTTGCAACTTCTCGCAACCAGACGCCATGGTGGTGACTTGTTCGTAGGGAGAGGCCATATTTACCCTCCCGCCATCTCAAGGAGTTGGGGTCTGAAGGAGGAGAGGATCTCATGTCAGTCAACTTTCCAACAAGGATCGTTCTTTTACGCTCCCTCAAGACATAGACATCATGAGAGACGGGACCAACGGCTTTAAGTGCCTTCCGAAGCACTAGGCAATGAGAAGTAAACTGTTTTGCCTAAGAACAGAACGCGGTCACTGCTGTATGGGTGATTCGAACCACTAACCCTTGGGTCGACAGTCCGATGCTCTAACCATTATGCTACGCGTCTCCTCATATATTGTTAAGCCTCTCCAAGAAGTGAAATTCATTTTTTACATGTTTGAAAGTGCAAGAGGTCCATTTAACCTGATAACTAAATCACCGGGCAAGATGGCCGCCTCCCTTATCTTGAGTTCCTATGTAACATTTGCCCCCACAGTGTTAAGCTAATGGACTGCATGGTCCGTTGCTACTCTCTATAAATAGACCTCTCTGGTACATGTAAGGTGCGGTTGGTGCAGTTCCCTATATATAAAGACTCAAATGGCACATATAGGGACTGTCGAACGGTTACGGGAAGGTAAAAGTGTATAGGGGCTGCCCCTATATTTGAGCGGTCTGTGCATTGCAATTTCTGGCTGCTCAACCTGCAGGCACGACTACATTGACTCTATTTCGTGAGATAAGTTCATTGAGATAAGATATTGTCAGACAGATTTTGCACCCCAGATGCAAAGGGATTTTAATTTCGTTGAATCCACTATAATTGATGGCATCATGACATAGAATACATCAGCTGGTCATCGGCACAGGGTTCTATGCCAATATGTGATTCCTCTACGAAAATGACCGGTTGAACTGCGCCCGGTCAATCACGCGTCTGCCGGTCAACCAACATTGTAAGTCCAAATGCCCTATTTGTGGAATCCACGCTTTCTAATGCATCTAAAGGCTATATCATTAAGGTATGCAAGGTAAAATATATCGAAATGACAGGCAAACTATGTAAATTGGGAGAACAATATAAACCGGATATCGAACAAAGTCAATCCAGGTGCGATTTTTTGTGATATTGGGTTGAGTAAATCCTACCTCCCTTTCCACCACCCCCTCCTCCTCCACCACCTCCTCCTCCACCACCGCCACCACCACCAACCTGACAGCCATTTGTACCATCCGGGCAGTAGCATTTACAGTGCTTGTCTACGAAACCACCTCCCGTGCATTTGATAGTTTTGGGGCAGTGAGCTGAAACGAATAAAGGAGTAGTATATGCCTTTAAACCATCCATGCAGCCAGTGCGGTGATCTCTTTCTAGCAAAGGCATCTTTAGGGAAAATATTTAAAAGTGACCCCAACCCAACCAACTACTCTCCTTCAAATGTATTTCTAATTCTTGTCCTTTTCAATATTTCTTTCGGAATCTCTAGACATGTATGGGTTGAATGCTAAAAAAGTGACGATAAACAATAAATACAACAATAGATGCTTACACGTTTACATAGTATACTGGGACCGGTAAACTCAAATTGTTTTAGATACTAGCTAGATCTAGTTACAAATTATCACCATTAACGTGCTATTGTCATGAGGCAGAGTGTAGTGAAGTTACCTGCGCAGTTATACATTAGATTGACTATTTTGATGTCAGAGAAAGCCAATCCCTTTTTCCAAACATTGCCAATCAAGCGCTCCTTGGATGGGTCACGTGTTTTGATGGTTTGCCGTCGACCGTCGATGGAGAATGCCTATGTCGTAAAATACAGTTATTCAAATGGCAAATATTTTGATATACCAAGAGGTTAACATTATGCTGTATCAATAGAACATACACATTAAGTAGCGAAGTAAATAAATATATTAGACTGTAACAGACTAAAATATTGACATTGAATTTCATTTGCAAACATTTAAAGTTGAAGTATATCGTAGGTTGAGAGCGACACAATAAACATGACAAATTGTGATACGGTAGAACATTTAGATTCTCTAATTCATTTTCTTTTAGGGAATTATACTGAAAACTAACCAACAAATGCAGGGAATAGTAACACGATCTTCAGATAAAGTCAAAAGTGTATGACTATCCTGACTCTGATGATAAATTACACGAGATATGAAAATAAATCAAAATGTGAAAACAGCTTTCTTACAAATGCACTACAATGTGTATGCACTTGAACACTACGTCTTTACCGTGATGCCATAATGCATGACAGAGGAGTACTGGTAGAGCACGCCCATCGTGTCCACCTCGCGGCGATTGTAGGCCTTGAACCAGATCCTGAGGCTGGGCTGGACGTTGTTGTACAGGATATAGATGTACCTATCCCTGTCCGGGTGCTGGTGCTCATGAATCAGACCTATGGCATGGCCTAGTTCGTGGAGATACAGCCCTTTCTGAAAGTAAGCAATCACGATTTCACTCTTTGAGTGATTCTTGTAGTTGGAGTACACTGCAGATTAAATGTTCCAATCCTTTTGAAATGTTAACAAACACACACACTTACATGCATACCTACCTAACCACCTATCTACCTGCCTAGCTACATACGTACATACATACATACACACATACATACATACACACATACATACATATGTACAACCAAACATAAATACTTACATACATACATACATACTAAGTACATACATAAGTAGTTAGATGAACGTTTCAGTCCATGTATACAAAAATACATATGTATATACATACATACGTACATACATACATACAAACATACGTACATACATTGGTGAAAGTTTCAGTGCATGCATACACATGTATTTACATACATACATACATACATACATACATAATTACAAAATTACGTGCATGCATGCATGCATACATACATACATAAATACATGCACACATGCACACATAGCTAAATTAACGTATTAGTCAAGTAAAAGTTCATCAGCCTATAGAGCTGGTCAAATTGTTAGATTCCGACACACATATTTAACATCACGGAAGAAGACGTAAATTAGGTCCGATTATCGTTATCATTTCGAATTGTTCCACCCGATAATATTTCCGCCATTTTAACATAAGCAATGTCTGAGACAATACGTACGTATCGACAGCCGGGCGCTTGCAGGTTCAGAGCCTGTGTCCCTCCAACCATGCCTAATTGCGAGTTACACCTAAAATAAAGAGGACAATAAACGATAACTCAATGACTCACATTCCATGAATGAGTTTTCTATACAAATTCCGGCAATTGATAGCATTGAATATTTTTTTCTTTATCAAACACATTGCATGTGCATGACAGTTTTTATTATGTTATTATGTGTGTTTAATAACACGTATTTCATTAACATGGCATTATTAAAGGAAAGTAGTCACTGTGGTACTCCTCTTTACTTGAACTGATCAGATAGCATATGAAGCAACTGAGTAGAGAATACTGTGAGAATCCATTTCAAATATCAGCTATTAATCAAACAAAGCCTTCGCTTTGCAGAGAACCAGAAGTGACGCGCAATGCCTTAGACCGCTTGCCTATCGGGGTACCCTCTGGCATTCTGATAATAATAATAATAATAATAATAATAATAATAATAATAATAATAATAATAATAATATTAATGATAATAATAAGAATAATAACAATAATAATAATAATAATAGTAATAATAATAATGATAATAATAATGATAATAATAATAATAACATAAATAACAATAACAATAATAACAACAACAATTGTTATGATAATGATAATAACAATAATAATAATATTAATAATAATAATAATAATAGTAATAATAATGATAATAAGTATATTGATTATATAATCTTTATTCAAAATCTCACTCAGTATGGATAGACATATTACAGATAAGTAAAGACAAGCGTGTTCAATGAACTGACCACTCTAAAAAGAGTTATGAGATACATTAGAGCAAATTGTTAGTACACATCACACAGAGATGTTAATTCATTAACACATTATTAAAAATAATGTAAGAGAATATTGGAATAGTAATATTCAAGACAAATGTTACGTTATTATACAAATATGGCACTTGGTTGAGTGCAATATCAATTTTTATTGTACTCTGAAAAATGATATTGCACGAGGCGCACCAAAGTGCCATAATTGTTTTATTATATGCCTACTGTTCATTCAAGTAGAATAATTTACTAATTTAAAGAATTATGAAATTGTAAATATTAATAGTGTTTTCAATTTCCAGGTTTTACTACAAACCATTGGGTTATTGTAAATTTCTATGCTGTAATATATTCTTGTGTTAATTCAGTAATATCGCAATCAAAATACTATAAATACCTGAAAAACTTAAACCCCATATGGGATATCGTTGACCTGATTTCCCCATATCAACTCACCCTCCCGGCCCATTCTGGATCCTTATTTTGTTTCTATCTGCACGAGTTGCTGGTCGTAGTTTTAAACAGGTATAGTGGTTCCACTCCTTTATCGCCGTGTTCAGGATTGATCGATCTCTTGAACCTAGAGAAAAGAGTGTGTAGTTGCTCCTAATGACATGAACACATGTATGAATTAAATAACTCTATCTACTGAACACCCGTTACAGACAGCACACCAGTACTTCCAGCTACTGTATAACTGGTTAATTTAGCGTGGTTTTTAATTTGGCGTTTTTTGGCGAGTGCCCATCAACGCCAAATTGAAGATCGCATAAAAATATGTCTTCATGAAGATGGCGTTGTTCTGACTGCTCCAGACGCCAAAATAAATACAGGGAAAATACTTTTTTGAAAAAAAAACGCCAACTTAAGTTCACGCCAAATTAACCAGTTATACAGTATCCAAGATGGACGGATAACCTGAAAAGGTTGAACACCTGTGTTTAGTAGAACATCCGTCAACCTTGAACTTTAGTGAGCGTTGGACCCATGCACTTAGAATTGTATTGTAGTCACAAAATTCACACGATAAACGATTATTGCTTCCATTTGGTGGCAAAATTTAGCGTGTCATAATGACACGCTAAATTTTGCATTATTAAATTTTTCCCATTTTTTTGTTTTAACATTGTTGTTTGCATTTGAAAGCCCATGTTCAGACGGTTTTAGTAGCCAGTGCAAGAAAATAAGGGTTGAAAAACTAAACATATACATCAGTAGTGATATGATAAAGTTACGTATTACTACGTATATCATTTGAAAATTATATTTGTAAAAAAAGGCGTTCGGGACATCATGTCCGTTGGAAAGGGAACATATTGGGATGATCAAAACAGTGTACATACTGAAATCTCTGTAATTGATTTCGTAAGGCACAACGCCATTGGTCCAACGAAGGCGGCTACTTCGGGTTGCTTTTCGTTTTTCTCGTCGTGGTGTATTCGGACAGGTACCGCGAGGGTCATCACTGCAAGATAAACGCTCTGTGTACAAACACTACTAGTACTACTGCTACTACTACTACTACTACTACTACTACTACTACTACTACGTCTTCTTCTTCATACTGTAATAATGCTGATGAAATTAATAATAATAATAATAATAATAATAATAATAATAATAATAGTAATAATAATAATAATAATAATAATAATAATAATAATAATAATAATAATAATAATAATAATAATAATAATAATAACGATAATAGTAATAATAATTATTTTATTACCTGGGCTGTCCATATAACTCGTTGAACTGTTCTGTGGTTAGAACCATGTCCATCTCAGCGAGTAAGGTGTCATTGCCAAGGAAGAAGTCTTGGATACCTACACGCAAAATGTGGCACGAATCATTTGTCAATAACCTTTTTTATAATCAGTTCTTTTTTCATGTTTCTGCATGTCAGCTTCTGCATGACCATCGTAAAGGAACAGATATTAAAGGAAGTGTAGTATTCAGATACATGGTTACTTAGCTCTAGAACGGCAAAAACTAAAATTCTTCTAAGAATATGTTATTTTCCGGTATGAAGAAAGATTTTAAAACTTTCCATCTCCATTTGTCAATAACATATACACATCTATCCATGACCTTTACAATGCGCGGCGTCAGTAGCAGCAGACTGAATGATGCTATTATTCAATACCGACTGCTATTCAACTATGAAACTTACATAAAACTTAAATGTGCATTGGTGACTGATTCTAACACTTATCAGATTCTACCTTCCTGAATGGAATTCACTTACTATTTACTGTTCATTCTGTACCTACCATCAGGCTATTCATTGCTCATTTTGTACCTACCATCTGGCTATGGATTGCTCATTCTGTACCTACCATCTGACTATTCATTGCTCATTCTGTACCTATCATCTGACTATTCATTGCATATTCTGTGCCTATCATCTGACTATTCATTGCTCATTCTGTACCTACCATCTGGCTATTCATTGCTCATTCTCTACCTACCATCTGACTATACATTGCTCATTCTGTACCTACCATCTGGCTATTCATTGCTGATTCTGTACCTACCATCTGGCTATTCATTGCTCATTCTGTACCTACCATCTGACTATACATTGCTCATTCTGTACCTACCATCTGGCTATTCATTGCTGATTCTGTACCTACCATCTGGCTATTCATTGCTCATTCTGTACCTACCATCTGACTATTCATAGCTCATTCTGTACCTACCACCTGGCTATTCATTGCTCATTCTGTACCTACCATCTGACTATTCATTGCTCATTCTGTACCTACCATCTGGCTATTCATTGCTCATTCTGTACCTACCATCTGACTATTCATTGCTCATAATTTACCTACCATCTGACTATTCATTGCTCATTCTGTACCTACCATCTGGCTATTCATTGCTCATTCTGTACCTACCATCTGACTATTCATTGCTCATTCTGTACCTACCATCTGGCTATTCATTGCTCATTCTGTACCTACCATCTGACTATTCATTGCTCATTCTGTACCTACCACCTGGCTATTCATTGCTCATTCTGTACCTACCATCTGGCTATTCATTGCTCATTCTGTACCTACCATCTGGCTATTCATTGCTCATTCTGTACCTACCATCTGGCTATTCATTGCTCATTCTGTACCTACCATCTGGCTATTCATTGCTCATTCTGTACCTACCATCTGACTATTCATTGCTCATTCTGTCTACCATCTGGCTATTCATTGCTCATTCTGTACCTACCATCTGGCTATTCATTGCTCATTCTGTACCTACCATCTGGCTATTCATTGCTCATTCTGTACCTACCATCTGGCTATTCATTGCTCATTCTGTACCTAACATCTGACTATTCATTGCTCATTCTGTACCTACCATCTGGCTATTCATTGCTCATTCTGTACCTACCATCTGGCTATTCATTGCTCATTCTGTACCTACCATCTGACTATGCATTGCTCATTCTGTACCTACCATCTGGCTATTCATTGCTCATTCTGTACCTACCATCTGGCTATTCATTGCTCATTCTCTACCTTCCATCTGGCTATTCATTGCTCATTCTGTACCTACCATCTGACTATTCATTGCTCATTCTGTACCTACCATCTGACTATTCATTGCTCATTCTCTACCTACCATCTGACTATTCATTGCTCATTCTGTACCTACCATCTGGCTATTCATTGCTCATTCTGTACCTACCATCTGACTATTCATTGCTCATGCTGTACCTACCCTGTACCATCTGGCTATTCATTGCTCATTCTGTACCTACCATCTGGCTATTCATTGTTCATTCTTTACCTACCATCTGGCTATTCATTGCTCATTCTGTACCTACCATCTGGCCCGTCGTACGACTGCATGATGAGTTGATCGATCGTCATATTTGTGTAGGGTTCATCGACCAAGAATTCATTCTGCTCCCGGCCTGCCTTCACCTGGTAAAGATATGACCCAGGGAACGATTCTTATGACGACTCGTAAAATATAACCAAGAGTAATTGACCATTCGTTTTATGGCGCAACGTAGTTGAGTACTGATTCATCCAGGTGTTCATCTCTAGATATTGACCAATATTTTGCAATAATAATCAATGGTCTGACTCCATAGCTGAGCGATCTAATGCATTGCGATCCAACTGCTGTCATTGTTTCGCCACAGCGTATGTTACTGCTTGAAGCTCGTGAGACATTTGTCTGTGACCTGAGGTTAGTTGGTGATTTTTTTTCTGTGTACAATTCGGGTGTAATACATCAGTATATACCCACATTCTGTTGCAACCTCATTCTTTAAAGAAAAGCCCCTATGTTTACTATGATGTAAATTATTTCAAACAGACATACTGCGGCTGGATTTCACCGAGAATTTGGGGTTTCAAGAGTCAGCAAAACATACAGCCAAGACCTATGGTTTCATACCTATATTCTCGTTGTGTCTATTCGATAGCGTCCGGGATTTCGTTGTTAATGATAAACATGGACATTGACGTAAATTCATTCTGACAAATAATCTAAAATTGTAAAATGAATAAGAAATATATATAACTCACCGCAGTAGGTAGAAGGAGTAAGAATAGCAGTGAGATGGTTCTATCCATGGTAGCTGTTTAGCTCTGCACGCTACATGTAGCTCCTCCCTGAGTAAGTACCAAACTGTGATCCTAATGTACCAGATTGAAGTAAGGGGTCACAGAGCAATAGGGGTATAATTATAACTACCGGTATGCCCAAATTAACCATAGTATGGTAGGTATATAAACAATTAAACATCGTGAAACACAGTCGAATATGACCAACTACTTAGAGTCGGTCCATTTAACTTGGTCCAAAATATTATCTTCCCTTGTTCATGCTATTGGCATCTTTCTGGAGCTATTATCAATAAAATTATAAAAGATGGTTATAAACGTGTTAATAGCCCTTTCCGAATTTGGTAATGAGTAGTGTTTCGTATACACTGCACAGATAATGGGTCAACTGGCAAATGGGATATTACTAATCATGTTTGCCTCAATGGAATTGATCAACAATGATAATAATCTCAATCTTGATGTATGCAATAACTGTCAAACCTTAGCACTGCCTATCTGATTTATGCAACCCTTTATAGATTTATTCAATAATGTGTAACATGTTTGTTTGTTTTTTGTCTGAGTGAAGAATACATAATGGATAGTAATGCGAATCTTTTTATCATATCACTGTTTGAAGTAGTACCAGTTGTGGCAAATAACACTGACGGGCTTTTGGTACATACCATACGGGTCAACTGCCAATTGGGGTACTACTAATGATGTTTGTCTTCATGGAATTGATGGGCCATGATAGGATATCATCACCGATATAATTGTAATTACAGAACCAAACAAAGCCTATGCGATGAATGCACTCGCTCACATGACTAATGAATAAAACAGTACTTTAGTAATTTTGTAAAAGCAATTCCAAAGTTATTACGAATTATTTCAAATCCATACAACAAATTATTGGGGAACTCTTAATCATTAATTGGTTCGACCATAACTGTCTTATGGTAATCAGCTCATGACAAGCCAATCCTCCATTGATACACGCATTACTGTGTATCATACTACGTGTCGCTGTAAGAATTCTAAACAGACTTGAAAAGTTTTGACTTTAAAGTTGAATTGTCGTGATCTTTGATTCGGAAGTGAAATTTAAAAAAAAACGCTAACCTGTACGTACCTATAGAACCCAAACAAAGCCTTACTACCAGGGTAATTTCTCCTACATGAAGTAACATTTAAAAATATTTGAAGGAAAAATGTTAACCTGATTAAATTATATCGTTTTTGATTATACTTGATACGAAAGTTTGCTCTTGCCTCTATTTTTTGAATACTTTTTATTCTTGACATAGCCTATCACAATGACTGAAATGTTTTTCAATCTAGGTACATGTGTAAGTTCAATTTATAGTACCTGTCGTAAACGTCTGCCCATTTGGCTAATATATACTGACAGTGCTTGAGTACTTTCAGAGTGTTGGGCGTCCCTAAACATTTGGCAAGTATGTTTAAATCACTCTTTAACTAGGTACTGTAGGTTATGTTGGATCAGGTGTGCTTCGAGGTCGTAGTTGTTAGGTATGAGGTTATGACAGTATAATGTGTGTATTCTTTCTTTAGAAAAACAACATTCAAAAGTTTTATCAGGTATAAATAGAATAAGCAAAGAAAGAAGTGATAAAGGTTGATGTTTTTATTATCTCAAAATAGGTATAGAACATCACAGATTGAAATAGTATCATATGTATATGGTAGTTTATCTCTACTCAATTGTAACAAAAGTATATTCGAAAATGAATGGTTTACATTTTTTAAATCTCGTAAATGAAAAATGATATGAAAATACTTGTATTATAGTAAAAGTCTTCCTGTAAAATTTGCACATTATAGAATGATGTAAACATCGAAGAGAGATATAAATTTTCAAATCTAATATATTTTTATCATAAAGGAGAAAAGTAAATCTCTATGTAAAACAACTTATCAAAAGATAAACATATAAACCTTACAAATATATACAAAATACAAAAATATATATGCTACAACTGCAAATCATTCTGTTCATAAGTGCTATGCTACTGGGAGGGTATTTTGTTTTTTTACAACACACATCACCCTCTTGGGGAACAGTATGATCTGTTTCCCACTATATTCTATGCATTACTTTCCGTTCGTTTCGATTTTCCGCCATCCGTTACCAGTTTCCGTTTTTTCGTAACTGTTTGAGTAGTTATTGGTCCAGCTTCCGTATCTGTACATTGTTCTGTCTTAACGTGGCATTTGCATAGACATTGTTTTTTGTGTTTTGAATTTTCGAACACAGATAGATAGTCAGTTAGATGCTGATCGTCCTCTACTTCGTGAATACTCATGTACTCCCTCCAACTACAAATAAGATCAAAGTAGGTCATTGAAATTAGCATCTGTATATTATAACGTAATAAACACAGCTTAGCCCACGGTCGTGTGAAATGCCCATTAGGCACAAGTAATTAAAATCAAATGTTGGGAAAATTATGACTATAATCATTATTCAATGTGCTTATTTCTTTAATACAGTAGCAGGTGTAAATCTGAATTTTTTAAGGCTTTTTCATTGCATGGGGCCTGCCCCTAGGGTCTAGCTGTCTAGCACCGTTACAGCTCGTTATGCAAACTACTAATGGATACTGCATGTATGGTTTTGTTAATCAGTGACTTTGAAAAACGCACTTTGCCTTAGTCCGTCCCCAGCCATCGTGAACACATGGTCTGATCGATATGCTAATGAATATTGATATCAAGGAAATTAATTTTTTATGATATTTGGCCGATAGTTGTCATTTCTGATGTCTTTAAAAAACCTCCTCACCCTATGCGATGTCAGTTGTGTACAAAGACGTCAGACAAGGTGAACGTTCCCGATGTCGATGTAAATGCGTAAACCAAAGAAGAAAATTATTGTGAAAACTCAAAATAAAACCGTACCTGGCTGAATCGAGGTCAGGTCCTATAGACTCAACATGATGACAGCTTCGTGGTTCGTAATCAAAATAAAAAGGATCATATGGATCGATATCCAGGGAAGGATCGTCTGGATCTGAAATGGAAAGATTGCGTAACATTCCTCATATCTTCCGACATGTAAAGTTGGCAATACAGCGATTGAAAATTTAGATGTTGAATTTGGAAATTAAAATAAAATCCCAAAGTACTTAAAGGAGAGTTATCGGTTGTTATATAATCACTATTTCACCTTCAACTCTTTTTACGAAAAATGTTGAGGACAACAAGATCTAACAAAATAGCCAGGCCTTGATGAGATGTACGGTTATGGATTACCGGTAGCTGAAGTTGACATTCTGAAGTTGAAACAGCACATCACGCATGCGTGTATATTAATGGCACGAATCTTCTGCATGATGGAGGTCGTGCCAACTTTCAGCAGCTATATCGATGGTTCCTATTTCCACACTGAAAGGCTACCAAAGGCATTGTCTTCGAAAGTTTCTGCATAAATACTTCTGCCTATATAAATCAACCATCTTTACTGACACTGGGTTCGAAATAACACATATGTGATCTCTAAATTAACCCGGAACTCTGTTCTTTTGAGTTCCCAGAACAGTGGACTGGATACGAAAATAACACATTTTTTGTCCGCCTGTTAGCAATATAAGTATTAATATTCTGGCCTTAAGGCATCACTCTCTAAAATGATTAATCATATTTATTCCATTTGTTGTTGTTTTTTCAGAAAATGCATAAAAAGGATCTTCCAGGTGTGAATGAATGACTGTGTACGTACCCAATGGTTGGAAGTAGTCTGGATCAAAGTCTTCATAGTAATCATTGGGGTCTTCTAGGTAGTCTTTGAAACAGCGATTCGGTTGAAAAGGAAGAGGGTGATCCGAAAACGGAAATGGCCACAAATCTTCTCGCTCATCCACATCCGGGCTACTGCATCTTGGTCTATAAGAGAAAATAAATACGAAATGTTTTGGGAATATTTGGGGTATTCGTTACAAAACCATCTCTTTAATCCTTTCATTTTCGATCAATTCTGAACAGACATCTCCTCTGATTTCAGTTATATTCCATGGCTATGTTTTATTCTAACGATACGTGTCAATAGGTTAATTATTGAATCTACCAAAAACAGACATACGATGGATTTACTATCATTTCATCTTTGCGTCGTGTTCATTTAAAAATGCCCTTAGACCTTAAGAGCATTTTCGGGTATTTTACACCCAAACGCTTACACCCTGCTGTGAGGGTACTTATGTGATGCTTAATGTGTTTCTCATCACAAGACCTTTCAGGCAATATGTACTTTGCATAGGCTAAAATGTCAAATAAAAGCATGGTCGAGGAATGGCTGAATCAAAGAATGAGCCCCATAAGCTTCTTTAATTATCGCATTTTATGGTTGTATGAAACTGTTGAAGTGTACATGCAGGGTAATATCTGTTGGGGTCAAAAGTCCCAAATCCATGTGGCCTCATCCGTATGCAACCGGGAGGAAATTGGACTTGACCACCAACGTTATAGGTACAGTACAGACATCTTATTCCTGCACCAGTCTGCCAGTGCCTGGTTGTATAAAACCCCATGGATAACATGTCAAAAAATAATCCAAGCACATCAATGACCTTAAAGTAGCTTTTTCTAATAACATCTACGTTCAATTTTGAGGTAATTCATGCATCCATGTCCATGAAACTGGGTGCCAATCGGGCATGCGGCCGTGTATTATGCTCGGGCTGCCCACACATTTAGTGCAGGAATTAAATCTCGGCACTGTATAATGGAACAGCGGTTGCCATATGAAATTACTATTACAATATATCAACTTTGGAGATTAAAGCAGGATACCCGTACCGTTTTCTTTTATCAGTACAGCTTCGTAAATCTTAGGGTAAGTTATATGCCTGGGGAGGAAATTTAAAAAAAATGAAAAAATGGATGTCAGATGCCATTTGAGAAGGTGTATATGAATGAAAGCTTTTCATTAAAAAAAAACACTAGCGACTAATGTTGAAATATGCGTGTTGTCTACACCGCAAAGATTAACAAGGGCGCTTTCCTTACTTACCCCTTGCCTCTATTGGTCTTACACATGGCGTTGACCATGTCTGAGAGCTGATTTGTTGTATGGGTGCTGGGTACTGGTTGTGGTACGCTACCCTGCTGTTGGAACTGTTGTGTGATGTTCTTTGGTAGGGGAGGGGGACGGGTGCCACTGTTAACTTGCTGTATGGAAACGTTACAAGGCTGTGATCGCGGAGGGTGTGTTCCATTGTTAACTGTCTGTATGGTGACGTTACACGGCTGTGGTTGTGGGAGTTTCTGACAGACGGTGATAGGCACTGAATGCAAGATAATAATAATAATAATAATAATAATAATAATAATAATAATAATAATAATAATAATAATAATAATAATAGTAATAATAATAATAATAATAATAATAATAAAAGCAAAATGAATCAGTTTGGTAAATGGATGCCTGGTAACTTAATGTGCGTGTTGAGTGGTGAGCCGCCTCCGCCTTTGAGTGACACATAATAAGCAGAGTACCTAGGTATTGTCATAGCATTCAATGTGTTGAACTAATGAGTGTAATAGTTAAAAGTACAATACTATAAAAAAAGTGTTTGTTTTAATTATTCCTCAAGTTATTTTAAAAAGATTACTCCGAATACGAATGAGTGAAAATGTTTTCTGTATGACATTGACAGATGTTCATTGTACCTTGGTGAGGCTCATGACACTGCTACAGGAATAGAGCATTTCCTAAGTCTACCCCATATTTATAAGTCGCAATACCGTACTGAATAGAAAAACTTAAGAAAGGCAATAGCATAGTTCATTTTGTCAACGTTTACATGTTTTGCGAATAAATATAGTCCATTTTAAAGGAATGTAATGAATTGATTAATTACTTTGAGATTCAAAAAATATAGAATTGGCAAAACAACTGTTGTCAGATGATCTACGTACATGTTCGAATGGTGTTAATTGGAGGACGCCCTCTTTCCACTGGCATCTGGACTGTAACTACTTCCGTTTTCACCCGCTTGGCGGCGCTGACGTCTGGCAGGCTGAGAGTGACAAACTGAGGAGCGCTCGAGGTAGCATTGGCCATGGGTCTTGTAGGTATGAATGCATATTGGCGAGCTAGAAAGGACAAACAAGTGACAGTGGTCGATAGCCAAACGGTTCTAAGATTATTTCGCATTAGATATTGATGCAACAGTAAAACTATTGTATACAGGAAGACGTCAAATAAAAGTAATTGCCAAAGAGTAGAGAATTACCCTTTTCGACAAATAAAAGTATCAAAGAGAAATCTAGTATGATGAAGCATGGCTTCGATGACGAGCGAAGCTGTTAACCCTTCCAATGCTGAAGCTACTTTCGCCCAAAAAATAAGGATGCAAAGATTTTTGAATACCATCTAAACCCTGTCATGTTGGTATTCATTGGATAGTAGAATACTCTAAGATGAGTACCCATATGCCAGGGTTGCCATTAATTGTTCATTTTTTTAATGATTTTGTATTGGCGAAATTAGCAACCATGCAGCAGCGTATTGGGTTAACATAGCTGCAATATTCTATACGTAGTGGCATCATGTATTGCGAGCTATGTAATTAATGCTGAAAAGACAGTGGCGAGGGTGTATCACGTACGCGATTTGGCGCCAGTCTCTAAGGAAAATAAACGCTGCACGTCACAACACGCGCCCATTACCATTGTTGAATTAGTGCATCGGCTTCACGGTTTAACGCGTATATTTTTCTTTTTTGTCCGCTGCAGTAAGTGGTTAAAACATATCCATGTTTATTTTTGTGGGACAGAGAAATGGGCGTAGGAATGAGCATAACAAAGCTTAGTGTTTACCCATTTCACGCGACTCTGACGTCACTTGATAAAAATTGAAGGCCATCGTCCTCCTGACAACAATAAGGTATCTCGCGCATTACCATTTTACGCGCTACGCTAGCAGCTCCCGAGCTTCGCTCGTTATAAACGTTTTTGATAGTTTTATTTCGGAAATATTGTTTACAAAACCAACGCTCGTTTCTACATGGAATATTTGGTATTGTTGTAAGCTATACCTCAAAATAAACAGTTTGCTGCATATTTTACTTTAGCTCATTCAGAAAAGTAAACCTGCTTATCCTTCAGTACACCTTCACATTTATAATGTTATCGCTTCAAGTATTTTGAAACGTTGAGTTTAATTCTAATTGATAATGTGCAGTTTGCCAATGTGTCCTAACGTATTGAGCATGGATCGATGTGTGGATATAGAAAGGGATTTCTTGCTCTTTTGCCATTTATTTATTCCATCCATTCTACCGCATTAATATGCGTGTCTACACAGCCAAAATGTATATTTTGTTTCCTTACGAATATTTGCGTCAACCGCCGGTTTGGCAATGATTGGTCTCGGCTTAGTTTCTGTGACGTCACTAGCTGCACACGACTTATTTTCCAAGGGTTCGTCTTTCACAGCGACAAAGGTGCTCGGGTCGGTGTCGTATTTAGAAGTGTGCTTTCTTTTTGATGGTTTCGGCGCGTATACCCAATCTACAAAAAAATATTTAGAAAAAAATCATTTATCGTGTTTTTCATCAAGGAAAGTTGCTTAACGGTGATAAGTTGAACCATGTGTAAAACTTAATAAGCCCAAAGGAGCATTTCTAAATGTATCAATTGTTAAATCAACTATTTTTAAAACCTTTTTGGTCATAATAGACTTGTGGAAATGTCATTGAAGACTATTCATAGCTTCTGTGTGATTTTTAAAGGTCAGGATACAATTCAATACGTTACGATATACAGCGATCTAGTACTTTAACGATCAATATGTGTGTGTCCCGGAACGCCCAGACTAGTGTGGTCATACGTTTGTGATCACAGGAGTCTTAGGAAAACTTTTTTGGAGAAAAAATACAGTCAATATCCAAACCCACAATTCTCGGCCAATCATTTCGTGGATTTTTTATTGATACCTATGTCATTTTCAAAAGTGCTATGGGTCCAGACGACACTCTGTAGTGCCGACATTTAATTCCTGCACTTAATGCACGAGTAGCGCAAGCATAATGCACGACCAATGGCCACCCGATTTATTGAGCATGGACGTATGGATCTCCTCAAAATTAAATGTAGCTTTGATTCACAAGCTACGTAGTTCATTGGTGTGCTAGGTTTATTTTTTCACATGTCATCCATGCGTGTTTGTACAACCAGGCACTAGCAGACGTCCGGTCTACTGGTGCAGGAATTAAACGTCTGTACTGTAGGCATAAATGGGTTCAAGATACGCTATGGAATACTACTCACCAGGATATTCCATCCTGTGCTGATATTTGATGATCTCCGCCTCCTCGTAGAAAGGTCTCTTCTGCTCGTCTGACATCTGGTTCCAAACGATTCCCAGCCGAACGCTGATCTCTGAATTGGTGGCGTTGTGTAGCTGACCAGACAGGATAGGACGATACATCCGCGCCCAGATCATGAACGCGTTCATGGGGCGCTTGATGTTCCCGCTTTTATTCACTCGATTCGCACCCGCCGTGCGGTACTTCATGTTGGTACCTGCGCATGCGCGAAACTAATGTTATTAGAGTCACTTGATGGAGTGATAATGCAAATTGTAAAAATAAAGGAAACTTTGGATTTTGGGACAATAATGAGATACAAGGACGCGGAGCTGTAGTTTAAATGATAGTGATTGCCTGGAAATAAATGTATCCATCTTTTTTAGTATAATGAAGTTTGATAGAATACAGTATTGAAAATACGGCAAATTATTCCTACTTTGAAAAATAGGGATAAAAATAATACTAGCTTAATATTAAACCGTACAATAAAGAAAGTCATAGCATGAATGTTAAGATATATCTTGGTCTACCATAATAGGTCACTAAGACCATAATGTTTGAGTTCGGTACTGTACCGAGGTATGACGTATCTGTAAGCAATTATAGAATGTTGCCATAGTTACAAGGCATAATTATTTTTCAACAAATCTTTGAACAGATGATTGTTTACACTATTTTCTTATACGCACTGTCGCCACGGCAACAGAGCCGCCTTTGCTTTGTTTTACAGAATAGTAATAGCCTTGTCATAACGTGTCATACCAGCCAGACGACAATTATCTGGGAAATATTGTTGAAAACAATTGTTGATACTTTGGAAATAAAGTGGTTAATTTCTTTGGGCATGGAAGAGTTATCCTACCAGGAAGTGTAGATTGTTGATTGTCAGTAGTTTCTTGCTGCACCGGTAGCTGGCGCTCCTCAGGGAGGCGAAGGAGTGGGAGTCCACGAGGAGATGAAGAGGACGACGGAGAATGTGCATTTTGTGTGGGCGAGCCGCCGACGGAATTGACTTTACCTATACGAATCACGCCCGGCAGAGACACGGTTTGTTTCCTAGTGGTTTGAACCTGAACGAGGCGAAAAAAAATGTTAATGGCTCACATAATCCCCATTATTCATTATTTCGCACATACCTGCTCTTGAGGAGGGAGAGAGGTTTCGGATTTGCGTCGCTATTAACAGCCGAGGTCGTATCGAGTAGAGATAGAAACATCGCAGATACTTCCTCCTCTTTAATTACGAATAGAACCAAGCATCTTTAAGTTTAATACAAAAAGGGAACACATAGGCAAACAAAACACACGGGGGGGGGGGGGGGGACGATACAAGTGGCCTGGGAGGGAAGGGAGCTTTCCTCCCCCTCCTCATCATTATCATTATTATCAAATACAGTTGGAAGGAAAACATTTAACATTTCAAAATTAAAGATATAGTCTGTACAAAATATACGAAATGTAACGGAAAGCAAAAGAAAATTAATAAAGAACTTATAATCGTGACATGCCTTAAGCTTTTTAAAGCGACGAAAAAACTATAACGAATAACAGAACTAAACATTTTTCGTAAACTAGGAGAGAGGCTTTATTACCAGCATAAGTTGTCCAAACCCTGATCGTGATGGTCCAGCTAAGCGAAGTCCTTGGGGGAAAGATTCTACTTTCTTCATGCTCGGACAGGTGGCGCCACTGTCGCTCCCATGGGAGGGGATGAGTAGAATTCTCTTCTTCTCTGGCTGGGACACATCCTTGTGGCTACTTGCATCAGGAGTGGCGAGATTACTTTCCAATCTCTCTGTTTTAGCAGGTACGGATAGACTGGATTTGGTCACTTCCGGTGATTTGCCACAAGTCTGCGACGTTTCCTGTCCCGCTTGAGATATTGCCGTTGGTGGAGATTTGCACGAGTGTGACAATTGGTCGGGTTGAGAGTTTGTGTCGTCTGCTTCTTCAAATTTTAAAATTCTGGTGATCTGTGGGTGTGTCGCCTGCGTAAATTTTAGTTCAGGGTTTGCCTGAGTTTGGGAATTTGAGGGTTTGGGATTAGCATTAGCAATATCTTTTTCTCCTATTTGTTTTCGAAGATCATTTTGCTGACGCTCTTCTAAAACCTGCTTGTTTTCCGTACTATTATCAACGACACAGTGGATTTGAGAGGTTTCCGCGTCTGAACTACAATCTGTCCTATCCATTTCAGCGTAATCCGTACTCTGTAGAAGATAATGTGGACGAGTTATAATTTCAGTTTCCGCTCAGAAGGCAGGCGACTTTTGTTTTGGCAGACGTTCTTGCCATGGTAACAATAACAAAGGCGTGTTAGCACGTGCGCCGATATCCATGGTGATGCTTAGCTTTCTGTGACGTAGCAGTGCATTGTTACCTTAATGCGATATGCAACAACACAGTGCATTAATATGATGCTGGCATGGCCAGGAAGCGAGCGCGAAGCTTCGGATTATTTTTTTTTGTTCTGACCAGATAAGATTAATTGTATGAAATCACTATCATTTCCACCTGTCGCAAAATCATCATTTTGTAAGAGGTTTAATAGAGCAGTAAAAGGCTAGTAGAATTAATTGTGAGATTTTGAAATTTGAAAACTGGCGAGTAATTGATTTTTGCCGTAAACATTGGGTCCATCACTGTGGCAACTTTTCCCGCTACTAATGATGTCATCAAACTCACTAAGATGATTTCATTTCATACTGACCAAAAGTAAACAAATGGCATAGAATTTACAACAATTTCAACCTGTCCCTAAATCTTCCTTTTTCAACAGATTTAAAAGTAAATTGAGGAGCACGTAGAGGAAATTGTGGCAGCTTTAAAGGTTTAAACCGCATTAAAATTGACCAACGGAAAGGCGTAGCTTCGGATAATTTTATTTCATACTGACCAAAAGATAGCATAGATTGAGCGAAAAAATTGGCATTGAAATTACAACGATTTCAACCTGACGCAATATCTTTATCTTTATAACGATTTAAACTGCATTAAAATTAACCAACCGAAAGGTGTAGCTTTGTATGATTACTTTTCATACTGACCAATAGAGCATAGATTAAGCGAAAAAAAAAATTGGCATAAAATTTACATTAGTCTCAACCTGTCCCTTAATATTCATTTCTCAACAAATTTAAAAGCAAATTGAGAAGCACTTAGAGGAAATTGTGGAGGTTCTAACGATTCAAACCGCATTATAATTGACCAACGGAAAGCATGTATGATTCGAATGATTTTATTTCATACTGACCAAAAGATAGCATAGATTCAGCGAAAAAAAACGGCTTTAAAATTACAACGATTTCAACCTGTCGCAATATCTGCATTTTTCAATAGATTTGACAGTCAATTTAGAAGCATGAAGAGAAAATTGTGGAGGTTCTAACGATTTAAACCGCATTAAAATTGACCAACGGAAAGGCATAGCTTTGGATGATTTCATTATATGCTGACCAATAGAGCAAAGATTAAGCGAAAAAAAATGGCATAAAATTTACAATTTCAACCTGTCCCTTAATCTTCATTTTTCAACAAATCTAAAAGTAAATTGAGAAGCAGTTAGAGGAAATTGTGGCGGTTCTGACGATTTAAACCGCATTTAAATTGACCAACGGAAAGGCGTAGCTTCGGATGATTTCATTACTGACCAAAAGATAGCATGAATTGAGCGAAAAAAAATTGGTATTAAAACTGCAACGATTTCAACCTGTCGCAAAATCCTCATTTCGCAACAGATTTGAGAGAGAACTAAGTGGCAAGTAGAATGTGTTGTGCCAGTTTAAATGCTTCAAACAGCAATAAAATTGACCCACGGAAAAGCGAGTATTTATAAAGCGAATTGAAAGGCATGTAGAAAAAAAATGTGGAAATTCCAACCATCTAAACTGCGTTAAAATAGACCTACAGAAATGCATCTAGATTGACTTGACCCAAACAAAATAATAGCATGAATATTACGATCTCAACCTGTTGCAAAATATACATTTCAACCTTTCACAAAATCATCATTTCGCAACAGATTTGTAAGCGAATTAGAAGGCATGTAAAAGAAATTGTGGCAATTCCAACCATCTAAACCACATTAAAATAGATTCACGGAAAGGCACCCAGATTGACCGAAACATAATAGCATGAATATTACGATTTCACCCTGTTGCAAAATCCACATTTCAACCTTTCACAAAATCGTCATTTCGCAACAGATTGATATGCGAATCGAAAGGCATGTAGAAGAAATTGTGGCAATAACAACCATCTAAACTGCATTAAAATAGACCCACGGAAAGGCCTCTAGATTGGGCTAAAAATAATAGCATAGATATTACGATTTCAACCTTTAGCAAAATGTTCATTTCGCAACAAAATTTTGAGAGCATTAAACGACAAGTAGGGGTGAGTTTTGCAATTCTAATGATCCAATCCGCAATAGAATTGACCCACAAAAAGGCGAGTATTATAAACTAATTTCTACTGTGAACATACAGTCCACCGTGACCACCGTGTCAGCTTTCCCCGACGTCGCGTGAGCATTTGTTACTTTGTTGCGGAGTTTCGCGTGTTGCTGGTCAAAACGCTATTTGGATACAATTTAAAGGGAACAGTCCATGCTTATTACGTGACAAAGCAATGCTCAAAACATGAACAGATCTGGCGGCAAAATGTGCTCTGAAGGCAAAAGGTGATGTTAATTTCCCAGACTTCCCTGAAAATCACGCATGCGTCACCGGATGTACCAAAAAGGTACTTCCGTTTACGCGCGCGGGACCTCATTGTTGGCACCTCAAAACTTTTCTGGTACATATACAGATTGGATATATACATTGTATCTATATACGTACACACACGTTACATGAATGCTCGCTTGCGCTAGCTGCACTTCGTGCAGCAGCGCTGGCGCGCTCGCTATGACGTGACGATGGAGACAAACCCTTGACCCCAAGGCATCACAGATAACAATTAGCAAGTGCAATTTTGCTACAATACGTCCGACGTTATTATCTCAACAAAGGATGCGGGATGAGTAATATGATGCTGGCATGGCCAGGAAGCGAGCGCGAAGCTTCGGATGATTTTTTTTCTGACCATAAGATTAATTGTATGAAATCACTACCATTTCCACCTGTCGCAAAATCATCAGTTCGTAACAGGTTTAAGAGTGCAGTAAAATGATAGTAGAACAATTGTGCGATTTTGAAATTTGAAACTTCATTCATTTTTGCCGTAACATCGGGTCCATCACAGTGGCAACTCTACCCGCTACTAAAGATGTGATAAAACTTACTAAGATTTCAACCTTTCCCGGAATCTTGATTTCGCTACAGATTTGAAAGCAAATTGAGAAGCATGTACAGGAAATTGTTGCTATTAAAATGATCTACACGGCATTAAAATTGACCCACGGAAAGACGTAGCTTCGGATGATTTCATTTCATACTGACCAAAAGATAGCACTGATTGAGCAAAAAAAAATAGCAAAAAATTTACAACAATTCAACCTGTCCCTCGATCTTCATTTCCCGACAGATTTATAAGCAAATTGAGGAGCACGTAGTGGAAATTGTGGCGCTTCTAACGATTTAAACCGCAACTGAAAGGCGTAGCATCGGATGATTTCATTTCATACTGACCAAAAGATAGCTTAGATTAAGCGAAAAATAATTGGCATTAAAATTACCACAATTTCAACCTGTCGTAAAATCTTTATTTATCAACAGATTTTAAAGCCAATTGAGAAGCATGTAGAGGAACTTGTGGCGGTTCTATCAATTTAAAAAGCATTAAAATTGACTCACGGAAAGGCGTAGCCTCGGATAATTTCA
This sequence comes from Maea johnstoni, assembly GCA_963942565.1. Classification (NCBI taxonomy): domain Eukaryota; kingdom Metazoa; phylum Annelida; class Polychaeta; order Spionida; family Magelonidae; genus Maea; species Maea johnstoni. The sequence continues at coordinate 40,293,086 of OZ012685.1, read as the reverse complement.
TTTCAAACTGACCAAAAGAGCATAGATTGAGCGAAAAAAATTGGTAAAAATAAATTACAACAATTTCAACCTGTCAGTTAATCTTCCTTACTCAACAGATTTTAAAGCAAATTGAGGAGCATGAAGAGGAAATAGTGACTATTATTCTATTGATTCAAACCGCAGTGAAATTGACTAATGAAAAGGCGTAGCATCGGATTATTTCATTTCATACTGGCCAAAACATAGCATAGATTGAATGAAAAAATTGGCATCAAAATTGCAACTCTTTCAACCTGTCACAATATCTTCCTTACTCAATAGATTTAAAAAGCAAATTTAGGAGCACGAAGAGGAAATAGTGACTTTTATTCTATCGATTCAAACCGCATTTAAATTAACTAACGGTAAGGCGACTAGCTTCGGATGATTTCATTTCATACTGACCAAAAGCTAACATAGATTGAGCGAAAAAAATTGGCATTAACACTACAACGATTTCAACCTATCGCAAAATCTTTATTTCTCAACAGAATTTAAAGCAAATTGAGAAGCATGTAGAAGAGTTTGTGGCGGTTCTAACGATTTAAACCGCATTGAAATTGAGCCACGGAAACGCGTAGCCTCGGATGATTTCAGTTCTGATACTGACTAAAAGATAGCATAGAATTAGCAAAAAGAATTTTCATTTTAAACCACAAAGATTTCAACCTGTCGCAAAATCCTTATTTCGCAACAGATTTGAGAGAAAATTAAACGGCAGGTAGAATGAGTTGTGGCGGTTTTAATGCTTCAAACCGCATTAAAATTGAACCTCGGAAAAGCGAGTATTCATAAATACTGTTCAACATATCGTCCTGACCACCGTCATCGTATCGGTTTCCCCGACGTCGCGTGATCGAGCATTGTTACTTTGTTGCGTAGTTTCGCGTGATACCTAATCAAAACGCTCTTTTGATACAATTAAAGGGATCAGTCCATACTTATTACGTGACAAAGCTATGTTCAAAGCATGAAAAGATCTGGCGGCAAAATGTGCCCTTAAAGCAAAAGGTGATGTTCATTTCCCAGACTTCCCTTCAGACTTCAGAAACTTGCGCCTGCGTGACCGGATGTACTAAAAAATACTTCCGTTTACGCGCGTGGGACCATATTGTTGGCACCTCAAAACTTTTCTGGTACATATACAGATTGTATATATACAGTGTATCTATTTTACGTACACACACGTACGTTACATGAATGCTCGCTTGCGCTAGCTGCACTTCGTGCAGCAGCGCTGGCGCGCTCGCTATTAGGGTATTGTTTCGAGGCGGATAATGGAAGAGCTATGTAATTCTGACTGCTGTAAATCAGTCCGGTGAGGGGTAAATCTGAAAAGAAACTGACCATTTTTAAAATTTGTTCTATGACATGGCCGTGATTCTTAGACTATTCGGCTATTGGGGCATGCTTCAACTTGTATCGAAGAGCATGAACTTTTGACAACCCTGCATATCATGAAATATAAATTGCGTCTACTGCAAAACTGGTATTTTTTGAAGGCATTTGATTTTCGCTATTTTCGCGCTTCTCATGACAGCGCCAACATAACATCCTACCAATAAATATCTATATAGTATATAATATGATGCTGGCATGGCCAGGAAGCGAGCGCTAAGCTTCGGATGATTTCATTTTTTTGATCCTGACCATAAGATTAATTGTATTCATACTACGATTTAAACCTGTCGCAAAATAATCATTCTGTAACATATTTAAGAGAGCAGTTAAAGGCTAGTAGAACGAATTGTGAGGTTTTAAAATTTGGAACCTGGCGAGTAACTTAATTTTTCCGTAAACATTGTGTCCATTAATGTGGCAACTTTTCTCGCTACTAAAGATGTCATGAAACTCACTAAGATTTCAACCTTTCCCTGAATCTTCATTTTGCTACAGATTTAAAAGCAAATAAAAGATATAAAAGAGAAGGAGAATAACAATAGAGGAAATTGTGGCGATTCTAACGATCTACACTGCACTAAAATTGACCCACGGAAAGGCGTAGCTTCGGATGAGACCAAAAGATAACATAGGTTGAGCGAAAAAAAATGGCATAAAAATTACAGCAATTTCAACCTGTCGCAAAATCTTTATTTCTCAACAGATTTGAAAGCAAATTAAGAAGCATGTACAGGAAATTGTGACAGATCTAATGTCAACCGCATTGATATTGACCCACGGAAACGTAGCTTCGGATGCTTTCATTTCATAATGACCAAATGATAGCATACTAGTAGATTGAGCGAAAAAAATTGGCATTAAAATTACAACGATTTCAACCTGTTGCAAAATCATTTCTCAACAGATTTGAAAGCAAATTAAGAAGCATGTAGAGATAAATGTGGGGGTTTTAACGATTTAAGTCGCATTAAAATTGACCCACGGGAAGGCGTAGTTTCGGAGTATGTTTATTCATACTGACCAAAAGATAGCATAGATTGAGCGAAAAAGAATTGGCATAGAAATTACGACGATTTCCACCTGTCGCAAAATCTTAATTCCTCAACAGATTTAAAAAGCAAATTTAGAAGCATGTAGAGGACCTTATGGCGGTTCTAACGATTCAAACCGCATTAAAATTGACCAACGGAAAGGCGTAGCTTCGGATGATTTCATTTAACATTAAGCAAAAGATAGCATAGATTCAGCGAAAAGAATTGGCGTAAAAATTACAACGTTTTCAACCTGTCGCAAAATCTTCATTTCTCAACAGATGTGAAAGCAAATCGGGAAGCATGTAGAAAAACTTGTGGCGATTCTAACGATACAAACCGCATTAAAATTGACTAACGGAAAGTTGTTATTTTGGATGATTTAATTTCATACTGAGCAAAAGATCGCATAGATCGAGCGAAAAAGATTGCATTAAAAATTACAACGATTTCAATCTGTTCCAAAATGTTCATTTCTCAACAGATATAAAATAGAATCTCGGGACAAGTAGAATGCATTGTGGCAGTTCTAACGATACAAACCACATTAAAATTGACGCATGGAAAGACAAATTATTGTTACAGTGAACATATAGCTTTCCCCCGTGGCTTTCCCCGCTGATACAATCATGACGTCGCGTATTTGTTACTTTGTTTCACAGTTGCGCGTGGTGAATGATCATCAAACAAACGCTATGTTGATACAATTTAACGGAGACAGTCCATAGTACGTGTCAGACAAAGCAATGTTCAAATCATGAAAGGTTCTGGCGGCAAAATGTGCTCTTAAAGCAAAAGGTGATGTCGATTTCCCAGACTTCCCTGAAAATCACGCATGCGTCACCGGATGTACCAAAAAGGTACTTCCGTCTACGCGCGCGGGACCACATTGTTGGCACCTCAAAACTTTTCTGGTACATATACAGATTGGATATATACATTGTATCTATATACGTACACACACACGTTACATGAATGCTCGCTTGCGCTAGCTGCACTTCGTGCAGCAGCGCTGGCGCGCTCGCTAGTAATAAATTTGTAGTTTGAGTGCTTGAATGCGAGAATTTAAAGTAGCATAAATACCCTCCAGCAGGGCTGGAGGGTATTACTACATGTAGATACATATACACTGCCATTTGGCATTACATGAGAATTTCAGTGATGTTGGCCTTAAGTTATGGACACAAACATCACATGTTCTACAGTTCTGTAAATTTCCTTTTCCATTTCAAGGTTCCCTACATGTTTTTATATTTGTTGCAGGGCGGACAATTTGATATTTTCCAGCCGATTTGCCTCTTTTCTCCCAGTGGCGTAGTTAGATAGTTTCCTCGCCATGCACATCATGTGATGGCAATTTAGCTTTCTTTCTGTGATGTAGCTAGACAATTGCATTTTCATAAAAATCATCTGTGATGTAAATTCGCCTCTCTACTGTTTATGACGTAGGTAGGCAATGCCGTTGTCATGATGGCAATCTGTGACGTTGGTTTGTGCAAAAGCTTTCTTTGATTCGGCTAGACAAAATGTCATCGTCCAGGGAGATCATCTATATGCCTGCTTAAATATCTTTACCAAGTAGCCGGGCATAGACCTGCATTCCTGTCAACCACTCTACCAGTCACTGGCAGGTGACTGGTTGACTGGTACATGCCTACATGGATTAGATTTATTTGCTGTTAATAACAATGCAATCGTCATGAAGATCATCTGTGACGTCAACATGCTTCTTGTTTATCTGTGTGACGTTTATCTGTCATGAAGATGTTCTGTGACGTATTGTTGCCTGTTGCCTATCTGTGACGCACCTATATAGGGCAATCGTCATGAAGATCATCTGTGACGTCAACTTGCTTCTTGTTTATCTGTGACGTAGTTAGAGAATGTCATCGTCATGAAGATGTTCTGTGACGTATCATTGCCTGTTGCCTATCTGTGACGCACCTATAGAGTGCAATCGTCACGAAGATCATCTGTGACGTCAACTTGCCTCTTGTTTATCTGTGACGTAGTTAGACAATGTCATCGTCATGAAGAGGTTCTGTGACGTATTATTGCCTGTTGCCTATCTGTGACGCACCTATATAGTGCAATCGTCATGAAGATCATCTGTGACGTAAACTTGCCTCTTGTTTATCTGTGACGCAGTTAGACAATGTCATCGTCATGATATGAAGAGGTTCTGTGACGTATTATAACATGTTGCCATAGTAACAAGGCATTATTATTTTTGAACAGATGACTTGCGTATACGGTTTTCTTATACGGACTGTCATCATGGCAACAGAATCACCACCTCAGGGTTTAAATATTGAATTAAAGAATGAATTTGACTATTTATGAATTTAATTTTCAATTTGTATGTTTTAAAAAAGTGGTAGGTATTGTTTTCTAGTGGTTATACAAGAAAATATTGCTCCCCAATGAACTTTATAGACATCAAGCAGGCTGTCTGCTTATCATTCCAAACAAAATGGCCGCCAGACTGTCTGCAGTTGCTTAAAACTGAAATTGTGTTTTAAAATGGTGAACAACTAAAAGTCTATGTTATAATAGTGATAGAGCCTGTACCAGACTGACTCTGTTGGGAAATACAGAGCTTCGGGGGTTGAATGGGCCATCTAAACGCCGAAGCCGCAGGTTCTGTGACGTATTATTAAAGCCTTATATTAACTGTTCCCCAGGGCGTTATGAAGATTTTTCAAAGGCCTACAGCCTGGTGGGCTTGACCAAAGGTCGGAGGCCCGAGGGCCAGCCCTGGGGAATAGTCTATAGGGCATTTATTATTGCTCCTAAAAGAAAACAGACCTCTCAGTTTTGAATGATCATTTATTTCAATGGAACAGCATTATAACTAGGCAATAACTTAGCTCTGGAAAATAACAAAATTTAACATTGCCCGCAGCCCTAGAGCCGAGGGCAATGTAAACATGACTGAGCGACCCTGGGGCAATGTAAACTGAGTAGGAAGCATCATGAACATATAAAGTGGTGACATGGTATAAATAAAGAATTCTGATTGGAGGAGATAGTTGAAGCAAAAATAACGCCTGTTGCCTACATGTGACGTACCTATATAGTGCAGATGTGATGACGATCATCTGTGACGTCAAATCGGGTCTCATTTATCTGTGACGTGGCTAGACAATGCCATCATCGTGAAAATCATATGTGACGTTGCCTCTTATCTGTGTGTGACGTGGTCAAACAAAGCAATTGTCATGGAGACCATGTGTAATGTGGAATTGCTTTTTGTTGTTGTTTGACTATGGATTATATGAGGCCAGTTGTTGACAGTTATTTCCCAAACGAAAAATGTACAGTTTAATACTGAGCGAGTTCTCGAGCATGATATTTTGAGGAAAAGAGAAAGCAGACGCACAATTCTGCTCTGTAACAAAATCCTCTACATTATTGCGTGGTATTTTCGTCTGTCTGACCCAAGCTTAGCTTAACGATTTTTCTTCATTTTTGTTACAAAAAGTTCGTGTTTGCCATCCTAACTTCTGTACCTATGTACCTAACTTCAGTCTCAACGTAAAATGTTGATTTTGCTCATCCGGGTCCATTGTAAAGAAAGTAGGGATATAGGTACAGAACAAGGTGATAGATTTAAACAGATTATAGTCTGTCTGGACCAAGCTTGGCTGACCTATTTTCCTCCTCTTGTCGCAAAAATGTCTTGTTTGCAATCCAAACTTAGCAAACCTCTTCAGAGCACTAACTTATATGTGTATATAGCTACACTCTGCCTCAAATTCGTAAATTTTGATTTTGCCCGTTAGGTGACCATTGTAAAATTTCTCTCGAGATCGGTCACATCTTACATGGTCGGACCATTTCCTGCGTCGTTGCGTTGTGCTATTCGCTAACTTTAATTAAGTAGGTCAATAACAGACATTAATAGATCATTTAAAGAGTGATTTGAGAAAAGAAAAGAAGTAGAAAATTAAGTATTGCCGAGTGATATTTCATCAATATATTTCCGACTTCAAATACGGAAATCGAATTACTGAAAAAACAGGGGGCACTGTATAAGTATGTGGTATAACTTACTTAAATTGTTTTCATTTCCAGCCAAACCTATTTCCGATAAAAGTATCCAGTTTTTTTGAATAACAAAACGTAGCAAATCATTTCCGATTTTTTAATCTTTTTAAAGTAATTCGATATTTGGAAAATATTTTATTTGTTTCTTTAAGCCTTTCATTATCACTTGCCCTTAATCAATTGTACTTATATCCAACAATGCCAAGCTTCATTGTTACGCTGCATTGTTGCACGTTGCTTTGTTATAGTCTTCAACAAATCACATTTTTCATCGGCAGTGCACGGTTAACACCAGTCCTTGTGAAATCGTGATATATATGCTTAAACACAAATTTACTCGCTTGAAGGAAAGAAATGTGTGAAACAAAACGAGAAATAATCCTGCCGTTCAAGCACGATACTAGGAAACAAATTTATAATTATCAACAAACGACAAAAATCATGTTTCGTTATTGTCGAAAAAAAATCTGCCTGTTCAAGAAAGATAATAGAAAATAGATTCATAATTATCAACAAACCACAAAAAAAACTTTAAAAAACACAGAAAATTCAGTCATAAAGTCCCGTATACGGAGCAAGTCCGTTCATATAAGCCCATTTTCCTGTGGTCATTCTGTTGATTCGCGGTCTATCCTGGGGTCTGTACCCGGAGCAATGATTGTGATAGAGTCTCACGGTACGACAAGGGTTTAGCACTTTGAACTTCAACTTATTACCTAGTATCCAAATTAGAACATTTTCAGCTCCATATTCGTGAAGTTTTATGTCCATAAGTTGAAGATTTGCAAGGGATATATTAAAAGTTGGCACAAAAAAGTAGGCATCGTGGCTACCCTCGTATTTTTCAAAACAAATATTTGGCATTTTACATCGCCTTTCTTGTCTGCCGTTCCGGGTAAGGGAGTAAAGGATCCTTTTCTCAGCAAGAATCGTTTTGTTGATTTTATCAAAGCCTTTGCCAAGGTAGGTGTCCGCATTGGCGATCAGTACCATTTTGTTGCTGTGGGTTTCTGTTGCGTATTTGAACAGCGTCCGGAACGTGGGTATGCCATCGGTCTTGTAGATACGAAGTTTGGCCGTGTTTCGCAAATGCCTCGTCAAGTAATCAAAGAGTGAGTATGAATTACTAACAATAAAAAGCTCCGATACTATGTGGTTGTTTAGGTTTCTCTGTAGCGCTTCTAGTATTTCCTGTGTGCGTTCGTTCTTCATCTCTACCTCTAAATCCTTACTCTTGTTTCCCAGGTAATACGCAGAGATCACAACTATCCTATCCTCCCCGGAGAAATCTTTGCCTGGGTAATGTTTCCGGTTTCCAGTTTGGCCTGCGCTGAAGAATAGACCCGCCGTGAGTTTAAAGTGCATATGTGCTAAACCGCCAAGAAATATGCAAGCCGTAAGTATATGTACAAAAGGTCGTTTAGACTCCATGTTGACCTACAATTCAAAACTGAACTAAAATACTACAACTCTTGTTTTATTGCACTGCAACGCCGCTGGCACAATGCACGATAAAACAGTGGCGTGGCGGTGGAGCTTTCGTGCCCCAGGCTATAACTGTCAGATGCTCACATTTGTGTAAAGCTGCATGTAGAGCTCTCCTTCATATATGGAGTCGCCCATTCCTGTAACTATGATGCTTTAAGCTGCCTTGCTAAACATACATACTTAAATAAATACACACACGTGTGTATGCTCGCATATATACATACATACAAACATACATACGTACGTACGTACGTAAGTACATACCTATATACGTACTCGTTAATCGTATGGATTTATTTGATTAAAAATTATGGTGGAATAGGTGTATCTTTACCATTATACAACGCGGTGTGAAAATGATCATTCATGACTATAAAGGAGGAAAAACGAACGACGATTTTGCCGATCGTTATGCATAATTCATAATTGTCTGAGGGAAAATTGCTAGTCAAAACTCGACCAATAACACTACTCTAAATGTTTGTGAATATGAATATTTTCTTTACCTTATTTTTTCAGAAGTATGTTAGAATCAAATGACACTTTTAACAAAAAAAACTAACAAGGTACCCAGCCTACTGGCTTGCTCAATGTTTTACAATATGGGAGTATGGTTTTCTCGGGTTTGCGCTCGGAAAAGCCATCCACCTCGGCGATCCGTTCCATCATGTTACCCTCACTGGGATGTCATACTTGTATTATTTTACCGAACACGCCCACATGGATAAACTATCAATGAACCCAAACATTCTATAATATATATATATATATATATATATATATATATATATATATATATATATATATATATATATATATATATAGTTGGACTTCGCATCTTATATAAAACTTGTAGTTGCCTTGCCTACAAGTATCTCTCATGGATTAACCCATTAATTTGTCTAGATGTTTTCCTTGACATGTGTCATCTGTTCTATGGTACTTTTATAATAACTAGGCAATAAAGCATGGTTTCAACTTACGCATTATTGGAAGGAGAGATCTTGATATTGATTTCGACATTTCTCTGTCAGATATTTTCACAAGTATGCTTTCTCCTGGAATATATCATTTACGTAGTTGGGCTTTTTGGTCCACCATAGACATCAGTGGTTTAAATAATAACACAAATGCACCTATCGTATTGGTAAAATGTTTATTTAGGGAATTGTACACTTTGATAACTATAAAATGATACACATTTGCTTATCTCACAGATAAGATGTCCTTAGTAGTATGTTACACAAACATGTTAGTGCTTTTCATTACATAAACCTTTTAGTAGGTAATTTTAGTTTGGGCTATTTTGCACCCTCCCCCCACCCCCCATCCCCCCGTCTCAACAGCTATAATTTGACCTTCAGCCGAGGCTATGGTGACCTTGACCTAGTGCCATTGTATCATCACGAAGAAGATTAGCGATGCTTTCTGTGTCACTGAACTAAGCGAAATACAGCGTGAAGATGCTACTGCTAATGTTCATTTTGTAAAGATAATACATAAGAATGTTTGATGATTACTCCTTGCAAATACCCCTCTGTAACATCAGGCGTGCCAATACGCCACTTCCAAGTTCCATAGTAACGTATATTACAATTTAATCGCTTGGTCAGGTATAGGCATTTACACTGCCTGATGGGTTACTACCAGATTTCGATTTTTCAGATGCATTGTACGATATCTATGAGTTTTCCTACTTGTACAGGTGATCAACATTTTTTTTGGTTGGTGTGCCAGTTTTTTTTCGAAATTATACAACATGATCTGTTTCCTATTGGTATGACATAAAAACAAAAAAGGACAAAACAGGCTCATACATTCCTATCGATGCATGCAATGGGATGTACCCTGGCCTGTGATGTATATAAAAAATGGATAAAATACTACTTTTACACTCGACAACATGATTGGTATTTATTTAAACGAATTATATATATATATATATATATATATATATATATATATATATATATATATATATATATATATATATATATATATATATATATATACATATATAAATATACATATATATACATACATATATATATATATATATATATATATATATATATATATATATATATATATATATATATATATATATATATATATATATATATATAATTTGCAAAGGGTATAATACAGAAGCGTCAATCCTTCATTTAACACACGGTCTAATCTCGAGTAAAATGTTAGAATACAGAGCGTTATCTAGTAGACACTCTATGCCCTTGGGTAGGGTATAACATTGCAAACATGTGTTTGGTTCAATTTGGTTGGAATATCAACAAGCCTGTCCATTCATGTTTTATTCATTGAACGCATCTGAATGGGAGTTCCGTCATTCCCTGCAACAGAATCAATCACGTCACTGGTGTCAATCTTGTTTATGATACGGTATTTTGACAATTCTCAATAATGACATTTGTTACACATACCCAAAGCATTGAAACGAGGTTAAAGTGGCATTGATTGAGACTAATTGTGTGTGTGTGTGTGTGTGTGTGTGTGTGTTAGCTTCCATTATGTCAAAATGCTGCAGCTGGTAGAATGTGCAATTTTGCAATACAATACAGTATCTCAATATCTAAGGCGTTTAAGTATTATCCTCTGATCCTTTGAGGTTTAAACTACATTTCTTCAAGTGCTGCAGGATGTAACATTAAACCGCATTTGTTTCGTAAAATTACCTTTAAATTTATTACAGAGTGTGCCACATGTTCTGTCGTGTGGCTGTCAACGATTGGCCATGTGAGTGATTTTACCAAACGAAAAGAAAAATATGCATGCTTTACATTTCTAAAATGACCCTTGGACATTAACTTTGGCCAAGAAAACACTTTCATTTCCAATTTTGCTAGATGCTACCTTTATGAGTGTGGTATTTAGATATATTCGTATCTCCCCCCTCATTGTATGGGCTACCGAGTACACACAAAATATATACAATACTCTTTATGTAAGTTGAGATTCAGAAACGGTTCTTATTCAGCCTCAAACTATTCTTGAAAGGTTTTATTTTATCCCAATTCATGTTTCAATGAATTTCCCTCATGTATGTTTCACAGGAATAACATTGACCAGTTAATAGGTTATAAGACGTTCGTATTTATGCTATATGATATTTATAGTAAGTACTATCATCTATTATTAATTATATCATTTAATCTCCTAAAAATAAGCTAGTACATAGTATAATAAAATAATCACTTCTATGGCATTTGTGATACACTTTTCTGTATCTTCCTCTATAAACATTCAGGTTAAGGTTAAGAAAATCATTTACTTTATTGGCTTTTAAAAGTTCTACAATAGACTAATCAAAGGCTAAACATTTGAAACAAATATCCATTAAAATCGATTTTACAAATTGTTTGGAATTAAAGTACCTATATTGCCACTACTGTGCCATTGATATGCTTTGTATGTTCAACAATTTTATCTTCCGGATATGCAAATGCCATACTGTTTAAAGGGTCTCACATCAGCTCATTTACTGAGGTCAAGCTTGTCAAATATGCCAACCTATCATCTGTAGTACATTTGAGGCTGCGGAGCAAAGGCCTCTTCAGGGTTTGGCATTGGATACCCTGTACCCCCAGTACTTCCTTGATAGTTGGGAGAAAACGCGGTAGGTGGCTGAAAGCTCTGAGGTGGCATGGCAGGGGCAGCGCTCTTTGATCTGAAGTAATAAGCATTAGAAATGAATAGATAAAAATGTTGACACAATAACAATTATCCCTGAAATATTTTAGATATCAAAGATTGAACATATTTCTGAGATTTTTTGTAATTTTTTGAAAACTGAATAGAATAGGTTAACATTGTATTTGAATGACAATTCGATTCTTTGATGTGATCTAATACCCGTGTAAACGTTATTTTTCTACAACTACACATACTCCCAAAATACGATGTCACATACTTAGAAATAAACACACGTATCCCTCGAAACAAAGGTACGTTCAGTTGTGAGGTCATCCATGCACCTATGCCCAGGAAAATGGGTTGCAATCAGGTGTGCGGTCAGGGTATTATGACCGGCCTGCCATGCATGTTAGTGCAGGAATTAAATGCTGGTATTGTATAAACACATGCCCATGTGGTCACAGCTAAAGATAACTCTAGTACGCAGTCAGGTGGCTACGAGCATAAATGCTTAATCACCTAAAATATGTTTCAGAATTCCTGGTCAAGAAATTGAATCGTTTTTTTCAATTTGTATAATGCTGATCTCCCACATACGAATATAATGTGCGAACATACACGATCTCAAATCTACGATTAAAGCCACGAATTGGCTATAAAATTGGTGTTTTCCACATTCGTTAGATATGTACGTTCAACCACTTTCGTAGGTTGTTGTACCTTGTCGAACATTTGATTAGTGTACGAAAATGTACGACAACATACGAAAATGTACAACATGTTGCGACAGCATATTCGACAATGTACAACAATGTTCGCCAAAAAATACTTCCCTACGACAGAATTTTTGTCGCACCCAAAAGTTTTACATGTAAAACTTTTTTTTAAATTCGCAGCATTGCCTACGAAAACCTAAGACTGACTGCGAACAACCACGATACATCACGACAACACTCGAATAACTACGATTTTTTAATTCGCACCTTGTCGCACCTTAAAATTCGTATGTGGGAGAGCAGCATTAGACCATGTTTATGCTCCCGAAACGAATGGGTTAAATAACTATACTTACGAGACAACGAGGTAAGCAATACCAGCCAATAGGAGGACCGCAGCAACACCTCCTACAGCGCCCCCTATTATCTTGCCAAGGTTTTCATCTGAAACGCTCTCTGAAGGTAAAAAGAAACATTTACACATGACACACAGCTGCACCTCATTGACAAACCATGATTACCCAGTGGTCCCTGGAGAAGAAAAACAACTACAAGTCACTGGCAATATTCTTACAATTCTTGAGCCACATTCATTCTCTACTTAAATCAATCGATGAAGTGTTTATATCAAATTCTGTTCAATACAGCAAACTTATGAAAAGGATTTTACTATGCATCTACCGATGGAAAAATATAATTTTGTAATCACGTAAATTGAATCATATTCTAGAAAAAGGGGAGAATTTGTTCCTCGTAACTTTCCCACATGCAGTGGTAAGAGACATCAGCACCATGATCACGAGACTATTGGGCTGGACCTCAAACATTGTGAAATCAGTCAACTATTCATTTAAAGAGTGACTTCTATCTGATTTACCAGGTTGTAGTGAGAGACAGAGAGCAGTCAATGGCATCACTTTAGACCGCTCAGCCATCAGAGCAGACCCCAAGCATCACTTACCAGTTTGGTCACATCTGTTGCCTTGGTATCCTGTTTTGCATTCACAGCCTGTCCCTCGTTTACATGTCCCATGTTTGCAGTAATCTTTTACATCACAGATATCTGCCACGAAGAAAATATTGTCAATAAAAAGCTTATCTTGTAAGGACAGTGTTGTTACATCCCTATTATTGCCAATGTATTTGATGCAGTAAAACCAAGCCTTTCAAATACATAGAGGCTGGGAAAATGCGTGTTGTTACTTTTTAGATTAGAAATTCACGGGGATATAACCTAATGGAAAGTATATTTTATCTCTTTATCTTGATTCATCATTTGACCAAGTGGAAGAGTAATTAAGTATGTTTTAAAAAAATCATCAATATTTAGAGGAACTCTCAAACATTAATGGGTTGACTTATTCCGACCAACTACTTCCGAATGCGTGTTGTTACTTTTTAGATTAGAAATTCACGGGGATATAACCTAATGGAAAGTATATTTTATCTCTTTATCTTGATTCATCATTTGACCAAGTGGAAGAGTAATTAAGTATGTTTTAAAAAAATCATCAATATTTAGAGGAACTCTCAAACATTAATGGGTTGACTTATTCCGACCAACTACTTATACTGATCAACTAGTAGACAGTATGCATGTATACATATATAAAACATTGTTCACTGTTCATTACACAAGTATAGTGCTGCAGTAGTAAACGCGGCCGAGTAAATATGTCATACCTACAGTACACTACAAATTTACTCACCTTTGCAATCGGACTTGGAGTTGCTTCCTTCCTTATCTGTGAACTTGCCATTGTCACATTTTTGGCATGTAGTTTGGTCATCTTTGTCATTGTATTCGCCTTGCTCACAGGGAATGCAGGACCCACTAGATGACTGATATTGGCCTTTCTTACACTTATCTGGAATGTGGATAGTACACAATACTGCAGGATTCACTACACTGCTCGGACATCCATCGATGCAGTGGATAATGCATATTTTCAATTATAAAGGTTTGGTAAGTTACGAATCTCAAATGCAACATATAAATTAACAATACTGTTACTTTAATTGATGTCAGTTATGAGAGAAGGAAAACATTTTATTTACATTTTGCAGGTTGCATTAATGCTATTTAAAATCAACTTTGACCAAAAAAATCCACATATTAAAATGTGTAGAAGATTTTTACCGCATTTTTATTTTACACTTGATCTTACTGAGAAGAAGTTACAAAGCAAATGTTATATCTTTTATTTAGTGAGTGCAAGTATTTCCTTAGTATCGCCCATCTATGAAGAGAGACACATCTAATCATCCATCTTTTCCTAACGCAGATTTATAAAACGATTCATGCTTATCTATTTCTGTTGAATTGACATTTTGTTGTGGGAAAAGGTAAAATAGTATGAAACGCTAAAAGATAATCAACTGCATTTTCAGGAGTAGAATGGCTCCATGTGCAGAGCAGGGACTTAGCCAGGATTTTCATAACAGGGTGTCCAAATTGGGATTTCAAGAATTTAGGGTGTCCAAAATCCCTGATTGAAAAAGTAAAAATCATTACATTGATTATGTAAATTAACAAATAAAGTAATTATATGCTTGATTCTTCAAGAAATGTCTTTGTTATTACTTTGTAGTTAAACTTTCTACAAATTGAACTTGGACTTGGTATTTATAAAAATAAAAAAGACCAACATCTAGGGTGTCTTTTTACCTGAAATCAGGTATTCATCATGAACCAGGGAGTCCAAAAGACACCCAAACATCCTGCTGGCTAAGACCCTGGTGCAGAGATTACTGTATAACAGGTTAATTTGGCGTGTACTTAAGTTGGCGTTTTTTTTCAAAAAGGTATTTTCCCTGTATTTATTTTGGCATCTGGAGCAGTCAGAACAACGCTATCTTTATGTAGACATATTTTAATGCGATCTTTAATTTGGCGTTGATGGGCATTCGCCAAAAAACGCCAAATTAAAAACCACGCTAAATTAACCAGTTATACAGTACTTACCTATACTACAATCCACACTGCTCGTCGATCCCGTGCTCCGTGTTGTTTTATCATTAGAGCACTTCGTACATGTGTTCTCAGATGACGCTGCCTTATCACGGTAAGTCCCAATTGGACAAAACTCACAACTCTTAGTTGCAATATTCAAAATAGAACCGGACTTACAGTCGGCTGAAATGAAAATTGACGCCAATATTAGCCTTTTCTAATAGATATTGCATGCTGACAGCTTCAGACAAAGTGAGTAAATTAGCAATTTCAAAGTACCGTACAAACATTTCCAGCACTGTAGCTGAATATGCGTACCATCCTTAACTTTAAAATTAGAATAACTAGCAGGCCCCCGTGCACAGCACGGGTTTGGATTCTATGTCATATTCACTGATGTACGGGTTTGGATTCTACGTCATATTCACTGATGCGCAGGAGATTTAGAAATTAAGAAACAACTAAGTCAAGGTATACCTACCCCCTAAATTGCACAGTATTTTTAGGAAAGGGAATTTCAAATTGAACATCAAGTGGAAGATGAGAGGATAATTGATGAGTCAAAGAGAGGCAGAATTGGAATAAAAGAGAGCAAGAATCAGCTTCCATTCAATTCACAGGATTTCTTTTCCCCCACCCTCCCTTTTTCCCCTCCCTCCATAACTCTAAAAAGTCATAAAGTCTCTGGTATGGGCCACATATGGGGATCCACTGATATACCCTGCTTGTAGCCAATGGATACACTATTTTTGAATAGCATAGCCGTTAATTGCCCAAGTGCAGCACTGATTACACAGCCGACAGGTAAGACACACTTGGCAACACAATGTGTGTACAGTGTGCAATGGGCTGTATGTGATGGTCACTGACTGCTCGCTGTCTCTCACCACTGCTGTGATTCAAATCCTAGCTTGGGCATGTGAGAAATTTGCCAGTTGTGACTTCTGCTTAGGCAGTGGATTTTGCCAGAATTACAATAAAAAAGTAAATATATACAATAAGGAGATGGAGGGAAATATAATTTAAAAAAAGGAAAATGGGGTGCACAAACAAAGTGAGAAGAAATAAATTCATAGGATACAGATATATATATACGATACCAAAAGGGATATCTTAGAATGTAAACGATCATGCGAAGCAATACCAAAAATCCAAAGAAAAAAGAAAAGTACAAGGAGAGAGAAATATACAGAGCTGAAGTTTTAATATAGGCTTGAAACAGTTGAAAGGAATTCTTAATGTCGCGACAGGACTTTAAGGGATTACGGAATCAACTCAAAAAATTCAAATAAATAATAAAAAATGCTCTGCTAATTAAATATGATCACCCCCCCCCCCCCCCTCCTATCAAGATATGGGACTTCAAAAGAATTTGTTGCAAAGAAAGAGAGAGAGAGAGAGAGAGAGAGAGAGAGAGAGAGATCAGTAAAGCAATAAAAAAAATGCTTCGTAAATCAGGTAGCTCAAGCCAAGTGGAGAGAGATGACAAAAAGTAAATACAGAAGAAAGAAATTGCAAATTTTGATAAAATGAACAAATCAGACTTCTAAATAGAATACAAAAATGGAAAAAATACAATTATTATGGGCAGAAAAAGCAAAGTAATGAGGTAAAGATATGATACACATACAATATATACACAATAAGCAATATATAGTATATCTCCCCAATTTTTTGAAAAATTGAGGTGTTAAATTCCAAAAATTCAAAAAAATAACCACCATCTACACACCCCTGGCAAAAGGTCCACAGGGGCAGTTTAGATCGGCATCGCGTATGTGCCTCGGAGTCGGCATTTTTAAATTCCAAAACTGGAACAGGAATATCTGCCCCCACCCAAACCCAAACTTATGATGTGCATGTGCGGATTTCTTAAATTTAAGTGTGTTCAAATTATCTTTGGAATCTTAACACCAGAGGAATAAAAGATTCTTAGTATTCATCACCTGAATTCTTGAATTTCTTTATATTACCCCATAATTCCTATATAACAGCAAAAAAGAATGCAGTGGAGCAAAGGAGTATACAGAGATAATGGGTTAAAGAATGACACAGTAGATTTTTGCAACATTGTATTGTTTTATAGATCCAGTTGTATCATATTGTATGAAATACATTGATGCTGCAATTGTATCATTTTAAATGTAGACAGTTGTCATTGCTCTCCTGTCCTTCGTACCCACCCAAGACTTTTTCCCAAATTTAAAAGTGCTCATAAATGCCCCCGATGGGCAAATAAATGCTCCCAGTCCCCCAAGCCCACCCCGCCCAAAGATCCACACATAGTGGGATCAGAGACAGAGAGATATAATACAGAGATAATGGGTTAAAGAATGAAGCAGTAAATTTTTGCAACATTGTATTATTTTATAGATCCAGTTGTATCATATCATATGAAATACATTGTTGCAGCAATTGTATCATTGCGCAGACAGTCATCGCTCTTCCATCCTCTTTACACACCCGGGACTTTTTTCCTTATAAAAAAGCAAATATGCCACCGATGGGCAAATAAATGTTCAAACAGCCCCCTACCAACCCTCGCCCAAAGATCCACAGCAGCAGTAGGGACCGGCGAGGCACAGTCACTGAGCCTATTCCAAAAAACCACCTCCCAAAGTCGGTATTTATATAATGATGTATTACTCTGAACAAATGCGACTGGTATGTAATTCAGTTAAAGATAAGCATACCAATTACTGACCACATATGTATGATGCTCTCCTAGTGATACAAGCATAATTTTACGAATACTTTTCAAATCACCAAAGCGTGTTTTTTTCTGTTATGGCAGTAGTCCACTATTCCTTTGTTGACTGGAATCCTGAGACACTCACTCGAAATGATAAAAATCTGAGCGGCTTCAGAAAAAAGTTTTAAAATCTTAAAGTAGCAGTGCACAGTTCTTCATGAGATCTGTAATATAGTCACACTATTTGAATGTAGTTCCTTAACTATTGTCAATTTCTTCTTCTTCTTGTATTTAACAACTACCAATATTTTAGCCTACTTACGTAGACAATCACTTGACTGTTTACTCCCTTCTTGCAGTGTTGTTGTTCCTGATGGACATTGGTCACACGTAGTCATTCCTTCTTTAGCCTGGTATGTTCCTTTCTTACAGTTCTTACAAGTAGATCCCTCCTTGAACCGTCCTGCGCTGCACTTCACTAAACAAAATGAAAGTATGTAAGACATCTCTTTAAGAACTGACACTAGTAAAACCGAGAAATGCAATGTATCACAGACCTCTCTAACTTGGGCTTTGCCTACGTGATGGAGGTGTCCAGAAAGGGCCATGATAAAAGTATAAATCATTTCTTGTCGTCATGGCTAGCATCCAAGTAAACTGAGGGCCTGACCGAATGACACAAACTCACCTATATAGATGTAGCCTTGCCTATGCTGTTATAGCCATTTGGGTATATTCGAGACAAAGCCAACGTATGCATGTCTACACCTTGGGCACTGGTATGATGTTTGGAAAAGTCAAACTAGCCATCTCTGCTCAATGGTTAAAAGACTGAAACATACTGATACCCCGGGATATAGGTATTTATTTGTTATTAGTACTCAGGAGGACCCTTGAAATGAATACAAAGAGAATGGGGTTACGATTGTTTTTTTACATATTTTTGCAGTCTTGAGCTTGATTGATAAAACGGGTTTATACATTCAGATCTGATTATGCCACCACCTATCAAGTGATACTCCCTGTCGAAAAAGATGGGTAAAACCATCATAAACACCACAAGTGCCAAAATAATATCCTGAGTGTTGTCTTTCATAGATATTTGACAACACATAATCTGTTATACCGTAGTAAGTGTGAGGCTATCTGTTCTTTGAATTGTATTTTTCCTGGATCCGCCGAACTAAAATAAACCTATCTGATGGGAAAAAATCACTGTTAATTTTGAGTTCTTAATTTCCCAACTTAAAAGTAACTGATGAGGAATGTATAAGTGAGATTTTTGATTAAATAGATAAAACAATAGTTTAATGTCAATACATTTAGAACAGGAATTAGATGTCTTTACTGTATGCCACTTGGTAACAATAAAAGAAATAGCTTCTTTGAACATTTGCCACGATTTTCTAAAGATAGAAATACCATATCAAACCTATTAAGCCACATATAAAGTACATAGTTTTTTCTGTTCGTTTGTAAACAATCCAATGGAAAATAAATAGATTGATTATAAAGTACCTACCTATTGTGCACTCTGTTACCAGTTTTGATCCAACCTTTTCATTCACTTTTTCAGGTGGGCATTCAGTACAAGGAGCAACACCTCCTTGGGTTTTGTATTTGCCAATAGGGCAGTCTTGACAATCGGTCTTGGCTTGGTTGGTCTCCTTGCCTGCCACACAATCCCCTATTAAGTAATAAAACATATTTCTCTGTATGCATTTGCAAAATGGGCAGTCTTTGTTAGTTCCATTATATATATCTTTTATTGACTGTAATTTCTTACAAAATCAAGATAAGGATAAACAAATAAACAAAAAGAAGGAAAATGAACATATATACAAATTGTCGTAGAAAGGCTGCTAAGGCAAAGTCTGTGAGTGTACCTTTTGTTAAAAGCATGAAACTTGCCAGAAGTATGCTTCCATATACACTGATGATTTTCAAATATCGATCCATTATGATAAACCTTCATGGGGCATTTTATGAAAATAATTTCTGATTTCTGCCGCAATTTCAGAAGTAGTTTCATTTTACTGCTCCACAAAGCCCTGAATGAATTACTGAAAAGATGTCATTTCTACGCAAGTCATTCTACAATGGTCCCCGGTGAAGCACATTACCAACCATGCCTCCCATCTATGCGAAATGTAATTGGGAGTTGACAGAATTGAAAGTTCAGGAGGCTCTGTGCCAGTAAACTGAACTTACAACAGTTCTTACCAAGTCCTCTCGGAGCTGCACATTGTCTTGTTATCCATATTTTTGAAAGTAAAGTTTATAATACCACATCAAACATGTTTTCAATTGTTCTAAACTACTTTCATCTTCACAAAAAGATAAATACTGCATGTTGTACTTTCAGCCAGTTACTATCATCTGACC
>OZ012685.1:40222698-40267698 GCA_963942565.1 Maea johnstoni | reverse complement strand
TTTTTAAGTGTGGTATCATACATTTGGCCGACTTTGCATATATCTGGAAATATAAAAAATATGATAGATTTCAACTGCAAAATATTTCTTTCCCAAATATTTTTGAATCCTGAAACATTGAAAAAAGTGGTTGCAAGGTGTATGGTCAATGCAACATTTTATAACTCCATTTCTAAATTAAACTTGAAGTATGGAAACTAAACAAGGTTTCCATTTTTAGAAATTTAAAATGTTAAACGGAATTGAATATCCATTCTGACCTCGTAATTGACTATTGCATACTACTACTAATGAGTTCGTTTTAGCATTGGTTTTAGTGTACCCGGTAACCTGAACCGAACTATTTGAAATGGCTCAACTCTGGGACGAAGCTCCAGATGCGGCAAATATAAAATGTAGAAATGAATAAGGAATTGGGAAAAGGTCATTCATTCCATATTATAAATTTCATAAAAATGTTAGTTTAAGGTATCTCCAAATGTACTGGCAAAACATTGACTTTATGTCGAGAGGAAGAGCTCAGATAAATTATCACTGATAATTAAAGAAGCGTGGTTATCAAATAAAATTGTAATGCATAAATGATAGAACTTGTTAATAACATGAAATCTTTTTAGGAAGTAGTACACAATTTTAAACGAGATAATATATTCAAAATAAAGATATATCTTCCAATAAATCACTGCATTTCTACTAACTTAAGTCTTGAAAAAAACGTTTTCTGTAAGATACCTATAGGATTTTCGGATCGATTACCATATAATTATGTCTGCATGATAAGAATAATGTATGGATTACCCATGTCACAGTCAGTGTCGGCTGTTGCACCAGTAGTCTTGGTTGTTGTTTTTCCTGTAGGGCATTTCACGCAGGCTTCTGATTTTCCCAACGTTTTATAGGTTCCGCGTGCACAGGGCGTGCAGACGCCAACTTTCAGTTCTTGGCCACTGGGACACACATCTGTAAAATTAGTTTAAGAGGTATTGCTTTCTCACAAATTCATGCTTGTAAGAGCCGAAGTTGCCTTATCATTATGGGCATATCTCATTTACCAGAGAACTTTAAAAATTTTTTGAGAGATGCCATTCAGAACTCTGGCAAATCAACAACACCTTTTCAAATACAAATAAATTCATGCTTAATTCTTCGGTAATTTTCAAACGCGTCACAGGTCCAGATGACACTTGTGAGGGAGCTCTAGACCTCCAGGTATGAATTGGATAATCTGCCATCAGATAAGACTTTCATTTCCAAGTCTCTCTGAGTACTTGATAGAACAAAGACAACACCTTGGGAAAATGAATTACCAAAAGTCGAGTAGCAATCACTTCTATATAAAACAGTACAGACAGGGCAGTGATATATGTCAGGAATAATATATTCAAATAGAGAATACAAGAAATCACTCACGAATAAGGAGTCTCGAAAAGTCAAAGGGGTATTTACTTAGTATCCACTACATGTGGATACGCTGGTGCACATCAAACAATCGTATATCTTTTCCAAAAGATTAAGAGAATTCTAAAAGCTTAACAGAGAAATAGTGAGTATGAAATAATACAAGCATGGAAAGACACAGAACATCAAAAATGAAGAGCAACAGTATACAGATGTAAACATTGTGAAATGAGAAATTAGGCTTAGTTCATATCGAGCAAAAAAGATGAAAAGGCACCTTTGCATTCGTCCAGCTTCGTGCTCTTTGTTGTACTGGTAGACTTGCCAACAGGACATGCCTTGCAGGAGGTCTGGCTGCCTGCCGTGTCTTGGTAGGTACCTTTAGCACAATCCACGCACTTTTTGTTAGTCAAATCGTAGTACTGTCCAGCTGTGCAGGCAGCTACAAAGTCAAACATCTTGTGTGATATCAACTTCAGATAGATGGTTACTATTGAATGGGCCCAGTTTGGGAAGTCTTGGAGACATAGTTTCTTAGATAGTAATTTTACCCGTATTGATGTTACAATCGATGTTTTGCTTTTTGCTGAATGCTTGTGTATCTTGAAACAATGTAATCGTCAACGAGCAAAGTCTCATCTGTGCACATTTGATTAGTATTTCCGACATGAGGCCATTATAATAGATAGTTAGATTATAATAGAATTACATTATAATAGAATAATAGAACTAGACGTAGTAAAATACTAACAAGGACTGCTATTGGCTTTATACAAGATACCTAGTGTTACAACTACTCCACTTGTGTTTACCTCGTATTCAAAAACACACACTGCTATGGAATTCATTCTACCAGGTTGTATAGGCAAGTATTAGTATCCATAAGTCCAAAACACATTACACAATATTCATGCTTTTATCCCATGAATAATTGTTATGGAAACCATGCAAAATGTGCTTAACTACTCAGGAATAGATAAGGCACATCTTACGTCGTTGATACCCACATAATTCATATCATCATGACAGTGAAATTGACCGTTTACACACATAGGAATCCTTCCGCTGATCTCCTCTAAAACAGGCTAAAATGATTATGAGATATGCATTTCTGATTGAAAGGTACTTGGAAAAAACATGCGAGAAACTACATTTATTTCTTGGTGTTTGGCACCCAGTATACACGGAACTTCATAATTATGGATCATAATTTTGCATAACCAAATCTTTTCTGTAAAGATTTCCTACTGCTATAATACTTCTCATAAATATTGTCTTTGATGAATTTTCCTCTGTACTACCCCTAATTCCTATGATAACTTGAATGGCTATTACATCTTAATTCGTATTTGCTTGTATCTCTCGAGTCCATCTTGGATGAGCTCTGCCCATAAAAAAATATTTCAATTTTTTTTTAATGATACCAGCAAACTTTGATACTGGTTCTATGCATTCTTCCACAGACATCTATGGGTATGACGAATGCAGAAAAGGAGGGATGGTTTGGATTTTCAATTTTGCTTGTTGTGAGTTTTCCTCTGCAATATTAAGCCTTAGTCATAACTACTTGTTCATTCAAAACACAGTAAATTGTACAAAGGGAAAATAACCGACTACCCTCAATTACAGGCAACTTTTTCACATGCCTCAAGATACACTTAAAACGAATTGGTCATTGCGTGCGATATCCTTTTACCTGTAACAGCAGTACTGCACTCATGCACAGTAGTCTTTCCTGTGCCAGTGTATTAAGGCTAAATCGTTGCTAGACAGTAGTTTACATTAGCAGGAATCAAAGCATCAAAGAAAAGCTATTGACTATCCCTAAGTCACTGACAACTTACCCACACACCTCATGATTCAGAAATAAACAATAATTCAGAAATAAACAATAATTCAGAAATAAACAATAATTCAGAAATAAACAATAATTCAAAAATAAACAATAAGTCAGAAATAAACAAAAATTCAGAAATAAACAATAATGCAGAAATAAACAATAATTCAGAAATAAACAATAATTCAAAAATAAACAATAATTCAGAAATAAACAATAATTCAGAAATAAACAATTCAGAAATAAACAATAATTCAGAAATGAATAATAATTCAAAAATGAACAATAATTCAGAAATAAACAATAAATTCAGAAATAAACAAAAATTCAGAAATAAACAATAACTCAAAAATAAACAATAAATCAGAAATAAACAATAATTCAGAAATGAACAATACTTCAAAAATGAACAATAATTCAGAAATAACAATAATTCAGAAATAAACAACAATTCAGAAATAAACTATGATTCAGAGATTAAACAATAATTGGATGCTGCGATGAGGTAATCTTTTACTTACTTATGCAGTCTTCTTTCGCAGTACTGCCCTCGTTCACAGTTGTCGTTCCTGCACAACTGATACACGTCTTCTGTTTAGTCGCGGGTTGATATTCCCCAATGGGGCATTTCACACACTTATTTACATTACTTATTGTCACCATTTTGTATCCTGCTGCGCACTCGACTACAAAGAAAAAAGTGGTTGTTGACAACTTGTTCGAAGTAATAATCATTTCAAATTCTTTTCAACATTGTTAAAACATGGTTAGACAGTAAGTCAATATGAGCTAAGGGAGGGGCAGATGATATGTTCATCTTAGAAAAGGTAATCAATTAATATTGCAGATCTGCATTTAGTTTTGGTAGCAGGCACTATCATGTGTTCATAAAAAGTACTAGCATTGGATTACCGCACAGCTGCCCCATTGTATAGCAAACCCCCAGTTTCCTGAACTGATAAAGTTAAATAATTAGGTATGTTTTTGTCGCCAGGAGACAGGTCTAGAAGTCTATGTATAGCTAGCAGATTGCTATTATTGGTAGAGTATTGTCAGCTCTGCAGATTAGTGCTCACTTTATTGTAATAAAGTTTTAAAAAATAATACATGTATCTCTATTGAATTATTAAATTTATAGACATACAGGGCATTATCAGACACCCGATCATGAACGTTTGCCTGAGAAAGAACACCACACAGTCGTGATATTACAGGTAAATACAACTTAAAAATACAACTATGCAGCCTAATTGTGCTGACCAGGTAGCCGGTCACATCCAGACAAGCTCGGACAACCAGTCGATCATTCGATCATGCTCCGAAATAGAACTGGCTGACTGGTGCAGAAATTGAATATCTTTACTGAAGAAAGGATGTGTCTCTCACCACACTTTTTGGCAGTTGCATCATATTGGTAGCCATCTGCACAATTTCCAGTTGAAGTGCAGCTATCAACTGTAGCCCCATTTGTCTAAAATGTAAAAGAGAGCAGGTTGTTAAATTGTAAAAGAAACAAATAATATCATGAAGTGAACATAACAAGTTGAAGATAAATCCGGGTAAAATATCCTTTTGGAAAATGGTAGACGTTCAAAATTGGAGAAAACTTTAAACGTTTTATATATCAAAGAGCATGATACACTGGTTTGCTGTCGGACACTCCTAGTAATCCATAAATACATACACACACACACATATTATATATATATATATATATATATATATATATATATATATATATATATATATATATATATATATATACATATATATGTACATATGCATGTATATATAAATATATATATATATATATATATATATATATATATATATATATATATATATATATATATATATACATATATATGTAAATATATATATATATATATAAAACATATATATATATATAAATACATATATATATATATATATATATATATATATATATATATATATATATATATGTATATGTATATGTATATATATATATATATATATATATATATATATATATATATATATATATATGTATATATATATATATATATATATATATATATATATATATATATATATATATATATATATATATATATATATGCATATACATGCCGTGCGTATGTGCAGACACAAATACATAGTTACTACTTACACCGGAAGTGATAGCTGTTGTGATTGAAGAGCACGCGTCAGCATCGGCTCTGAAATGCCAAGATAATGTATTCAACCAGAAAGCTAACTCAAGTAAATAACAATTTCATGATAGATTAGTTGTAAGAGAAAATAACACTACAATAATGATAATAATGATAATAGTAATCATAATCATAATAATAATAATAATAATAATAGTAATAATGATATTGATAATGATAATAATAATTATAATGATGATAATAATGATAATGAAAATAAAGATACTACTACTACTACTACTACTACTACTACTACTACTACTACTGCTACTACTACTACTACTACTAATGATAATAATAATAATAATAATACTAATACTACTAATAATAATTATAATAATAATTATAATTGATATAGCGCCTTTTCCACCTGTAATGTTCAAAGGCGCTTTAAAGAATAGTCGGTGGACATATGTATATGCCAGTATGTTGTCGCCAGTTTCCCATCAAGTACAGAATTCTTATTTCATTCAACGTTTATTCATGTTAGGCTGATACTGCAGATATCTTCAGTAATTGAAGTGATATCAGCTTTGTATATTTACTTACAGGCATACCTATTACTTTAGAGCACATGTTTAGACAGCAACAAATTAATAGACTGCCATGATCACATGGATGTTAGTCCATATGCAGCTTGAATATGAGGCACATATCATACTTTTTAAGCGTGTTAATTGGCAATTGCTCAACTACTAGTATATATGATAAAAGATAGATCAAAACTTTGACCAATGCAAGCATATTCACTACTTTAACTGAGGAATAGATTGGTTAAAGTTGATACACGTGTCCTTCTTGTCTACATGTCAATGTTTATATAACACCAAACGTCACTCCAAATATAAAGCAAGAAGGACTTTGAAATCCTGGTGAATTATGATTGCAATAATTTCACAACTACGAGGCAAAACATTTTTGCTGAGATATGGTGCAGATGTTATAATTACTTGGTGTTAAGTTCGACTGAGCTCGTGGCTGTGGCTCTCTTGCGACGACGACGACGTCTCGAGGTGCAATCGATTTTAAAGGTTGCCGCGCATTTAGCGTCCACTTTCCTGTCCTTATCCAGGCACATAGCCTTTTTCCCGTGCTCCTTTACCATCTCGTCCTTTATAGCCTTCTCTGCTGCAGCCTTGTCCGTGCAAGGGTATTTGAACTTCACGGTCGTTTTAACCACACCGTCAGTGGAGGCTGAAGGTAAAACATGGATTGTTTTCAACTCGTCTTTGAAAAGGCAAATGCACATAGCAAATGACATTGTGTTTGCATTTGAAACTGTAATACTTCAAATGCGAAATTATGGATGTCGAATGCGACCTTTTTGAAACAACAGTTAAAAAGTCATAGTCGACTCTTTACATGTTTTTTCCAACTTCTGGAAGTCAAATACGATAAAAGAAGTCCAATTTAACTTATAACATTTTGTATTCAAGTTGAGTTGTCAATCAAAAAGCTCACTTACATCAAATCCAAAATGACATCACTGAACACTGTGGTTGATGTCGTTTTTGAAAATCTAAGTTGAATGTCATGCTTTCCGGTTCAACATCGAATGTTAACCATGTCGAAAAGGTGGTTTCGACATGGTTCACATTTGACTCAAAAGGTATTTGATCTTTTACACAATGTTGGGTCAAATACAATGTTGAACCCTAGTTTGAATTGGACAAAACAGGTGTTTGGAATGACTGGTAGGTGGCTGTTCCAACTGTGTAAAGGCTGACCTCCTCTTCGTTACTAATGAGAACAAAATGGGCCATAGAAGGAGGAGAGCCTTGAGATTCAGCCATACTATAGTATGTCTGACCCAAACTTGCCTGACCCTTTTTCCTCTTTTTTGTTATAAAAAGTGTATTGTGTTTCACATCCAAACCAAGTCTTGTCAAACCTATTAGGAGCACTACCTTTTGTAGGTATGTACTTACTCCCTGTCTCAACTCTGTAATATTCTGATTTTTCTCATTAGGTCCCATTGTACAATTTGCCCATTGCAAACAGTTCAAATGTGCGCGATCTCGAGTAGATTTTTACAATCATGGGCACCTAATGAGCAAAATCAACATTTAAAGGAATTGAGAAAGAAAGGAGGTATATAACCACAGAACACAGTGATCCTAATAGATTTGCCAAGTTTGGACACGAAATAAGAACTAAGAAACAGGAAATAAGAAAAAGAGGAAAATACGGTCGCTCAGACCATAGAACGTTGCGAGTAAGTTGGCGATAGTATTAAATTGATTAAATCATAATTAAAATGGCAAACGGGGTAACATATGACTACTTTGAGGATGTCAGGTCGGGCATCCGTCCGCAATCGATAATTTCAGATTGCCACTCGATCTAATGTGTAGGCATTACTCCATGGTGTGTGGACTGGTAACAGTTTCTCTATAACATATTCACTCATCATAAGTTTTGGGTGTGTTGTCCATATTTTTTAAACCAACATTACATCATACTCCAAGATCCGGCTTCATATCTGTCTACAATATCTTAGTTTTGAAGGAAACTATTTTTTCCTCTTTAACTTCTAGCTGACCAAAGCTGACTTTATATCACAAGTATTCAGTGCATGGGATGCCAAAAAAGTTATTTGCTATTGAGAATATCCAGGAATTCTAAAAGAAAATTATGGCATTGCTGACTCAAAATGGCATTGTTAAAAACCAGAGAAGAAATGGGAATAAGCCAATCGTACTTCCGCAGTTTGGTAGCCTAAACGGTTTTGAAATGTACGGTTGAGCATCCTTTGCATTCTTTCTGGTCCAGTATCCAACGGGTCCACATGTAAAGTACTTTGGAACAGGTTCCATGGGTAACTTTCCACTTGGGCACGCCATCTTAGTATAGGCGAAACTGTTACTTGTCTTCAGGCTATCAACTGTGATGCCGGTTCCTGGTGCAACTGGTACTGTTTCACAATTGCCAGATCCTTTTTCTGCAGAGATAACACATATATTTAAAAGTATTTCTATATGAATACATGTATACAAACAAACGTACATGCGTGCAAAAATTGTTACATACATACATATATACATACATACATACATACATACATAAAACATACATACATACATACAATCTGTCTAGGTCAGATTAATCAAGGTATGTTACAATAACAAGACATCACATATTTCAAAGTACGGCCATAATAAAAATGCCTGTAAAATTATTCACATGGGTATCACACTAAGGAGACTAAATGGTTACACGTTTTTTTTTCATAATTTTTACTTTTTTGTATGCAAAGCTAGTGTCTGAAATGAATGTTATTCAAACACGCCAGTCACATGAACATACATTTAGTAGAATAATGTATCGGTGTCCCAGTGGTTTCAAACTTCAGGAGCACTGCTGATCGTTCAACTTTAAGGTGGGGGTATGCTATTGAAAAGAAGTTTCTTTGATAGAAAGTGCTCTTACTGCTGAACGGTCTATCAAAAAATCTCACTACACTTTGTACCTCACCACTGGCTAAGAATTGAAAATGGCTCGAAGCACGAGAGAAAGTTGTCAGTGACTTAAGATTAGCCATATTTCAGAGATAATCTATTTTTCTCCACCATCAACAACTAGCTAGTCACTATTAAGCATTAACATGACAGATGAGGTGAGGAACATGATTTTCAATCCAAGGCGCTTTCGGCTTACTTACTGGCAATGTAGAGTAGGAATGTGCAGAATGCATAGTTTCCACTCTTGTCACGTGCAGCAAACACTCCAGCATACTGACCTAAAGGAAACGGACCTATTTAAAAAGAAAAACACGACACTATAATTACAATAATATTCAAGCTTCATTTATGATATATTACCAACAGTTTGTTTCGTAGAAAAGATGGAGGACAAGAACTTCAAAGATAACTGTGCTGAGTAACAGAAAAACCATTACACATTGGCTGATAACATCGGATCATAAGTAATCCAAAGTACACATTGAGTGCTGCTACCTTGGAACAGCAATTGCGCACATGCCACTCATTGCAGCGACGGCCAGTGAATAGTGGACTTTCTTCCAGAAGAAGTTACATTTAACATAGTGATTGTTACATGAGATAAGCGTTTACTGATACCTAATTGCCCTTCAACGAAAAATCTGAATAAAGGGTTAAACTCTAACACAGTTACGTGAGGCACTGAGGTTTTTAGAGCTTGTACCTGTGATATTTCATCTCTTTACTTCTACATGAAAGCCCTGAGCAGGCAGGATGACCACACAGTTGTCACATTAAGTACTGGGTATTTATATATTCCTGTGCTTTATTATTCATGTAAGTAAACCGGTTTCTTTTTTTAGATGCCTCAATGTTTTTGTATATTTTAGAAATCTACGTGTATATCTTTAGCAATATGAGGCCCTTTGAAAGAAACTATAGAGGAACGTCCTGGAATTACTATGCAGAACTTAATCATCAATACTTGAAGCATGTGATATCAGTATTGAATTGACTTTGAATGAAATCAAATATGGTTAAAACTCTTGGATTCGATTAAACAGAGCAAACCTGTCGCTGGTGTTTTTCCAAAGCTCTTGGTTACTGTTTTAGTGTCCACATTTTTAAAAGATGGCTCTTTGAGACCTGCCAACGCCTTCTCGGCAGTTTCGCTTGTCCCATCGCTATATTTGTTGATGTTACTTGGACATCCTGTCACCGTTGGAAGATTCACCTCTGCAAAATTCAACAAGATGGTACCTTAATGGTTTATGGTTACGTAGTGAGAATTGGTAATGAAATAAATAGGATGAGTACAATTTAATGTTTTAAGATAACGTAGTCATCAATGCTAACAAAATAAATTTGATGACAGCATTGGACTCCTAAGACAGATAAACTTGAACACAGTTGAAATATAGTTCAATTTTTATAAACGTAGAAATGACAGTCGGTTGTTATAGATAAACTGTTTCACTACATTTTTTTTCACAACACAAATGATGATTATAAGTAATATCCCATGCACAACACAATGATACCACAATCAGTATCGTACCTATGGCGTGCATTCATATAAAGCTATTAAACAGCACGTCTTGAAAAGGTAAGTATATGAATTGTTAAGTTAATAACCCTTGTAGTTCTATTAAAAATTCTTCAAGGGTCATAAGAAAATTTTGAAAATCGTATTACTTGAAAATGTATGTAAAGTTAGTATTACAGTTTCTGAATTAGTAATGAACACCATTCTGAGGTGATTAGCTAATCAAAAAAGGATAAAAAGATTCTCTAACAAGCAAGGGTATAGGAGCAGGCAGCCTTGGCAAATTCCCAGCGCCAAATATAAAACACAGCTAGTACTTCCCAAACGAATTGGGAAATGCGTTTCTGCCTCATAAGATGAAGAAAATAGTTGTAACAAAAATATGCTGCAGTGAGGACAAGTCCTCGCTGATAACAATTGGAAAATAACAATGGTGCGGGCCCAGAAATATTTGCACGTGGGCAAACTAAAGTGTTGGGTGACCTACGCAAGGTCAAACTACCCATATTTGGAACCAAACACCATTCCCACCCTTCATTTGGTATTTTCATAGAGAATGTTTTTTGATTGGTCATTTTTTCTAGGACAGAGCAATCAATATGGGTAGCCTCTTCCTACCTGCGGGTTCAACTCCTTTGGTGCTCGGGTTGATTCGAACAACTGGTCCATTTAGCTTATAAGTAGACCAAGCCAGAATTGACCCATCTTTTGGCGTTTTCTTCTGGTAGATGTTGACCAAATCCTCTTTTTTAAGCCCTGTTTTCCATAGCATGACTTGGCTTACAAGACCAGTCATTCCGTTTGCTTTCTTCGTGAGATCTGTTTCTGTATTGCCAAGTACCACGTTTGCACTATAGGATAGATAAGAAATAACAACTACATATACAACTGCAATTCAGGACTTTTCATTCCATACATTTATCGGTACATTAATATATCCCTAGTATGCATCATCAAGTACAGATAGTTGTATTGCTTAATACAATATCTATTGTCAAATATTTATAATAAAAAAATGATAAGGCAGTGTTCATTTCATAATTGCTTTATTGCAGATGGTTTTATTTGAAATTAACCAATTTTGATCAATCATATGTGCAAAAAGTTTAAATTCTCGTCGTACTGACAGACGCTAAAAGCAAAAATGCACTTACATTTGATATTCCTATTAAGGTGACTTAAGTGAAGTAAAAAAAACCTGCAGTTCATAAAATATGCCATTTACTAGGTGCATGTAAACCATGCAGGATCATTGACAAAGTTGGTTACCCTTTTCAATTGCAAGCCTTTGCGATATACATATATATATAATTATATATATATATATATATATATATATATATATATATATATATATATATATATATATATATATATATATATATATATATAAATATAAATATATATATATGTATATATATATATATATATATATATATATATATATATATATATATATATATATATATATATATATATATATATATGTGTATATATGTGTGTGTGTGTGTGTGTATTCCTAGGACATGTCTAATATACCAAACATTGCAAATAAACAAAGCATATATATTTACAAGTCATCAAACGTTTTTGCTGCGCATGCGGACGTTTTAGTATCAGTCTTTTCGCCGTTGACATAGAGATACATCTCTCCAGCTTTGGTCCACACAACAGACACGTGGTTCCATTTGCCATTGTTGATCTTTGCGGTTGTCGTGATTGAGAGCGCGGTCGTCTGTGCATCTGCACAGTAGAGATCTACTCCAGAATCTTTGATGAAAAGGATTTTCTTGTCTGTTTTATAGCCCCAGTCCTTCTCTTTGCTGAAAGTGGTATGGTATGAACAGGTGAGGTATCTTCAAACCATCAAATAATGATAGGATCAATTGATTTCATGAACAGACTGTTAGAGGCTATACAAAAAATTCATTTACATATGTTTTAAAACTACATGTATTCTTGTTGGTGTATACTAGGTATACAATATTATGCTAGTAGCTTAATGTATTACTTACCTGTTGCTTTCATGAAAAGAATGCTATCTTAGAGGCTATACGTAAAATTACGTTATCTTGTAAAACTTCTCTTGTTTGTGTATATCAGATATACATTTTGATGCTAGTAGCTTAATGTATTACTTACCTGTAGCCAACGAGGCTCAATATGGTCCCTTTATCCGCAGCCTTTTGGAAACGTACCCACAGAGTCACCGTAAATGCTTCACTGGCCTTGAAGTCCACAGGGTATTTAAACCATGCATTGGCTCTAGTATTCATGAATTTAAGGTCCCAGTTATCGTCTAGAGCTATAATAGAGTAAAATGACATGGCATTAAAATGCAATAGGTGTCTGATATTGATCAAGAACCAACCTTGTTATATTTGTTTTAGTTTTTGTTTGTTTGTTTTTGTCACTTTTTCCGCCATATTGAGGGTAAGTCGTTAACTGGTGGAGGATACCGTAGTATCCGGCGAAAACCACCGCCTAAGCCAAAGTCACTAGCAACCTTCTCACATAACCTGGGTGGGATTCGAATCCGACCAGTGGTGAGTGACAGCTAGCAGTCCGTGGCAACGCCGCAACGCTTTAGATAACATGGTCGTCAGGGCAGGCCACCAACCTTGTTAGACATCTATCATCGCACTGCATTATTAGGCAATAAAACTTCAATGATATCAAAAAGATAATGGGTGACCGCTTCTTTTTCAACTAGCCTATTATAGCACCCCTATTGCTTCCACTAAGATCAGGTGCTACCCCAACATGCACTACTACTGCTGCTAAGACCATTTGTACTTAAATGACAGCTTTCCATTAAGAACAATAGAAATGTATTGTTTCTAATGTGAAGCTAAAGTAGATATGTGATAATAACCACATAACCTAGACAGAGCCACATACTACCATGTACTTACCACACACCATCCATCATGGTAGACAAATGACTGACCCGCGGTGAAATAGGGGTAACAGTCAATTTTGGTTCTGTTAAGGGTTTGTCTATGAACAGTTATCAGATCATGAACACTGCAATATCAACCTCTGAACTGCTGTTGCTGCTGCCACTACTGCTACTACTACTACTGCTGCTACTACTACTACTACTACTACTACTACTACTACTACTACTACTACTACTACTACTACTACTACTACTACTTCTACTACTACTACTACTACTACTACTGCTGCTGCTGCTGCTACTACTACTACTACTACTACTACTACTACTACTACTACTACTACTACTACTACTACTACTACTACTACTACTACTACAATAATAATAATAATAATAATAATAATAGTAATAATAATAATGATAATAATAATAATAATAATAATAATAATGGTAATAAAAATGATAATTATGATAAGGTAATAATGATAATAATGATAAGAGTACTATTTATAACAATAATATTGATTATCATAATTATTATGATAATAATAATAATAATAATAATAATAATAATAATAATAATTATAATAATAATTACTATGAAGAAGAAAAATGAACATTGCATAGATAATCAGACTAAATTAGAAGGATATAGGCTTTTACCCGTTTCACAGTTTGTCCCCATCCATTTGGAGCTGCACTTGCAGTAGTAATTGTCAAGCATGTCGATACATTTTCCGTCGTTTTGGCATTTCACATGATTCACTTTGCATTCATCGATCTCAGTATCACACTTATCGCCACTGTAGCCTAAAATTGAATATATTTACAGTTCATTTAAAAGGCAATGGGAAATTTTCAAAGATTAGGGAATATATTCATTATTTCAGGTTTTATAGACACACGAACCATAAAAACTATACATGAATAAAACATTTCAAATTCAAGCTTATCTATCTATCTATATCTATCTATAAATTAGAATTAGTCAGTCTCCCGGGAAAGATCTTTATAAGAACAACATCTCACCTGGAGTGCATGTCTTGCATGGCTTGTCAAGCTTAGCATCACATTCATCAGCAAACTTACAATATCCGTTCGTTTTATCACACGGATCCACAGACAACTCACAACTGGTGCCAAAATTACTCCTCGTTTATTTTTTGTAGTAAAGAGCTTCAGAATTATATTGAACATGTGACTCTTAATAATGTGTGACAACTTACTTCCCCTCCACTTATCATTTATATTTGTTACACCCTGCATGTTATATTTTAAATTGTTATTTTGTAGTCGGCCAAGAGCCCTGGCAGCTCGTTTTTACTATGTAAAATTGTTACCGACTTGAAATAAAGCTTATCTATCTATCTATATCTATCTATAAATTA
This sequence comes from Maea johnstoni, assembly GCA_963942565.1. Taxonomy (NCBI): domain Eukaryota; kingdom Metazoa; phylum Annelida; class Polychaeta; order Spionida; family Magelonidae; genus Maea; species Maea johnstoni. The sequence continues at coordinate 40,252,992 of OZ012685.1, read as the reverse complement.
GAATTAGTCAGTCTCCCGGGAAAGATCTTTATAAGAACAACATCTCACCTGGAGTGCATGTCTTGCATGGCTTGTCAAGCTTAGCATCACATTCATCAGCAAACTTACAATATCCGTTCGTTTTATCACACGGATCCACAGACAACTCACAACTGGTGCCAGTAAAAGCTGGAAAAATTACAATTAACAGAGATTAGTATAAAAACATTCGCGTTGGAAGTTCATAAAACATACTTATCGCATCTTATACCAAATGTGTAAGGGGTCTAGAAAATATACCACTTGGGAAAAATAACTTGTGAGTGGTAATATGGGACTTGCCTACTGGACAATTTTCTCCATTTGCCAAAAGCTGCGATCATATTGCAGTGAGATAGAAAGCAACAGACAATCTAAAAAAACGTTGCTTTTTATTGAAATGTCAACTGCAAAGTGATCATACACGCGCTCACTTCACCTTACGTTTATTAAAGTACACGCCTACCAACATGCATTCATGTGTGGTTGATTCTATGTAATGATGATCTATCGTTTACTAAATACATGTATCTATATTAAACCGCCAATGCATATCAAGACTATAGGGATTAAGTTAGCGGAGGAGAGCTGGGTGGCGAATTAAGCTGAGGACCTTCTGACAACCCGTCCGAGACGCTTGCGCCGAGGACGGGTTGTCAGCAGGTCCGAAGCTTAAGTCGCCACAAGGCTCCATCGCTAACTTAATCACTATTATAGCATGATGAAAGAAATAAACTTTTTAAATCACATTAACTTAATTGCATCACGAAAATCACTGTCTAATTCCTTAAAAATAGTTTTAAAACTCTGAGGTGGAGCGCAAAATTCCAAAATCTCAACCCGGTCCTAGGACCCAGTACACAACCTGGACCAGTCTGCAGCATTGTAGTCAATAATGAGCAGCTTTTTCTATCATACCAGAATGCTATAATATATTACTTACTTGGTTTACAGTTGCACTTGATGACCCCTTTTTCCACAACAACGGTACCTCCATTTTGACAAGGGGCATAGTTTTTGATTGTCTTGGCGCTGTTACTGATTTCACAGTCTTTTCCTGATACGCCTGCTCCGCACCTAGATAAGTGCAATTATAGATCAACTTTCACGAAACAGAAATGCTAGGTTATTAGGTTTACACCGTAAGAGATAACCTGGTCATGCTACCATAAGTTATTTAAGCACAACATGAAATGCTATGGACATGGAAAACCGGCATTATCTTATTGGATTGTTTCGCGAAATTTTCGTATTTTTCAATTTCAAGTCCAGGGTTGATTCCTTTTCATCCAGTTTCAAATCACGTTAAACATTTTGAGCTTCAAGTTTTAGAGCTTATGAGTTTGGAATATAGCTTTTAATAGTGCTGTAAGTCAAAGTATACGGGCAAAACAGCATCTAACCCAAGGTCACTGGGGTAATTACTCACATACATCGAGCCAAAGATAATAATAATAATACGTTTATTTGCTGTAATATAGGATATTTCAAAATCGTACATTATACAAAGTAAAATAAATCAAATAGAACAGAACATAGAACAAAACATAAAGTAAATAAAGTATTCAATATGATTACATAGCAACAGCGATCGTGAATAATGAGAGTAAACCAACGTAAAATTGAAATTAAAGAAACAGATGTTAACTCAAATATCACCTGATTAAGCCATGCAAGGATGTTGGTGCCTGCTGTCTATAAGTGAGGAACAGCGAGTGATCATTGGCTAACTTAGACTATTCAGCTTTGGGGGTAGACCCTCCTCTCAGAGCTTACAAACTCGTGTTTCCCATTTCAATTGTAAGTAATTACAAATCACTTACTTGCAGTAATAATCATTTACTAGGTCGTAACACTTTCCGCCATTATCGAGACATTTTTTGGTCAGAGCTTTATCCGCGCACTTGCTCTTCAATTTTTCACACCGTTGTCCCTCGAAGCCCTCTACACATTTGCAAACGAACTTGTTGACGTCATCGGTGCATGTTCCGCCGTTAAGACAGCTCTCTTTTCCTGCATCCTTAACGCAATTATCAATTGGATCCTATAAAAATGTGAAAGACGGGGAACATGAATATTGGTACATGTAATGGCCAGGCGCTGCTGGGATAGTGCTGGTTAGACAAATAAGCTCCTCATGGGCGCAGTATAGGAGTTTGTTGATGATGACCTTTGAGTATGCATACATTTCTTTAAATATTAATACCGAGTTTTTTCTACCCTTTGTCACGGATTCTAGGACTTGTCAAGGTCTATTACCACCCTGAGTTGCTCCACTGTGGTCTAAAGGATATAATTTAGAACTAAAACCGTACCGTGCACGAGGCTCGCAAGTGCACAGTGATGGGACCGATGTTGTACAGAGCCTAGCACACAGTCCAAGGATCTCTGTATTCTAAGGAACACTAATATGCAAACCCAACCTCGACGCCGGTCAAACTAACTTAGCATATAATAACCTACTGAAACTACATCCCAAAGTGAGCCTATGATACACAAAATAACCCCATAAGCGAGCTTCAGTATTTTAGAGGCTGGTACCTAGGCCATATATAGATGTGATAGGCTCTTGCTTTATGACTGTAAGTAGCCTTTCCATGTCTGCACTTTATCAATAATGCTCAAGATATCTCTGTCCAGAAAATGTGTTGGCAAATATTTGAAAAAAAAATCAACTTACTCCTCTCCTTAATATAAAATGAATCTTTCTTATGGCAACGTGATTTCCGCTGCCATTATTTTAGCATTTAGTAGTCTCTGCATAGATTGATCGCTAGTTAGCACTTACAGAGCATGTGTCTCCCTTGAAGCCTGTGCCGATACAGTCACATTTAAACGAACACTCATCTGCTGAACAGACACCACCGTATTTGCATGGATTCGGGTTGCACAGAGCGGGGTTGAGTTCCTCGCAAGTTTTACCTGAAAAGTCACAGTGTACTTTTTCACTCCAAATGGTCGTCAAAACAAAGTTAACACTTAGGACACAATTTAGCGTGTATATATCATAAGGTATACTAGATCACATGTATCTATCTTAGAGAAAAATCGGTTAACAACGAGTCATCACTAAAAGCAATGAAATACATGCTGAAAGTACTGAATTAACGTCATGTTGTTAACCACACTATTTAAAAGGAGAGAATAGACATTCGTGTAGCAGGAACTGTTGGTTAACTTACCTTTATATTTGGATGGGCATGTGCAAGTGTAACCATCAACAGTGTTTTCACACACACCGTTGTTCCGACAAGGCGAACTGATACAGGAATCCTTCATCTTCTCGCAGGTATCCCCCTCCCAGCCAGGCAGACAGGTGCATTTGGCCTTGCCGTCAGTTCCGCTGGAACAGGCGGCACCATTCTGGCAGGGACTGGTCAGACACAGGTCATCAGCCACACAGCTGGGGCTTCCAGCAGGTCCTGCAAGATCACATTGTCAAGGTATGATTGCATCTACCATGAGACTATATATACTGTAGAACGCACAATGTACGCGTCTGTTTATATAAAGCGTACATAGCGTGTGGTTCCGCTTCGCTATATATAAAAACGCTGTACTTTCTTCTGTACTTTGGCGCTCTCAGCGGCGGCTACCGTCGCTAACATATAGATACCCTATGATGCGAAAACTCCCCAATTCGCTATATTTGGGACACGCGTCATATGTGTGTTCTACAGTATATATATATATATATATATATATATATATATATATATATATATATATATATATATATATATATATATATATATATATATATATATATATTATATATATATATATATATATATATTATATATATATATATATATATATATATATATATATATATATATATTATTATATATATATATATATATATATATATATATATATATATATATATATATATATAAGTATAAAAAGAGAGAGAGAGAGAGAGAGAGAGAGAGAGAGAGAGAGAGAGAGAGAGTCTAGCAAAATCATTAGGGAATAATTACAAAACGTTACAGGAAACGAGCGTTGGATATGTTATATATGGATAAATTATTTTACGTCATTGATCCTATCGACCAGCGCAAGCTATGTATAATTAGTGTACTTTTTCAGCTAATTCTGACCTTGCTTGTATCCTGTTTTACAGACACATGTCGCTGTAGCTTTGGCGAGGTCTTCATTGCACATCCCCAGTTTGCCGCATGGGTTATTGCTGCACGGTGTCGGACGATACTGGCACCTATCGCCAGTAAAACCACTAGGGCAAGTACACGTATACTTGCCCGGATCGGACTTAACACATGTGCCATCATTCATACATGGTAGTTCAACGCAAATATCTGGAAAAGTAGAGTTATTGATTACAGCAGAACGTTTTGAATGACGCATTTGAACAAAAATGAGGTTCAGGCCAATAGTACTACTTCTACTCCCTCTTAGTTTCCTCCTCTACCCCATCCTAGATTCCTTTTCTTCCCCCTCCCAGATACTTCCTCTACCCCTTCTTAGAATTCTTCTCTATCCCATCTTAGATTCCCCCTATCTCCTTCCAGATACTTCCCCTACCCCTTCTTAAATTCCTCCTCTACCCCTTCTTAGATTTCTCCTCTACCCCATCTAGATTCCCTTTACTTCCTTTACCCCATTCTTAGATCCGCCTCTATCCCCTTTCAGATACTTCCTTTACCCTTCTTAAATTCCGCATCTATCCCCTTCCAGATACTTCCTTTACCCCTTCTTAGATTCCGCATCTATCCCCTTCCAGATACTTCCTTTACCCCTTCTTAGATTCCGCATCTATCCCCTTTCAGATTCTTACTTTACCCTTCTTAGATTCCGCCTCTATCCCCTTCCAGATACTTCCTTTACCCCATTCTTAGATTCCGCCTCTATTCCCTTCCAGATACTTCCTTTACCCCTTCTTAGATTCCTCCCCTACCCATTTATCTATTCCCCTCTGCCCCCTGTATCTCTGGAGATACTGTTAAGACCAAATGCACCCGAAATATTCATCAAGATATTGCTCAAAAGTCAGCACAATTGTTCATTTCAGTTAAATTGAACGGTTTAGACGTTAACGGGTAAGGAAAGTATATCTATGAAATTAATCATCTTCTGGAACTTTGCGCAACTGTGTTTGTAACATTTTCTGGATATAAGCTGTGGGGAAATTGTATAGGAAAACATATATTTTTGCGCAATTCAATGCCATTCATGCAGGACGCAGTTTTGATTTCCTCCTAAGATCTCAAGGACGTTGGTATTTCCATGTTAGATGCATTTCGTTAATGAGCTATATACATCCGCATTAGTAATGAAAAATGGTTTATTTGACAGAGATAATAAATACCAGTGTCGTGATTTGAATACACACTGACTGAAAAAGAGTTCAACATGCAAGTCCATTCACTTACAGTAAATCTCTTAAATATGGCGTGAACATTATACAGCGCAATTACGATACTGCCCTGGATAGCGTGATCTACGTATAGCGGTGAACGAGAACAGCAGCAGCAAGTTCAATTAAGAATTTAACAAAGACGGGCATTTTATAATAGCGCATATGGGCAGGGCGCTATTATCGCTATTTTATTTGTTCCCGCTATACTTAAGTGATTTACAGTATTTGTTTAGTAATTTCTGGAAACCTACCGATTTCGGTTTCGCATCTTTCCCCTGTGTAACCAGTGGGACATTTGCAATAGAACCAAATTTTCTTTTTGGCATCCTCCTTTGCTTTGGCCTTGTCGTTATTTCCGGTTTGGTATATACCAACGCAGGTTCCTCCATTTATACATAGGTCACTTCTTGACTGACAGATATCTTGGTTCGCTGAGATTTGTTGTTCACACCTAGAAAGCATGCAAGTGAACAGTCAACAGAGAGAAAGTGATGGATATGATTAACTGCACAGATTCTCGTACCTATCAATAGCACATGTGAGAAAGTTGCCGGTGACTTGGGTTTAGGCGGTGGTTTTCGCCGGGTACTCCGGTTTCCTCCACCACATACAACTGGCTAGTCACGAATTAGCCACATTTGCCATAAATGTGACGAAAAGCAAAATTCCGAATCCAAATCCTATCAATAGCAGCATTATAGTAATTAACATGTTTCCCTCAAATATCTAATTGCTTCGATCATCAGTCATCTCATGATACTTTACCTGTAAAGATTTTACATGCACAACCCTTGTATTTGTCCATTTAAAGAGGAGCTCTATGTGATGAATTTGCAACAGCAATGTTCAGAGAAGAATGATACTTCAAGACATGCATACTATCCTAATCGACCAATGAGCATCAATGGGATTTCTCGCAATTGCAAAAAGAATGTTTTAAAAAGTGAAAAGTCAGAGACATTTAAATATGCATAAATATGCCTTTTGTGAAGTGAAAATAAATTTTCGTTCAACTATCTTTATCATGTTATAGAGAGGACAGGAAAATGGTGTATATGATATGCCCGAGGTGATGCGAGGCGAACCCGAGAAACCACGTTAGATATCACATGCGATACTGCTTGCGAAGGGTCTACGTACTTCCTTCCTTCTAACTTCTACCAATCACAAGCCAAGAAAAGCATGACTGAGCATTTTCACTCTAAACTTATTGGTTTATACACCTTCGTGGTCTGCGCAGCTTAGAAAATAAAGCTTAAAACTGTATTTTACATACCACACATTTTTCGTTGCCTGTGGAGAGCCAAGTGCAACACAGGGCATATTCCAAACAGATACACACATGACAGAACATCAGTGGGGCGAAAAGGGTTTTAAAACTCACTTGCTTCCGTAGAATCCAACAGCGCAGTAGCACCGAAAACCATCAGCCAAGTTCTGGCACTGTCCTCCGTTTTCACAAATGGCTGAGTCACAGAATTTAAATCCTTCCTTAATTGTTTTACAATTATCACCACTGAAAGCTAAGAGAATATAAATCGAAGATTAAACAAGTTTTAAAACAACTACTACAAATACCTACTGCGAATACGGTATTGTATGTGAACATGATTATCTATGAAAGAGTCGCTCTATTTGCAGTGGGGACTCAGTTGTTAAGACGACGGACATTATGGAATATATTGTGACAACAGAGAAATATCTTGTTAATTTGACTAAAAGTGCATCTCCAAAAATTCATGAAAAAGCCGGTGTTAATACAGCTTCTGTGGTTAATTTCTTTGGCACAGCTTTTCCTATACCCTGCTTTGATTTGACAATTATGTCTATAGAAAGCATCCCCTGAGAGGTCTTCTGATGAGGAATACATTTAACATCACAAAAGTACCCTCACAGCAGGGTGTAAGTTTTTTTGGATAAAAAATGAAAAAACATGCATAGGGTATTCAAATTGAGCTGCTACCCACAACTATGGACCAGTGACCTTAAGATTTCACAAATGTGGATGAGAGATCACTATGGAGGGAAGAAAATCAAATTTTCGAATTTTCTTTCCGTTCAATTTTTACACCCATTCATTTTAGAATTTTTGTTTAAAATAAGAAAAAGTGCTTTTTATACATTTTAGATTCAATAACTTTTGATTTGAGTCAAAAGTGGAAAATTGTGACACCTGTCCCTCCCAAACACCCTTAGCTAAAAATTAGCCAAGTTTCAAGCAAATTGGTTAACATCTGATACCCAAAATACATGTTTAAAGCCAACCTGTTTTGGTAAAATTCAATATGGAGAAAAGGGGCCAGACATGTTTGTGTGCAAGCCTACAGGAGCTCCTATAATAGATTTTCTCACACGCAGCTCGGGTGATTGCCCGGACATTCATAATTGGTCTGATTATGAGAAAAAAACGATGTAGTCTTTAATTTATCTAATCACCTCAAATGACCCCATATTCACAGATCAACCTCACCGTAAAAGCCCACTTAAAAGACGCCTATCAATACGTGACAAACTACCTGTACCCAATTGTTTTCCACCAAAAAAGTGATAAAGATTCATGAATGGCTTCCACCATTTCAATATCTTTAGTCATAATCAATGGAATCGTACACGTGTATTGATGTGAAACTACTAAATCGCTTATTGAAAGATTTCTAACAAAAGGTTTCACAGCTAAATACATTAATGTGTGAGCTAAAAGAAAATACCTCTGCCTATGTCTCATATTTGAGCAAGCAAAAAAGGACAAATTCTTAACACGTATTGAACGTACAAATCGGTTATGAAAAGCGTCACTGCATTATGCTCGTTTGTTATTTACATATTTTTTTAAGCTGTGAAAACTTACATATGTAGGTAGAGGGGTATATAGATAAGGCTCGAGTAACAGTGAATCTCTTTTAGGTTCAATTGTGATAAATGACATGTCATTGCGTCAAAATGGAAGTAATTAATACACTGCAGTGTGTGCTTTGACGAATTTCAGAGATCATGGAGCCCGTAGCGTTACCTTTGAGCCGCACAAATGATGGATGAGAGAGAGACAGAACTCACCTACTTCTTCGGCGAATACCTTCACTTTTGTAGTATAACCAGAGGCAGTCACTGCCTTGGCAGCATCAATGGCGGAGAAGTAAATATTACATTCCTTAGTCTTGAAACTGTACGCCTTACACGCGGCTTCCACGCACTTCTTTGCACAGGCATCCGCACTGGCAGGGTCGGTGTAGGTTCTCGATGGTAGTTCACTAGGTTTCTTACCACTCAATGACTGCTTGTCAACCGTATCCGTCCACGTGCTCTTTTTTCCTAAAATACCAATGTTTCGTTAGCTCCAAATAAAATGGATCTTCTTTTATTGCGTCTTCTGAAATCCAATCTGTGTTCAAAATTGGATTAAGGTTAGTTAGTTGTTGTTCTATTCCTGTCAATAAACAAACATTTTGGAATTTTAAGAAATATATTAGCATTTTAGATATTTTGGGGGTAAGGTAGGAATGATCTCACTTTACTGATTTATATTTAAACAGGAATGAGGTTGCTTGTAATTTAGATAACTAACACGGCTTGGTTCAGCACATTTGATCATACTCCCCAAATGTTTGTCAAATGTCTAAAACGAGAATCCGAATGTAGCATTTTTGCAACGATTTTTAACATTTATTGAAATTCAGGAGGAGAAAACAAAGGGAATTATTTGATTTTTTTATGGCCATAATCCCTAAAATCTGCGAGTAATGACATACAGAAACATACATATATATATATATAAATATATATATATATATATATATATATATATATATATATATATATATATATATATATATATATATATATATATATATATATATATATATATATATACATATATATATATATATATATATATATTATGTGTGTGCATACTGCCGCTACTTACTTTTAGGACACGTGCACACAGCTGACAGTTCTCCAGTTGTAGCATCCGTTTTCTCAGTGCAGACACCACCATTATAACAAGGAGTCGGGTTGCAAACGTCAACCTTTTTTTCACATGTCAATCCATACCAACCTATGAAACAAGGAAAATAGGACAAATAAAAAGGAGGGTGATTATCTGACAGGCGATCTTATTAAGAGATTTCATGCTGATGTTATTGGTTCTCATTCTTGTATGCTGTCGACTTAAAAGTTGATTATCTGGCAGTAATACGTTCCATATGATATGGAACTGTAGGCCTACATAGATCAAAGAACAATAAATTAAGCAATATAAATTTACGACTAATTTCGAAACCAAGTGAAAATATTATGACACGCTTATATTATAATTGAAACGTGAAGCCGCTCATTTTGAGGTGTATATTGCTCTTATTGTGAATTTAATGTGTGTGTCTGTGTGTGTGTGATTTAATGCAGACCATCCTTACCTTTTGGACATTCGCATACTCGTACCCGTCCAAGGATTGTACATTTCCCCTTTTTGGACGGACCTTGGCAGGGGTTATCTTTACAAGGTGCGCCATCTACCTTGCTATCCTTATCTAATAACAATTGAAAATAAGTGGATACAGGCTTTGTTATATATATATATATATATATATATATATATATATATATATATATATATATATATATATATATATATATATATATATATATATATATATATATATATATATATATATATATATGGATAAATATATGTATATACATGTGTATATATATATATATATATATTTATGATATATATATATATATATATATATATATATATATATATATATATATATATATATATATATATATATATATATATAAAATACTATCACATACATTTGCTCACATAAGTTTTCCCATCAAAAGTAAATTTCATTATTCTAGCAGCCAAAAAAAAAATACAAATGTCGATTAAAAGGAAAAATTCTATGCTGTAAAATGACTAGAAGTGACGTTAAGCAGTATCCAAACCGCCTTAGATACAATTTGAAAACAATGCAAAATAGAGAAAATCTGTCAGAATTTGACAAAAGATTTCTGATTTCGTCACTGTTATGATTTGGGATAAAAGTTCTTTGAAGCCAATATCCAATTTACTCCATACTAGCAGTACCAACATCATTAATATCTAGGCAAAAACGTTTATCATATTTACCAATTATATCATATTTGCCAGTAGATTTTTACAAAATATTACCTTCTAAGCGCTAAAATAAACGTCGTTATCACGGTGTAACTGTAAGTTGTAGCAATTACTAAATAACACTCATTGCAATCTGGAATTCACGCACTATCATGATAGCGTATATTAATGCATTTACCTATACAATCTGCATCTGATTTAGATCCCTCCTTGATGGTAGTCTTCGCTGTATCACATGCTTTACACGACTTGAACTTATTATCCTTATCAGAGTAAAAGCCCTGAGGGCACTTAAAGCAGGGAGCAAGTCCATTCACTGACCACTCTCCCTCGGCACATTTGGCTGAAAAGGAAGATGGTAAAGGTTTATAATCATATACTGTAAGTCACTTAAGTATAGCGGGAACAATAAGATAGCGATAATAGCGCTCTGCCCATATGCGCTATTATACAATCCCCGTCTTTATTAAATTCTTAATTGAACTTGCTGCTGCTGTTCCCATTCATCGCTATACTTAGAACACGCTATCCAGGGCAGTATCGTAATTGCGCTATTTAATGTTCACGCCATATTTATGTGATTTACAGTAGCCCTATTTTACTTTATAGTGTCATCAAAAACGTATCATGTATATCGTGACATCAATAATCAAGTTAAAGACGAAGTGGTAGTAGTAGTAGTAGTAGTAGTAGTAGTAGTAGTAGTAGACAGAGGTAACCTTTGATAATTACTGTAAATACTAACATTTTGCATTTTTTCTGTTTTGTTTTTTCTTCTTTGTAATCCTGTGTCATGTATAATTTTGTTATTTCCTATTATATTGGATTTTTCACGATGAATATTGTGGTCAATAAAGATACGTACATGTACATACATGCATACATACAATAAGTGCATTTCAGTTCGATTGTTGACTCATTCTCTATGTAAATTGTCAGCAAATAGCAATGTTTATGGTGCCACTAACTCTAATATGTTTCTACCTTAATTCAAACACATGGCTGATCAGTATTATTGTAAATCCACTGCATACCTTTGCACTCCGTGACCGATATGGCTCCAGTGATATCAAATATTGTTCCTTGGTCTGTAGGGCAAGCTGTACATGTATCCTTTGATAGATCACTGCGATATTTCCCTTTGTCACAGAGTTTACAATTAGGAGGTCCTTTTTCGGGTTCAGATGCAGCCTTGATCTCCATTCCCACAGGACAACCAGCTAAAATCAAAAGAATCTGCGATTACAAAACGTCTCATGACAGTTTCACACAACTTTGCATTTGATATTTGAGAAAAAAAATTACTGTTTGTACATATGAGACAAGTTTTAAAAACAGCAACCTTTAAACGGACTTGCACTTCAATTGAGGTGTTACTACATGCTCGATGGTCTGCATGCAATTGACTTTTTGAATTATACTTTTGAAACTTTTAAATTAGTTAATGTTAAATGATGACAAAAACATGCTTTAACGACGATTTTATAAAACATTACTTACTAATACAATCTGATTCCTTGCGACTACCTGTTGCAGGAGTAAATTTCCCAGTTGGGCAGGCTTCACAGCTGGTTTGACCTGTCTTTGACTGATACTGTTTCACTGGGCAAGGTTCACACGTTGGCCCATCTTTGTAATACGTTCCACTTGGACATGGCACTGTCAATAATCGAGACGACAATTTACTTGGTAAGAGTGTAACAGGTAAATGATGCTCCACAATGCATGAACTAATGTACATGTACTAATGCACACACACAGGCTCTTATAGAGGGCATATCGCAGGCGTATGACTTTTCTAATATATTCCACATATGAAAATGAACATTGGCTGGAAAAGTAGGTGCTCAACATGTAGTGATTAATGTAATTGTCTAAAAGGTAAACTAGCATGAAATGAAAACGATTTTTGGATACTCACAGCACTTTGATTTATCTTTGCTTAGAATAGTTCCACTATCACAACCTTCTTTTTCCGTAGTCGTCACTGTGGCTAAGTCTGTTCCTTGTTTTGTAATAGCGATTTCTTTGCAACTGCCTGAACTACTAACAAGCTTCTGCAGTTTTGCAGAAGAGCTTCCTTTCATCGCTTTCAAATCCGTTTCAATCACATCCCCACACTTAAGTTTCAGATCAGCTGACTTAAGTGTTCCGGGTCCAAGCTTTATAGTAGCATAGTACGTTCTTTTCATAGCCTAAATATATAAGACAAAGCGTACTGTAAATCACTTAAATATGGCGTGAACATTAAATAGCGCAATTACTATACTGCCATGTATAGCGTGATCTAGGTATAGCGGTGAACGGGAACAGCAGCAGCAAATTCAATTAAGAATTTTATAAAGACGGGGATTCTACAATAGCGCATATGGGCAGAGCGCTATTATCGCTATCATATTGTTCCCGTAATACTTAAGTGATTTACAGTATTTGATGTTCAACGATATATTTTGGTATATGCACAACAGGATTAATACTCTATCTTAACATCTGGTTTCAATTAACATTTTTTGAAATTATACCTTTACGAAAGCCTATCAAATGTGATGATTAACAAATCAGTTGCACTATTTGCATGAGTTTTATAGCGAATAAGACAAATGGCCGTTCATATGAATACCATAGTGTTAAATAGTAGAACATGAAATTAGATAGTTGATGTAAGAAGAGATTCTCCCAAATACAGGCATCAATATCAAAAGGACCCTTGCGACGTGCATATTGACAGAGAACTACTTAAATAACGTTAGCATGCTTCAATGGGAATGGTCAAAATTCTACAAATGATTAATGATTCACCAAATAGATGCATGTATATACTATTTCCCTTTGTTGATATAGATCTCAACAAGAGTATTTGCCATCAACTAAAACCACCTTATTGTAAGCAACTTCGCAAGAAAATGAAACATTAAGACCAGTTAGCATGTGACTCAAACTATGACAATGTGCAGAGCTTTTGAACATTTTATGAATGGAAATGGCGCTATATAAATTCCAATTATTATTTATTATTATCATTTTACTTCACATTTGATGACTCACTGTTTTATCTTCCGTTTGATATACTGATCCGAACTCCACTTTGGCTCCCTTGAGAGCGGTGGCACATAGCGAGGCTTGTTCCTTCACAACATCTTTCATTTTGGTAGTAATGTCGGCCAAGTACGTCCCAGCACATTTAGCTTCAAGTGGTGTCCCCACAAGGTATATTAACTTCACTTTCTGGATGTAACTGGCTTCTGTTGTGGCCTCTATCAATAAAAGCGGACGCATGTCGTAAGAGCCACGTTTTACATGTTTAAAACACAGGAAACGAACAATTGAACAATGATTCCGAGACGTGTCCTCATTTTTGATAGATAAAATTCTGTTGTTAATACAAGACAAGCTCAGTTAAATCGAAGTATGTATATTTATATATATATATGTATATATATATATATATATATATATATATATATATATATATATATATATATATATATATATATATATATATATATATATATATATATATATATATATATATAAATATATATATATATATGTGTGTGTGTATATATATATATATATATATATATATATATATATATATATATATATATATATATATATATATATATATATATATATATATATATATATATATATATATATATATATATATATATATATATATATATATATATATATATATATATATATATATATATATATATATATATATATTTATATATATATATATATATGTATGTGTGTATATATATATATATATATATATATATATATATATATATATATATATATATATATATATATAATTGGTTGTTACAAATATTGCAGTGACGACATTAATTATGTATATTTACCATTTAAAACCCGATATCTGTGACGTTTGAGTATGACGTGGATCGGTTGATTTTGCTTAGTTTACTTTATCTATACGCAGGAATAGTCCTCAGTACATGATCAATCCAAACTTGATGATGATATACTGATTTTTCAAATGTGATTTTTCAAAGTGATATATATCAAAACATATATATAACTTGATAATGATAGGTCTAGAAATAGTGTATTTGCAACAGAAGTGATATTGAGTAGATGTGGACAGCATGTACTAAAATACATAGCCTTAATACATTACTCACTGAAACAGTTTGGTACACCAGTGGCAGGTACATTCCAGTCTGCTGTCTTTGTACATTCGAAACTAGTTTTGGCATTGGCATGGAATATGTAACCGGGTTTACATCTCATGGTGCAGATAGTCTTGGTTCCAGATTGTTTGCAGCAACGCTCGCCATTTTCAGGTGTACCCAACATCCAGGTTTTGCAGATAGATCCTACGACATATTGAACAATATTAAAGTAAGATGTATTTGCATGACTGTATGTATGACAGTATACATGTGTGTATGCATGTTTGAATGTATATTTACATGCATAAATGCAAGTGTGTGTATGCAAGTGTGTATGCATGAATGTATGTATGTACATGCATGTATGTATGTATGTTTGTATGTATGTATGTATGTATGTATGTATGTATGTATGTATGTATGTATGTGTATTTATGTATGTATGTATGTATGAACATATGTATGTATGCATGCATGCATGCATGCCAGTGTGTGTGTATGTATGTATGTATGTATGAATGTATGTATGCATATATGTATGTATGTTCAACATTGGGGGAAATTTGTTTTGGTGTTTCTCGTGCTGTAAGAGATGTTGCCTAAACATGAAATCTTTAGTCGCTGGCCCTAGAATGTAACATGAACCTGAAAGTTGTAAAAACAGCTAACGATGAACACGTACATTTGTACCAGGTAGGAGGTTTTCTGGAAATTTTGTTTGAATACAAACAAAATGTCTGGCTTCAAAATGTTGGCTTGATGAAAATGTTCATTTGAAATTTAATTACATGGTGGTGACAATACAATGTCAAAATCGCTTTTGATTCAATACTAGTAATTAAGGCCATTCGTCTATTTGATATTATTATATTATGAACTTCATAACCTGTTTAGGTTATTTTTTCGTCCTTTAGCTTGGAGTGTTTTAATATGTAGAGACGCTGGATTACAAATTTCTATGGTCTCACTTTAAACTATGAGATACACGGACTTGTTATTTCAAATAACATGTAAGAGAATGGCAAAATATGATCTTTAGGTGTCAAAAGGTCCATAAATGTTCTCTAAAAAATAAAACATTGATTCCAATAGCCTGGCATAATAGTTGAACTTAGTCATCTAAAATAATCCCATCAGAGTTAGTACCACCATGTTTAGAAATGTATGATCTAATATCAATTTTGGGACAACGGAATGAAGTTTAGAAATCTATAACTTATAAAAAGCAGTTAAACTTTCAAATGCATTAAACAGTATATGTTCGGTATTCAAATATTATTAACTAAACCAAATTTATTTCTTGGAATATTCCAGTATAGTTGTCCTATTTGTGGTTAAAGAGGTCAGTCAATGTCAAAATTAACCATTGAGTTTTTAGTGCATTCTGTTATATACATGATACCTCTTCTGTATATATGCATGCATAGACATCGACCACTGACCATTTACGCAACTATAAAATGACAAAATATGACTTATCTACATGCATTTCAAAATTTGAAAATTTAACCCATTAACACTCAGAGCGGCCAAAGTAGGCCTGACAATTTCGGAAATATTTTTCTAACAAAATCTTTTTTTGGAAAATATTTGATGGAGAAATGTTAACCAGAAATCAAACAGCAGCTCTCGTTGACATATTTGGTATACTGTCGCTTTATTCCAAAGTTATTCTCAAAAGTATGAAAGTAGCAGACGACACTTTCTAAAGGAACTCTGAGTGTGAATGGGTTAATGATGATGTTAGTAATATATGCTTAGATATACATACCTTTAACGGTCACATAAAAACTGCAGCGGCTCTTTACAGTACCAGCATTGGTCTTCTTCTCTGCAGTTGCCACGACCAGAATATTCTGACCAATCATTTTTCGGTTAATCGTCAATGTGGATGGATTGTATTTGACAGTGACACCAGCCTCATCTGCAGTTTTTAGAGTGCACATCTTTTCCTTGTCCGCTGTAGCTGGTTTGTCAAAGTTGAGAGTCCGTGAATCGCCCTCCCTCTCAATCTTCTCCTCGTAACTCTTAGTAGGGGCTGTAAATTCTGGCAGAGTGTTTTCTGTAGAGATATAGGAGAAATTCTTCTTGTATTAAACACCTTATCTGGGATACAACTGTAATAATTACTTCAGAGAGAAATGACATTTTGATGTACAGTGCAGACATCTGATGCCTACACCAATCGACCGAACGTCTGCTAGTGCCTGGTTGTACCAATACCAGTGGAGAGCATGTCAAAAGAAAGTCTAGCACATTAATGGCCCGCGTAGCTTGCGAATCAAAGCTACGTTCAGCTGTGAGGTCGCCACCTGCATCCAGGCTCATAAAACTGGGTGACATGTGGCGTGTGCTCGTTTATTATGCCCAGGATACTTACGCATTCGGTGCAGGAATAAAATGTCGCCACTGAAACATAAAACGATTAAGATCCTAAAAATAGTCAATAATGCTCCTTGATAAAATACCACACAATAAAATTGCTGTCACGGTAAACGAAAGCATATTTAATCTCCCTATTGAAACCAACAGTATAAAATCAGGAGGAAACGTACCAATGACTTTTTCAATGGTCATGAGTTTACATGCATCTGATGTTTTCGCTGCAGCATCTTTCGCAAAGGGCGCATATAGTAGCTCAGTTGTCACGCTAATGGTCGTGCCCTTAATGTCTTTATTTACAACTCTGGAACCTGAAGGTGGAACATTTGTATCTGGCTTTAAAACAGGTGTTTCCCCAGAATTGTCCGTCGCAATAGGTGCAGGATAGTTGATCTGATCATATACTGTCAATGTAACTTTCGTTGGTTCTTTTGGACAGTTGGTGATAACGGGTTTTTCAACATCTGAAATATAAAAAAATACATGGTTTATAATTAGAGTTGATAAACGCAAATCAAATGTATAATATATATATATATATATATATATATATATATATATATATATATATATATATATATATATATATATATATATATATATATATATATATATATATATATAAATATATATATACATATATATATATATATATATATATATATATATATATATATATATATATATATATATATATATATATATAAATATTTATATATACATATATATATATATATATATATATATATATATATATATATATATATATATATATATATATATATATATATATATATATATATATATATGTAAATATATATATATATGGGTATGTATAAATATATATATATATATATATATATATATATATATATATATATATATATATATATATATATATATATATATATATATATATATATATATATATATATATATATATATATATATATATATATAATCATTGTTATCATTATTATTATTATTAATATCATTATTATTATTATTATCATTATTATTATTATAGAAAGATGAACATTTAAGAAGATAAAGACAATCGCTACAGAATTTTAAAAAGTTTTTTACCTTGGCACATATTGCCATCAGTTGCTGGTGCCCATGTAGTACCGCCACATGTAGAAGATGGAGTTTTAGGCAAAAATCCCTTTTTATTGCATTTGAAGCTTACGGAAGCTCCTGCCATAAATGATATGGCCGACACCTCACCATAGGGAAACGGGGTTGTGGGATCAGGGCATGATTTACCTGGTGAGGAAGAGAAAATGATAAAGATTCAACTGATGGGGCATTCTACTTTACCCTTAGTTACCATACACTTAAAGCAAAAACCAAGATGTGTGTTTTAAATAGTATTATCCATACGTATATCTACATTCACAAGCTGAAAGGAAGGTCACACGAGAGAGACCTACTTACTAGGACCATGTTATTTGCGAATGTGATCATTTTATACCGATTACAAACGGTTGGACAAAGAAAATTTATTTAAGTACTCAAAAGGATTTTTGAAGTTGTGCCTTTCACAAAATTAGTGTTCTAAGAAAAATGAAGTTTTACATGCGTTTTAATCTATCGTAACTAATTGTACTCATCAAATCAAACTCATACAGCCCTCCTCCAAAAACTGGAAAACACACTACAAAACCTTTCATCTTTAGTGTATATACATCAGGTAGCTATCCTCGAAGTGTGTACATTTCCAATGCCCCGTAGTCATTTCTAGTACAAGAATGTTTGACTGGCTTGTTGTATAAGTATGTAAAGGATACATTTATGTATTTGCACCAGGTGTTCAGAAATATACATGTTGTCGACAGGATAATACTATCGATGATGATGATTATGATGATGATGATGCTGTCTTGTTCATAATTTATACTTTATCTAAGCATCATTCTGATGACGCTACTTAATTTCAAAGTCGCTACTGCGACAACAATAAAAAAAATTAAGCATTGCCGACAACTATTTAACAACTTATTATATGTTATGTATTGCAATTATGCATCAATGACATTATAAAACGGTAGATATTGCTCACTGGTAGCTGAGGGCTTGCAATACAGCGACTTGAAATTCCACCTGAGTTTCCCATCAGCGTCTTTATCACACTTGATTTTATCGTCTTTGTCAGCCTTGTTCTTTCCCTCTTTGGTAAAGCCGCTGCTGCAGGTGAAGGTCTCCTCGTGCCCCTGGACGAGCTTTGTCTTGTCTTTAAGTGTGGTGGCTGTAGGAGCAGAGACACCGACCAGGCGCAGAGGATGCGGCAGCGCACAGGACAACGCTGAAACAGATAGCCGTGCAGTAGTAGTAGTAGTAGTAGTAGTAGTAGTAGTAGTAGTAGTAGTAGTAGTAGTAGTAGTAGTAGTAGTAGAAGTAGTAGTAGTAGTAGTAGTAGTAGTAGTAGTAGTAGTAGTAGTAGTAGTAGAAGTAGTAGTAGCAGTAGTAGTAGTAGTAGTAGTAGTAGTAGTAGTAGTAGTAGTAGTAGTAGTAGTAGTAGTAGTAGTAGTAGTAGTAGTAGAAGTAGTAGTAGCAGTAGTAGTAGTAGTAGTAGTAATAGTAGTAGTAGTAGTAGTAGTAGTAGTAGTAGTAGTAGTAGTAGTAGTAGTAGTAGAAGTAGTAGTAGTAGTAGTAGTAGTAGTAGTAGCAGTAGCAGTAGCAGTAGTATTAGTAGTAGTAGTAGTTGCACTTCAAAACTCTTCTGAAATCAAAATTCAACAGATGTTTTGCCAATTCTAACATTCTAAAAGATGTGTGTGCAACGTGCAAGATTCGTGCATATAGATATATCATACAATATGGGTTATGACAATGAACGCGACCATCTCAAACTCTAGCCCACTACCTGACGTCAGTGCTTGGTTACAGCTAAATTGGTACACTTTATTTGAATTAACACAATGAGTCAATCTTAAACTTAGTAAAAATAAGTAAATGTTTTTTACTTACGTGGACAGCTAATGTCATAAGCCTGAAGCTTGTATTGGTTTTTAATGTCATATTGGCATTTGATTTTTTTAACGGTCTTAACCTCTGGTGTAATGCCTGTGGGTGAACTTATGCATGTAACGGTAACTTCCTTGCCGTAGTAAATCTTTGTCGCAGGAGTAAACGTGACTCTTTCACCTGTCTTGGCTGCTGGGTCTGCACACTTTTGGGCTGAAATAGGAGTAAATGTCAGGGGCCAGTCTCACATAACCACCAAGTCTTTACTTCTAGTTAAAACTAATTGTCTTAATATTGGTTCTTGGGACTATCCAAAGCCCAGCCAATAAGTAAATAAAAGATTTAGCGGTATTATCTAGAGATGGGATATTGAATAAAAATGAGAACCTATTCATAAGTTTCTGAGGTATTTTGACAGTTTTGAAATCAAAGCTGCGGACGAACAGCAAATATAAAAGAAAAAACATAAAGACAAAAGGGCATAAGATTCATATTGTCTTATCCAAAGGGTATTATGAAAGGCGCTATTCTGTGGCCATGGGAGTAGTATGAAGCAAACAACTCTTCAATGTGGCTCTGTAGCCGCTTATAACCGTATAATACTACCATATTTCTGCTTGGTGAGTTGGGTGCTGTATTTTCTCACCGACATTATGGGTGGAGCATACAATACGACCCTTTTGTACAGAGAAGCCTACACACCTAAACGGCTTGATGAAAACGTTAACTGTGCCTTACGGTTATCTCTGCCATATATACTTACCTATACATTTAGGCAATTCCGCTGGATCCCATATTGCCTTTTCCTTGCAGGTCCATGTATTCGCTGCGGCATCTTTAAATGCGTATCCAATATTGCAGACGGCCTTTACTTTATCCCCAACAAAGAAATCTGTCTTTGTAGTAAGAAGCTTTCCATTTGCGATACTAGTTGCTGTTAAACCTAAACATTTCACCTCTGTAAGAGAAAAAAGGAAATGCACTGTAGTAGTAAAATTTGCCATTTACAAGAAGTTATTAGCAGAAGCTGTCTGTCGAGTTATATTGATTATTTTTACGGAGTCTGTATCGTTTTGAAATAAAGTATCATTTATCTATTTGGTATCTTACATCATTATATATATATATATATATATATATATATATATATATATATATATATATATATATATATATATATATATATATATATATATATATATATATATATATATATATATATATACACACATACACATATATATATATATATATATATATATATATATATATATATATATATATATATATATATATATATATATATATATATATATATATATATATGTACATATATATATTAGCATCATATCATATGAAAAATAGTCAACAACAAAATAATAGAATAGTTACGCACTGACGCAAGTATGATCGATGTAGTATTTATGAGTAGGACTTTTCCCGTCCTGCCCATCAGGTAACTTGTACCCCAAAGTATTGTCTTTCTTGAACAGTGTCTGTCCAGCTGGGCATTCGCAGATGTAGCCTTTAGGGTCGGTTGCTTTAACTGTGCATCTCCCTGTGCATCCGGACGTCTTGCGAGCACACTTGTCTATAGCTGTACAGGAAGAAAGAAGAAGAGTATGTAAGACACGCCTGACAGAATGCATTGAATAGGCATACTTGTTATTAGAATTGAAATTGGTTGGAAAAAATAGAATATCAAAGTTAATGTTTTGTACAAATGATGCATTAATAATATGAAAATGTCTCAACTGTTCATAGGGTGTTAATGTATGTGTGGATAAGTATTCAGTTGCCCCTTATTTCAACCCATGACTACGAACATTTACATAGGAACTTATGAATGTAAAACTTTACTTTTCTTGAGTGGAAAAAAGCTATTCCCTGGTGAGAAAGACATCAATAAACCAGTAAATTACAGAAAATGAGGAAATAGACCGATAAAACTGTATGGTAAATGAATATGGTCCACTTAGAGTGACCTTGAATTTTTAAAAAGAAAACACATAATCGTCACCTTGATACCACGGCCAAGTTGGCAAATGGTGCTCATGTGATGATAATGGAAAACACACTTAGAAATTATGGCATGGGTTTTACCAAGCTTTTACTACATACCAAAACTATGTATTTGATGAATTTATTTAACTGAATAAAATAATAAACGACCATTATGCCTTTTTTTTTACTCATTTACTTAAGTCCAGGTATTGTGGTGCCTAACAGTGGAAAGTCTGGTAATGCAGGATTTCAAGTCCACTATCAATTTATCATTTTATTAATCCATGTCCTGGAGTAAGAACCCTTGTGTTGAAAACCAAAACTAACATGTGGCGCCACCAGTGACATTTTCTGGCCTAAACTGAACCCCTGGTGGTGAAAACAAGAACTAATACATGTGGCGCCATCAGTAACATTTTCTGGAACTAAAACGAACCCCCCCTTCTGAAATCCTAGATCCGCCCCTGCAAAAGATGCAAGAGTATTAGCCATAGTTCTAATTAACCAACCGGAAGTCAGTTTTATTCAACTGTCGTCCAACCCAACAACCAAACTGGAAACGTTTGGAAATTTAACATGACCCAAACTTACTGCATACTATTCAAGAGCCACGGTAGTGTAGTAATTAAGTGCAATTTCTTGATTGTGAAGTTTCTCACAAATTTTAACCGGCCATGAATTACTCTCACAGCACATTTAGATCAGGTAGTTTCTCTTCTTCTACATTGAACCAAACTAACAACACGTAGGGATTGTGGTCCAGACATGACATCAGTTGCCCGATATGGGAATGCCTCATTGAATCTCTCCACCCCCGCCACTTTGCCAGTATTGGCTTATGCAATGAGCGTACACTTACCCACGCATTGTGTGCCAGCGGCATTTAATTCGTACTTCTTTGGATCTTTACATTTACACGTGAAACTGCCCGGCGTGTTAATGCACTGTACATCAGTCTTCGTGGTGGAAGTCGTGGTACACTTCGCAGGAGTTGCAGCGCACTCGTCTATATCTGCAATCATAATAGAGAACGATCCTCGAATTTGCTAGATAACAGAGAAAACTATGTTTAATGAGCTTTGTGTTTTTGCTATATAGAGATTTTTTTGATTTTTTTATTTTTTTTAAACTTCGCAACTGCTGGTTTTTATTTTCCAGTTTTCACATAGATATGCAAATATATTCATTCATCATCAAGTATTCATGTTTTTGTTACCATAATCATATATAAAGTATAAATATTCACCTTATTTAAATTCTATCTCACAAATAAACACATCTTTCATCCGTAACAATAATACACACAAAATTACATTTTATCAGGACAAGTACCAATCAATAAATTATTGCATATATTTTTCCCATGCTATATAGAGATGATAATTAAGATGTGGTTTGTGATTTAACACCATGGCATTGTTCTCACGCCTGTGGTTTTACCAGTCGCCTGGCGGGCATCGTAATCCATTTGGGAAACATATCAATTACTCGTTTAGTAACATGCCTGGAACTACGAACTGTTAGGATACTGGACAAAATGGTTATATGGCATAATAGGTCCTATTGTAATAGCATTAGATAATATATCTAGACGTCTACATATCTAGAATGGAAGTCAACTTTCCAAATCTACCAGGTTGTTTTGTGGTAAGGAAGGAAAGATGTTTACAGATTCATATGTTAGTGTTAGTGAGATAAATTTTGTTCAATCGATCGAAAAGAGCTTCTTGCTACTAGGACTACTCTTTAGTTGAACATTAAATACGCTGTATATGTACATATAGTCCCAGCACGACATTTGCTATTACTACTGCAGGACAGCTAGAAATGATAGTGCTGTTAGTGGGGTAAGCAATAGGTTTTGTCATCCTATGATACGGTCACCTTTGGAACACTTATCTGTGGTCCTGACTTTCTCTTACATATCATTATCCTATATGCTGTGTCACTGAACAACATATAAAGAGCTCTGGAAGGTAGTGCATGGCTTGGTCAAGATTGTCGTTAATATACGATAGTTTCCATTAACTCTCGACACTGTTCCTGTTCAGTTGACTTCTTGAACGAAGCAGATATCCCACCTGAAGGGCTGATAGGAGAAAAAGAAATAACAACCTTTAAAACGATAGAATGAAATATTGTAGATTACCTTCGCATTTAGGGAGTTTGTCTTTGGCTGGCCACTTTCCGTCCAAGCCACACGTCGCTGTTTTGATGGTGGCTGTCGTTTTAATTTCGTATCCATCGCTGCATTTTGGAGTACCTGCACTGTCAGCCCCGGTCTCAGGTAATTCACCCTTCTCAAAAAACATTTTGGGACATTTGATATCTGTAAAATACATTTCGAAGGGAATATATATAATATATCATTATTACTGGATAGAAAAGATTGTTTTGGAGGAAAGGATGTGTAAAAACAGATTGTGGGTTGGCAAAAGATACATAGTCAGGTCTTAACCTACATCGGGGGATGATTATATCCACATCTTTTGGTGAAGTTATTGTAATCAACCGTTGAAAACAGGGTGACACAATAATGAATGAAATGTCAGATTCGCACATTTTCTTAAGCACCCTTTTATGTTTCAGGTAGGTTCACTCACACGAGTCGTATATATACTAATATGGCATTGCCCACACATATACAACCTCCGTTCGCAAAAATATTCATATATTCGATTGATCTGTTTTCTACTTTTAGAGTAAAGGACTTCGGAACTGCCCCAATAGCCGAGTGGTCTAAGACGTTGGCACTTTGCTGATTCAAATCCGCTGATGCATGGGAGAGAGTCATTAGTGACATTATTCTTTTGTTTTGTCCTTTTACTACTATGGTTTCTCGCCATCGGCGACTGTCTACTCACGATTAAAGCATCTTATGACAACGAACGAGTTCAACACACACAGGTGTTTAAATCGTGTAGTTTTATAGTTATAAGCATAATGTTCAACCTTTTTCTTATAATTGATCACGGTTGTTCATTTTGAGATGATAGATAGATATTATTATTCTGGCAGGCTAGATTCACCCTAAGAAAACAAGTTATATCGATTATGATTTATAGTGTTGAATGATAGAAGATTTTAAAGAATATTTCCGTTTGCTTAATTTTTGAATGAATCTTTATTTAGAAGCCATGAAGCACAACAGTATGGTACATTCCCAGGTGAAACCTCTTAAAAATGTTTAGCTATGAGATACGATCAAACTATCAGAACTACATTTAGAAAATACCTTGACAAGTTGGTTTCTTCTTTGCTGACCATTTCACCTTCTTCTCCTTTTCATCATAGGTACATAATGACATCGGATCTCCATTCAGGATCTTTTTGGCTTCGCACTTGGCCGTGTAATAAGTGCCGTACTTATCGGTAACATCAATCTCCTTTTTATACGTGACGCCATCAGCTGATGCAAGGGCAGGTGTACACGCCGCACCTAAAACAATCAATCAAAATCAACGTCCTCGCAGATATCTTATTTATCCTAATTGTGCTTTAGAATTTCTTTTAAGAATGTCGTCTGCAGATATGATCCTTATAACCAAGATATTAAGGATGACTTTACAAAATAATCAAAGGAGAGCTGTTGGTTATGTTGCGGTTAATATTTCGCCTCAACGATTTATACATAGATTTTCCCAGAAATACTTACTTTCGCATTTTGTATTTTCGGCGTCTTTCCATTTGCCGGCTTCACATGGAATCGGGGTGGATGGCTTAGGGGTTACACCAGGGATGGTGCACTTGTAATTAAACGTCTTGCCTTCCTCCATACCCGTCACGCTTTCAATCTCACCTCCCACCACTGAAGGAATGAGTCCACATTTCTTGGCTGAAAAACAATGCTCCATCGGTCAATGTTTTTCCTTTATATGGCAACCTTAAATGATACCTTATATATCATTAACGCTGTATAATAGCTACCAGCGGTACCATATGTTCTGAAGTTAATGGTACAGTAACTGCTTATTTTGCGTAAATCCTTTGATGCTACACGATACCATGCGATACCATACCAGATGATATGACGAGATGTGATCCGATACAATGCGATACGTTACAATCAGTTACGATAGAATACGACTAGATACGATAGAGTGCGACATAGTACGATGAACAGCTCCTGGACTTCAGGACAAGTGCCCCATGGCCAAATTATTGACCCAGAGTTAGAAGACTGACAGCTTAAGTCCATGTAACTGTTGAACAATATTATTGTTTTCATTCTCCATGATTTGTTGTACATCTATTTCGCCTCTCTACTTATTTAAATAGCTACTATTTAGAAACGTACTTTGGGGACAATAGATATGATAAATACACATAGTAAGAATCGTTATACCTATCAGGGACATATCTGTGTCAAAATACTGATAGTATAGTTAGGCCTATAAATGCTTATAACACATGCTACCCTGAAGGGTGTTTTACTGCCAAGATGTGCCAAATGATTAATTTGTGTTGTATGGAAGTACATAAATTGTATAAAAATTCTACGGCGAGAGCCGTAGTCAATAAATATGCATACATACATTCAGGATACACAAATCATAATAATGATTTTGACAGACAAGGCAACTTATAATATTAAAAAAAGATTATAATAATCATAAGTGTAATGATTTTGATTCTCATCCATGTCTTGTTTCCCCTAACTCTGCATAGTCCTGAATAAATCGACTTTCAAAAGACCAACTTTCAAGACTTCCTATGGGAAAATAAACCCTCCAGTTTTCTTCCTAGACTTGATGCATCATATGACTCCAAGGAATTTCGATGGATTTGAACAGGAAGTTATCACACAAGCAAAATTAAGGATCTCTAAAATAGCGAAGGCTTCTTCAAATCTTTAAATCAGTTCATACTTATTTGGTATCTAATACACTTTAGACTAAGAAAAGAGTAGACTATCATTATGCATATGTCTTTATTACAAAGTAAATGTTTGAGGACTTCTTACCGAGAGTTGTCGTTGATGGGTATTTCTCGAATCGATTTTTTTATGTGATGAGATATGTTCAGAAATTTCATATTATGTGTACTCCAGATACAAATTTCTTAATAAGTTCAATAAAAGCACACTCACTAACGCAGCGGAATACATCGACGGCGACTTTATTTGTTGTTCCATACATCCATTTTCCTCCCGAGCACGTCAGAGTGATCCCTCCAGTTTCTTTTTGGAATATGAGTGGTTCAAACTTTGTTGGAGCTTTGCAAGTGATCGAAAGTGTGGAGCCTTTGTCATACTTCTGAACAGGCGGAACCACAAGATTGTGCTCTGGAGTGATATCCCATTTGTCACATCCTGAAATAAAACAGAATTTCAATTATCCAATCGCGTGTATCTGTTGAAATGGATGGTGTATATATATATATTTCTCAACAGAGCACACGCTGGAAATGAATGAAGGAATGATATTCATATGAAATGCATTACTTGTATTGTAATGATGTCGCTACCAGCATACCGGGTCAAGAGGCCCGGTGTAACATATACTAAGTGCCCTTCTCTGGTATGACCCGGGTAAGTAACACATTATTAAGACCAGGGGGCACATTGCGTCACATAATTATACCAGAACACGATTGAGGAACTTGAGGTCGGGTTATTTAATATTAAGGTAACTAGAGTGGATAAGCCATGTGGTACCCAACCTGATTCGACAGTTGCTTTAAATCCTGCATTTGTTGCTGTCCCTTTTCCCTTGGTCAGAGTGGTCAATTTGATTAAAAGTACTCCTCCCGCAACGTTTATTGCCTTGGCAGGTTTTGATGTATATTTTTCCGTGTTTGAATCCACCTTTGTCTTTCCCTCCTTGTCAGTGAACATCTGAAAAGTACCAAATAAACCCAATAATGCATAAGGTGTCCTCTAAAAATTGTCGTCTGGGTCTATAACACTTTTGATAAAAAACACTAAGGAATTAAGAATGATTTTACAAAATAGTTTTGAGTTGTTGATATAGTTTTATATAAAACTTTTCCTTGAAATATTTTCGCAACTCAAAATTGCTCCTTTTAGTCGCTGTAGGCATTTATGGGTTAAGACAGTCATAAGTCACAATAATGAACAACAATTGCTAGTAAAGTAGAATGTAATTATTCAGGATGTTTTCTGATTTTTCAAGTTAAGGGTTTTGTGCACTAAGACCTACATAGGTTAAATCTTTTGGACCATTCGGGCGTTTTCTATGACTTGTTCGAACACATTTGTGGTACGAATTGATGTATTCTGTCTGTTCTTCTTTAGAGTGAGTTTTCTCTGCGCGTGTTTGTGCCCAGGGAAATAACTCATAACTCATAATTGTATTGTCGGATACATACACACATATATATATATATATATATATATATATATATATATATATATATATATATATATATATATATATATATATATATATATATATATATATATATATATATATATATATATATATATATATATATATATATATACATATATATATACATACATACATACATACATACATACATACATACATACATACATACATATATATATATATATATATATATATATATATATATATATATATATATATATATATATATATATATATATATTTATATATATATATATATATATATATATATATATATATATATATATATATATATATATATATATATATATATATATATATATATATATTTATATATATATATATTATATATATATATATATATATGACTTGGAGTCCGATCAGTCTGTCACACGATAAGTTGAATTATTAGGTCCGAACTGCCCTTTTCGGAATCGTACGACTAGTCGGCTCCGGTGTGACAGAGGAAAATGATGTCATTTGTTCATCATGCATTTCAAACAATTGACCAAATAGCTTAATTTTGAGTCCGTCTTAATGTACATGTACACATAAGAGAGAATCCGGGGTTTACTGTCAGGCGTGTAGAAATTCATACATTCGACTTCGGAATATGAAACTATATTACAGTGCAGCCTGACGTGGTCTGTCCATCTGCAATAAGGAGTCAAGCCACACAGAAGAATATCTATTGTTCTCCACTCCTCCAAACCCTTTTTCTCAACGAAGTGTAAAGCTATGTGTTGTGATAAGTATTGCAGGTAGTTAAAATACGCATGAGGGTGGGGAGGGTGCTCCTGGAGCACCATTCGTTAATGATTATATATTTTTTTTAAATCAACAAGATACTGCAATGAAACATAATGAACAGATGGAGATCTACCTGTATGTAGTCGCCTGTTGCAAGATTAAAATCAGCAAACTCCAGATTGATGGATTTCTTTACAGTGTTAGGATCCTGTATTAACCAGCTGCACACCACACCTGCCGGATACTTCGCAGGGGTCGTGTAGCCAGGAAAATTTATAGTAGATGTGGGGTTTTTACTGATATCGATGGTAAAATCGCACCCTGCAAAATAAGCAATAAGAAATTCAGTCAAGGACTTCAGACGAACACGTATTTCGGATTGTCAAGCAAATATAGAACAAGAAACGAGGAAACAACAAAATAACAAGGAACATTTACATAAGGATTTGGCAATTCTATCATTTCTATCATTGTCGCACCGATAGTCCATCATCATATCAGGCTCCACTTGAACACTAATGATAAATCATTCACTGAAATTTCCGACCACGTATCATTTTCTTGATTAGGAGCAGCATGTTCTCTTAAGAATATATAAATTTCCCATTGATGGGTTGAATAGTGTGAATTTTCTTAGAATATTGAAGTGGAGAATTATTATAGCTCCACCACTCATGTCCAACTGTGGAATAAGCTTATCCGTATGCTGCATCACACATCGGGCATAATAGGCAGTTTTCAATCACTATATAGACGTCCCTGAAATAACGAAATGCTGATTGCTACTGCAAAATAAGTAAGGAATGGTAAAGTAGCTTTAAAGAATAAAGAAAAAATACTGCTTTTGGCTGTACTATTCAATAACCGGAACGCCGAGGAAAGATTTCGTAAACAAAGGCTGGTACATGGTCTATCATGATTGGCATGTCTGAGAGAATATTGGTTTGAAGTTGAGCTGGGCTATAATGTGACATGGTTGACCAGCGTGCAACATAACCACTGGCCCCGTTGCAAGTTGCAAGTGAATTTGGCAAAAAACGGCAATGGGGCCAGTTGAACAAGACCTTGACTTGCCCTGCTCGGCAAGTAATGTTTTGGGCAAAGTCCAATCTCATCTTTGTTTAACAAAGTGGCGGGGCAAGTGGAAGTGCCGGCAGGGCAACTCAATTT
>OZ012685.1:40075198-40217698 GCA_963942565.1 Maea johnstoni | reverse complement strand
AAGTGACCAAGTAACAGGCCTGAGGCAGCCATATGTGGGCGTCCATGTATCCCATGATGCACTCTGTTTTTGGCATCTTCTAAACACCAGCTGTATTCACCAGTGTTTAGGAGATAGCAGTAACAGGGATGCCTGGATTTCCCTTTCTTGCTAATTTTTATTCTTGGCTCATCCCTGATCACAACTTTAGAAGCAAATTACACATGAGTAGAGAAAAGAAGTAGGCAGTTGCCAACCTGAATCTGCATCTTGCTGCCTGCTGGTCCAGTGATGATCCACTGGCAGTACTGGTTCTCCTTGTAGTTCAGGTGGTCGATTCGTCCAGATTCGCCAGTCACCAAAGTTCTACACTTATCGGCTGAAAAACAATGATAATGTGATTGGTTTCATTGTAGCTCTGTCCTTTTTGTAACCTGCACGTTTTCTACATTATGGCCATTCTATATTATCATGGTCATAATCTCACAACCAAAATGAAAAAGAAATTTATCTAGATATGTATTCCGAGGATTCTTTTTGGAAACTTCACGTTTTCTACATTATGGCCATTCTATATTATCATGGTCATAATCTCACAACCAACATGAAAAAGAAATATATCTAGATATGTATCCCGAGGATCAAAAATGAATTGAATTAGCTAGAATATGACATTATATAAAATATGACTGCTATGTGGTACACAATACGATCATTGGAATATATTATGTTATTACCCCCTCTTAATATATCAAAAGGAGGCAAATGTGACTAATACATGTACAAAATAGTGTCAATGTTGTTTACTTTCCTCCCATTCCCAATGGTTACATGTACCACAGTCTACATAGTATGTAGTCACGCATTCTTTTTTTTATTTATTTCCATCCTTAGTGCGCATGGACTTTAGGGTAAAAATCAACTGTAATTACAACTTCCGTAACTTACGACATTCATTTTCATCAGATGCGTCACCGCATTCGTCTTTGCCGTTACACTTCAACGTTTTGGATAAGCATTTGCCGTTGATGCATTGGAATTGATCTAAAAATAAAAGATATATTGAAATAGACATAACTTGAAATATCACAAAAATCAGCATGCCAGGGACGATTTGAATTATGTATGGCATGGTAATGCTTTAGAAAGTTTTGCATAAGAAACATAAAATACATCTTTGGTATTTCATATCAAAAATCATTTTTCCGCATACGTGCAAATGGATTGTACAGGTCACGTGTCCTTTGACAACATAACAGCAATGGAAAATGTGACGAAAAGGGACAAAATATCTAGATATTATCTAACCTTCGTTTTTTTTCGAATTATTCATATTAGAATGAAGAGGAAAGCAGATTTTTGGAAAATTGAATACCTCTGAGACACGTGGTTACTTAAATGAATTCGATGTGAATAACTAAATGTACATCTTCCTCGCTGATTATTTGTAGATTACATTAAGCAAAATCATCAATAAACAAGAAAATAAATATTACTGCCATTGACGTGGACTACTGTATACAAAGCATTCAGCCAGATGTTTTCTTTGCAGAAAAATGTTACCTTTGACGCATGCGTTTAGCTGACAAATTAATGGCATTGTGTCCTCGCAATGCGCGTATGACCAAAGATTTGTTTTAAGGTCCATTTTAACGCATTCAAGTTTGGATGTTAAAGCCGCCGGCTCATTTGGACCAAAGAACCCCTCATAGGCCGATGCTTTCTGTTTGTCCGACCAGCATGCAGCAATATCATCAGTTGGCTTTGTTTCGCAGTTGAGTCTGTTCATACCTGAAAAGTATAGATGGAAATGTGATCAGTATAATGTGATCAGTATATGTGTGTGTTATTATATCCTGACTACTATTTGATTCGAACCAATGCCTAAATCAATTTGAAACTAAGAAAACGACATGACCATATGTTTACTATTTCACGTCTAAATGCGATACTTGAAAGTATCTTTCTCACCAGATCATTTTACATTTCGAAACAGATAATTCATTTGACGATCCTGACTTATGACAAGTTTTATCAAATATTTAATGTGAGCAGATTTGACGGGTCATCAATATACCAATCATTCACTCACACATAAGCTTTGGATGCCGCGTCTATTCACACCAGAAACTATTAGTATCCAGAATGGAACTAGTTTTTTCTGAGCTATTTCAATTAGAAAAGAATATGCTTACCAATCCACACAGCACCGCTTGCCTTCACTTTTGCATTTTCGGCGGCTTGTTTCGAGAGCCAGAGATTTTGATACCAGTCAACAACTGTGACTAGTTTTCCTCCATCACTGGAATAGATACGATTGTTTAGATCACTAATTTGTCACATGCGAAACAACAATGTGGACTTTCCATATCCATCACTTTTTCTGACATATCTAGCCTAAATTGTGGGTAGCTAGTTGTAAATAGTGGAGGAAACTGGAGTACCCGGCGGAACCCACCATCAGTTAACAAAACTACATATGGTTCACACTGAAAATATCTTTTGCATAATAAGAGTTTCAAATT
Source organism: Maea johnstoni (assembly GCA_963942565.1). Lineage (NCBI taxonomy): Eukaryota > Metazoa > Annelida > Polychaeta > Spionida > Magelonidae > Maea > Maea johnstoni. Next base: position 40,215,194 of record OZ012685.1, on the reverse strand, counting down.
GAAACAGCAAGCTCTGCATATAAGAATTACAGTTTCCCCATCAGCGTAAGCTTGAGTGCTACATGCTCCAATACGCGTTTCTATCTTGGCTGTGATGATCATGTGGGTGGAATGGCAGGTCATTCCATGGCATTGGGTGGCGACGCACCGCAGACACTCGGAGCCGAGGTGTCACTCACTTGGGCTCCACCTATCGTTGGCCCGAGCGGTGGTTCACCCTTCGCAGCAGCACGCGACGGGCGGGGCGAGTCAGTCTTATCTTCCTATCACAGTCCCGCAACGCACGAGAGCGTGTGGCGGGAGTTTCGGTGCCGCGTGCAGCTGTACTGCACTGTAAGCCCGCCAGTTAATCATTGTTTGTTTAAGCAATCAGTCGCGGTGTCACCGACATTCTGAGACTCCCCGCACCCGGCATTTGAATCGCCCTGACTTTCAAATCAAGGAAAGTACTGACAATTTACCCGGAATACCGTATGCAGCATAATGCCGAGGAACTACAAATGTAAAGCCTGCCACATAGTGCACGAGCCACCTACGGGCAAGCACTGCCGACGAAGAGACATTTCGCCGGAGACGGTCGACACGGCTGCCGAAAGCCCAATGTTGCCGATGATGATGGAAATAAGCAGGAAAATGGAACAAATGCAAGAAGAAATGCGAACATTGCGTAGTGAGCAGGCGGGGGAACGACCAGAGCAGGTAGAGGCCACGCCGGCATCGCCAGATATCAGCGCAGATGAGGACACCGACGACTCCGACAGTCAGGTCGCCTCACCAGAAACGTTGAGAAGAGATAGGCGATTGATGAGACGGGCGGCTAAGAGAATAAATCGACTTCGCTTCGAACAAGATGACAGTGATGACAACGGATCGGATACAACCAGAACGAAGGGTAAGAAGTCTGGGTCGGTGATGACTGTCACCGATAAAGTCACAAAGACAGTCGACTGGCCGCACATGTATGTGCGTCGTACGGCAGGGGGAAGCAGAAAAGGGGTGACATTTGCAGAGCTGCGAATAGAGGAATTCGTCTTTGGGTTCCTCAAGATGATAGTCGCCCCCAAGAACAAGTTTGATATGCCCCGCATGATAGAAATGCTTACGTACATTATGCAGGACTCCATGGAGTTCTCCTGGCAGAGTGCGAGGAGATTTTACGAACAGGTCGGAATTAACGTAGAGATGGGAATGCTGAAGTGGACGGATGAGCCGTCGATTGAACGATTGCGGATGCAGTACGCCCGTACAGTGTTCCCAGTGGCCAAAGAAACTAAGGATTACAATTATTCTTGATTATTTGGCATACGGATGGCCCATAAACTTCGATAGGTCGTCCAGCCTGTTGTCAACACCACACAACCACCCATCAGCGGACCAGTTCGAGGCCGACATCGAACATTATATCAACGTCGAGAGGGGACACGGTGCCGTTGCCGGTCCGTTCGCCGGCCCACCCGTGGGGGGTATGCACATTAACCCCCTCATGACCCGTCATAAGAAAGAGTCGGCCTTCCGGAGGGTCATCATGGATTGTTCTTGGCCTAAGGGGGCGGCGATCAATGACGGTATTGACCCCAAGTGTTACATCGACGGGCCAGCCAATATAACATTACCGACGGCCGATTACATGGCCGATAGACTACTGCAATTGGGCAAAGGCGCCTTTTTGTACAAGACGGATCTGGCCAGGGGATACCGCCAGTTACGGGTGGACCCCCACGACTGGCCCCTACTGGGATTCAAACATAGAGGGCGCTACTACTTGGACATCTGTCCCCCATTCGGTCTCAGGTCATCTGCCATGTGCATGCAGCGCACGGCGGAGGCGATTGTGTATCTGCATGGGATCAGGGGATTTTACTGTAGGGCGTACTTAGACGACTTCGGGGGGGCGGAGCCCACGCAGGGCACGGCAAAGGACGCCCTCACGGAGCTGCAGAGCGTCATGGCGTCCCTGGGGGTCGTCGAAGCCAAACACAAGGTGCACGAACCTAGCCAGGTCATGGTCTGGCTAGGGATAAGTTACGACTCGGTCAACATGACGATGACCATTCCGGAGCCTAAGATGGAGGAGGTGATGAACATTCTACAGGAGTGGGGTGCCAAGAACAGGGCCACACGGCGGGAACTGCAGAAACTACTTGGCCTCCTGCAGTTCGTGGCCAGCGTCGCGCCCCCTGTACGGGTGTTTTCCAACAGGATGCTGCAGGACCTCAGGGACACGCCGGCCCGGGGGTCGCACGGGCTGTCCCTGGGGTTCAGGAAGGACTTGAAGTTCTTCCTGGACCTGCTACCCAGATTCAACGGGGTACGAATTATAGACAAGCAGGAGCTGCCTTATCAGGGCCAGATCGAACTCGACGCCTGCCTAACCGGGTGTGGTGCAACGATAGGTGAGCAGTACTACGCTGAGGCATTCCCTCCATTCATCACGGAGGCCACACACATGATAGCACATCTCGAACTGTTAAACATTGTAGTTGCATTGAAGGTGTGGGGCCCCGAGTGGAGGGGGAAGCGTGTCAAGGTACTGTGCGATAATACCAACGCGTGCCTGGCACTGCAGTCGGGCAGGTCCAGGGATTCTTACATACAACATTGTATCAGGGAGGTGTTTTTGTTCGCAGCAGTGTACGATGTGGACTTAGTGGCAGTGCACAGGGCGGGCGAGCTCATGGTCCGAGCGGACGCACTGTCACGCATGCACTCGAGTGTCTCGCACCGAAAGTGGGTGGACAATGATGAACAGTTAAAAGGGGCGGTCAGACTTAGGGTGCCCCCAGAGTGCTTTGAACTAATTAGTGAGCTGTAGGTCAAATTGTTCTCTTTTTCTTGCAGATTGGAGGGCATTGATTTCGGGTGCGAGGACACGCAGTGCACAGGCGTTCCGACCAGGAACGGTCGCCAATCAGGACTCACACATTTTGTTATACGTAGCATTTTGTTTTTATTTCGGGCTGCAAGATCTACCAGCTTCGGCCACTGTTTTGATTTGTTTTGCAGAGTTCCTCTTGCGTACCTACAGGGCCACCAAATCAGTGCTGAATGCCCTCTCGTCCGTACGACGGTTTCATCTGGATGCCAGGTACGACCTGAGCGCGTTTGGTGACGTGGCACTGGCCAGGTGGAGGAGGGCCTTGCCCCTCACGGTCAGGGACTTGCCCAGCAGGGCCCTGGCTCTCCCCCTGCGCGTGTTGGAGGAGCTTTGCAGGTTGGCCCAGGCCTCGGGTCAAGAGGGTATAACTATGGCAGCCTTTCTAGCGGTCTGCTTCCATTCGTTAGCTAGGGCTTCTACTTTGCTGGCAAGGGGGGTCGGTTGCTACGATTTCTCTCGGCTCCCGACTCTTGCGGACCTGCAGCCGAGGGGAACAGGTTTCACACTCAATATCAAGTGGGATAAGACACATCAACAGGCAGGGCAGGCTTTTCAGGTGCCGCTCCTGCCTAGATCTGCCTCCTCGGCTTGCCCGGTTCGGGCACTTAAACTTTTGTCGGCCAGAGTTGGGAGGTTCGGGGGTAGGGCCCCTCTCTTCGCCACACCGGTCAAGTTGGGGGGGGAGCAGGTTTTACAACCTCTTACTTTGCGCCAGGCACGGGTTTGGCTTAAGTCTCTGCTCCCTCTCTTAGGACTGCCACAGTCCCAGTTTACTTTACATTCGTTGCGCAGGGGAGGGTGCACACTGGCTTACGCGGGCGGTGCTCAGGTGTCAGATTTACAGGCCTTGGGGGGCTGGGCAAGTCACGCGGTGCATCTCTATCACTCACAACAAGATGCTCGGCGAAGGGCAGCTCTCGCATTACATGCTTCCGGCACAGGCATCCCCCCTGCAACTTAACAACTTAACGTTTGCGCCAGTAATCTTTGGCCCCGGTAATTTAACAGATACTTCTATTACCGCATGTTTTTCTCGCAAATTTGGGCACAGGTTAATGGTATATGTGTCTTTCACGGCTAGCCTATGGCCAGCAACGGTTTTCACGATACGTTAGTATGCTCTGTTGGTTACTTTGTTGCAACTTTCTATGGTCAGCAGACACACTGGTCAGTTTCGTAATTGATACATTGTTGCAACTTGGTCATACTGTTACTTTGTAACTAGGATAAGCTACTTTGTAGCCAGTGTATATACGTTTATGCTAAAACTGTTCTACTATTGTAACCAGAAATTGTTCAAAGTTGTTGTATTAAATTGTTTTACCCCCCTCTGTCGTTCTGTCGTGCCTCGCCAACTAATGACGTTCATGCACTTTGCCACCATTGCAAATATTTTGCTTTGAAATGATCATTCTAATAATGTTGCAAGTCAGATGTTTCCTCTTATATTAATTTTCCTCCGTGTATGAAATGGACAAACTATTTTAAGAACGTATGGCTCAAACGCAAAGAACTTATTACAGATACCACACAGTAATTTGAAAAGGTTTGGTGACGGAGAATGCTGTGCCTATGCATCACGCCTTTGGAATGAGCTCCCTGACAACACAAAGGCTGCTGATAGTGCGCAAAATTACAAAAGACAGCTGAAAAGATTACTATTTCGAAATGAGTTTATCTGACTATATGGGTCATAATCATCTGTCCACTGGCTATTCTTTAAATCGAATTATAATACTTCCCGGCTGTAGGTTTCTGTCGTGTTGCTATACGACCAATTAAGCATCTGAAAGTAGCGTAAATCGCAATAAACTAAACCAAAATAGATACTAGTATCCCAATAGTTATATGCAGACAGTGTACCATTGACAGGTATCAAAAGGTGTACTCACATTTTACACGTTTCCAACGCTTTGTTCCAAGAGAGAGCGGATTCATAGACTTGATAGCAGGTCAAGTAGTTTTCATTAAACGTCCAATCTTTTCCTTGTAATAAAAAGCAAAAACAAATGAAGTGTGCATCGCTGAGGATTGCACTCTATTCTGCGTTGCGTAAATTATTCATTCTCTCTCAAGTCAACGTTGGTCCCCTATTGTTTCATCATATCGTGTATATATAACTCAATTTTGGGTGAAACCTAAATAGTTTTTTCTTGTCATTTCAACTCCCTGATGAAGCAATACACCATCTTTTAAATGGCAAGCTGTGGTACTGTATAAAGTGTTTCCCAATGAGGACCTATGAGAAGTGTTATGTATGAATATCATAAATCATGCATTTATATTGATATCACGTTTATCGATTAACAAGTGGAGCTAATGCACACCCATCTATTATTGGTATCATCTACGGTCAATATCAACCAGTAATAGTTTACTTCTATAAGTGTGGAGAAATGGTGCTTTTCTGTTTCAAGTCAAAATTTCCATTGTGTTAATTTGAGATACTCTAGTAAAATCCCCCTTTTCTTCGTTGTGGTTTTCATTTCCCCGCTAATGATGGCTGAAAAAAAAGCAATATCAGGGGGCATACCGTACACACATGGTGAACTTTATCACTAATAAAATATGCCATAAGATGCCATAACGATCTTGAAAGATACCATTATTTATCAACAGGAAACTCTTTATTTGTGTATACTTAAACTGAATAACCTGATTGCAAGAGTACATATAATTTGACTGATTCGCAAGCGGGACAAACTATTTTATTCGCATCATCGTTTGAATGAACTTTGTTCCATTATTATCATTATTATATTATTATTATTATTATTATTATTATTATTATTATTATCATTATTATTATTATCATTATTATTATTATCATTATCATTGTTATTATCATTATAATAGTAATTAGTAGTAGTAGTAGTAGTAGTAGTAGTAGTAGTAGTAGTAGTAGTAGTATTGTGTTTTCTAATGTTGTGAACAGATATCATCAAAACGTACCTTTGCACTGAAATGTAGGTGGCTTTTCCTGTGCCTGGAAAATAACAAAAGGATAATGAAGAGAAATTAGAGCGTCACTCCTATTACTTTTATTTTGGTCAAAAGGACGTGCTTTCTTCTATCCATTCACTGTTCAAGCTATGCCCGCTGAAGACGTTCATATGGTTGAATAGGGTAATACAATAGTTATAATACATGTAATTGCTACACTGTAGTTACTTTTTCTCGACAAAATCGAAAAAGTAGTTTAATGAAAATGTTCCCTTTTAAAATTCCGAATTCGGAATGTAATGATCAACTTGTACTCATTTGATTTTACGCATTTGCAAAATTCCCGGAACGGTAACTTCTAACGTTGTAGATTTTACAGTTCGACCTGCCTCAGGATACTGGTTATATATATATATATATATATATATTATATATATAATATATATATATATATATATATATATGTATTATATATATATATACATATATATATATATATATATATATATATATATATTATATATATATATATATAATATATATATATATATATATATATATATATATATATATATATATATATATAATATATATATATATATATATATATATATATATATATATATATATATATATATTTATATATATATATATAAATAAACTCATACATACACTCATATATATATACATATATATATATATAGTATATATATATATATATATATATATATATATATATATATATATATATATATATATTATATATATATATATATATTATGTATGTATGCACGATGTATGTATATATACCTATATATATATATATATATATATATATATATATATATATATATATATATATATATATATATATATATATATATATATGTGTGTGTATACATACATTTTGTACATACTATATATATATATATATATATATATATATATATATATATATATATATATATATATATATATATATATATATATATATATACATATATATATATATGTATATATATATGTGTGTATGTATGTGTGTATGTATATATATATATATAAATATATATATATATATATATATATATATATATATATATATATATATATATATATATATATATATATATATATATATATATATATATATATATATATATATATATATATATATATATATATATATATATATATATATATATATATATATATATATATATGTATATATATATATATATATATATATATATATATATATATATATATATATATATATATATATATATATATATATATATCAACGTGTCGACGATCCTTACTTGTTCGAGTAATACATTGGTTAAACAATATCCATTTACACACATCGATAAACCCCTTTATCTATCAGAGGAATCTCTATGTAATTGTAAATATATTATTTTGTTCAAATTGTGTGTATGAACCAGTGCACATTATAATCAAACACATCTAAATCTTTACTGTTTCACCGTTTCTTGTGATAGTTCCCTGGCAATGATGATGCAATGATGCAGCGACTATAGCGATGCTATTATTAGTATGCCCAACTTTCTCGTCTGTTATCATTGTTTGAGTGTATGTTTTTGATGATTCATCATTCAGAACACGTTGGAAGCCTGCACTGTATATCTTCTCAGTCACGATGCGGTGACTGGTGGTAGCGTCAAGGTTATGAGTTAGGGTGGCTTGTTGGGCTCATTTGTGAATAAAGGGTCATTTTTGCGATTTTTACATTCAAAGCCTACATCTTTTCCGCATAATCAAATCACTTGGTAAATGTCTAGGCAACCACGGACCAGGGTGAGAGATCATCTACTACAGAAGCTTCCATAGGCTTGCACCCAAGCTGTAAATGTATTTCGCCCTTTTCTCCATATCGAATTTCACTGAAACATGGTTGCTTTAAAACTGCATTTGGGGTATCGTATGTTAACGGACCTAATTGGAATTTGGCATAGTTATAGCTGAGAGTATTTCGGAGGGAAGGGTTTCACGGTTTTTACAATTTAGACCTATTGAATATAAAAGTTGAAAATGCACTTTGTTCTCATTTTCACCAAAAAAAATCTAAAAGAAATGGCAATGGAATTTAAACGGAGCAAAAGTTTGAAAAGCATTGTGAAAACTTCCTTCTGTATTGATCTTTCCTCCACATCTGTGAAATTTGAAGGTCACTGCAAGTCCGTATGTGTTGATAGAAGCTCCGTTTGAAGACACTATGCATGTTTTTTCAGATGTATACCCAAATTACCTTGCTGTGAGGGTACTTTTGGGATGTTTAATGTATTTCTCATCACAAGGTCTTTTAGGCATTATATACTATGTATAGGCTACATTTTCAAGTAAAAGCAAGGTAGAGAAAAAGAGGAAAAATTTAGTCAAAGAAATAAGAAATTTAGACTTCTCGGCCTTCGGGACGCCCTCCTAAGAATGGCGGGAGTGGCAAAATACATGGGCATATCTGTGATATCCAATTTGAAATACACACATGAACAAACAACTGTTCATCAAAACCAATTGTTCCTTGAATCGTTGGACTACCTTATAACGTATGCATTATATACATGGTGACTTATTGTGACTCATTCTAAATGGCATTTTTCAGATTTATTTAGAAAAAAACACTTATCGACTGGTAAGGTAAGATTCGTGTGATGTGTCTAAACGTAACGGTAACCAAAGTTAAACAAGAATGTTACTGCTGGTGTATGTTAAGAATGGATACTGTCAGTATTGAATCTTTATTTGGTATTATCATGAGTTGTGTATATATGAATATGTCATCTTCTTATCCCAACATTTGGTAAGGTATTAGATGAGATAAATCTACGTAGATTTACGTTTTCAACCCCGTCTCATTGAAATGAGCAGAAATGGTATGGATGCCGTCGGTATGAGTATGGATTACTTAACCCTTTCAATGCTGGTGGCTAAATTGCCCAATAAAAAATGATGCAAAAAAAACACTTTAAAATGACTGAAACCCTGGCAAATGGGTACCCATCTGAGAGTACTCATCGAGAGCTATCCAATGAGTACCAACATGACATGGTTTAGATGGTTTTCAAAAATCTTTGCATTCTGGTGCTTTGAATGAAAGCAGCCTCAGCATTGGAAGGGTTAACGCAAGTACCCAACAATACTGTAAATTGTATGCGTTGTGCTTTTGACATTGGTATCACTGGTGATTCATCGTCAAGGGCGTACCGTACACTCCCTTCTATTACGTGTTTAACACATTCACATCTGAACCGTACACATTCTTATTTCTCTGTAAAACTCCTTAAAATATTGATTTCACTCATTGGGTGCCCTTTGTGAAATAAGCACCTAATGAGCGAATTAAACATTCTAGAGATTTGAGTATAAAGTAGGTATACAGATACTAGATCTAGTATAGGATGCAGTGCTGCTAAGATATTTGGATAGGAAATACGAATTGTTTGTCACAAAAAGAGTAAAAAACGCCCTGCGTCTTTTTACCTCAGACAGAATACAGTCAGAACGGCAGAAAATATCAGGAAGAATTGAATACTATTCTAGAATAGGGTAACTCGGGGTTAACCTTTTGCCATTTTAAAACTTACTATACGCCTAGATGACGCGCTTACATACCATGAATGGAGACTATAAGTCCTGCAGCTACTACGAAATAAATTTTCTAGCGAAATATAATAGCGTTGCTATTGTAAATCATAAAACATGCGATGTTCCGCCAAGCAAAACAAACACGTCTTCTTCAGCCTGGACCAAGCAGTAATCCTAAAGTTAAATCCGTCATGAGAAAAACCCTCACACAGTCAGACTTGCATAACTCGGATAAAAGAGGGCCAGTATCATCTCTACGAGCTATGCGAAGTACGAATTACGTGAATACTGATGATTTATAATGGTGGTTTGTCTAAATTGAGAAGGGAATCGGTAGGGCTTTTTACGAGGTTATGAAGATGTTGTGGTAAAGTAAGTTCGAGATGTGCGACTTAAATTGCAAGTGTCGATATAATCCGGACAACAGAAAACGTTTTAACAAAAAGGACAGAACAACCACTAAATCATTTTCAAGTTTCAAGTCTCTTCAAACAGATTGTCTACTACTACGAAAATACCAGAAAATAACATCCATGTCAATATGTGAGAATTGCTTTGAGTTCTACATATTGGAATACCAATCAGTGTCGTTAAGATTGGTACAGGTGTTTTTATTAGAAGTCATTGTGGCATATGGTTATGCAGCGATGACCTAGTGACGTGGCGCGGTCGGGTGAACGTTCACGGTGTCCCCGAGGGAAGGTTCATCTTACGTCACGGTCGACGGAGCTGACACGACATTTAGGGTTAAGGTATGTAAATCTGTACACGAAGCATCGACCCCATTCCAATGGAGAGCTAGTAGACCTAATTTACACCCAGGTAACCGATTGACATCAAGGTAGAGATTCTAGAATGTGTGTTTTCGTTGTATTACTCAGAGATACAGGGATACGTATTCTACCTTTGAAGTTAAACCTTCCAATGCTGATGCTACTTTCCTCCAGAGCACATGAACCCAACTATTTTCGAAAATCATATAAACCCTGTCATGTTGGTATTCATTGGATAGCTCTCACTCAGTACTCTCAGATGAGAACCCATATGCCAGGGTTTCAGTATTATTTCATGTCTTTGCCTCATTTTGTCTTGGCCAAATTAGCCATCAGCGGCATAAGGGTTAATAACGATAGGTGTAGCGCACTGCTTATACGCACATTTTTTCCTCCCCTTCATGGTGTCCTAAACCTCTCGTCATGCTAGGTGTTAAACTGTGTTACTCACCAACACAAGAAAGCCCATTCAAAACCAGTTAGTCAATACAACTTGGCCATTCAATAGGCGAGTGGTATGGCTCTGGAGTATGTTTCCCATGTTGAGTATAAGTACACACGTTTACTTATCTGAAATAAAGAGTGAATAAAGCTTGATGTCCAAATGTTTCAATTGCTGGCGACTAGAAAAGTTATTGACTTGACAGAAAGTTGCCACTTTTTCTTACTTTCGTTACGCCCTGTTATATTCGCTAGCAAAAGCTGGGCAGAGTTGAAATAGCCCATTTATATGGAGTTAATAACCAATCAGATACGTTGAAGCCACCTTGTTATTTCCTTACCAAAAAAGTTAAAAGGTAAAAAATTGCCAGAGGTAAATTTTGTAAAAGATATTAAGTAAATGACCACCAGGTTGGGGAGGAAGTAGAAGTTATTGATTTTCTTTTCAAATCAAAATGAATAAAAGGAAAAATCGCGTATTTTATGTTTTTCAATTCAAAAAGGAAAGAAGAAAAATAACCATTTTCCTCGGTTAGATCTCGCGAGATTTGGTGAAATGAAAAACTTAAAAACACGATTGAATCTTTCCCTTTTGAATTGAAAAAAAACAAACTATTTTCTTTTTCCTTTTACACTTGAAAAGAAATGAAATTTTGAATTGGAAAACATGAAAAACGTGACAAACAATTGGAAATATATTTAATTTAATTTGAGAGTTAAAAGGGATCTCGTTCTTTTTGCCACAATCCCGTTTAGATAAGTGTGCCGGAGAAGGGTAGCTTGCAAGTGATACTAGTAATTGTCATACTTAAAACGCTCTTCTAGCGCCCCTCATTGGACACAATTGTAAGATTTACCATGTATCTCGGATAAACTAACTCGGACTCCAGGTCTTTTTTTATCTTGTCGTTTTACCGTCTGTAGTTTGCTTTTATATGCGTCGAATAAGTGCGTTTGTCCAGGGGGCATTTGACCTTTCCCATAAAGCGTTTTATTCCGTTCTCTCTGAGTGCCCATATTGTCCAACAATTTGGAACCTAAATTGACAGATAGAGTCATATTTTGAAAAGGCTTTTTTCATGTGACATAGTGAAAAGGAGGAGAGGAGCATATGCTTGCATCTCCCATAACCCGGGAGGGTTTCATCTAGTCAACAAGACCGTTCCACAAAACGTGGTCATAGTGCAAATACACAAATTTCTAACTGGACTTTATCGATTTTAATGCAATTAGTTAATAAGTGATTGCATTTACTTTCCTCTGAATTTATGAATTAGGCAACATATCAATGCAGATGTTCGCTACACCAAATACGTATTAGGTATCTTGGTGTCCTTAAGAATGCTGGTTCAGTGATTCCATTGTATTGTTTTTATGGGACGGAAATGATATATTTTACCACGTGTCATCATTGCTGTCACGCTGTTTGCCCTTGGGTAATTGTCGGCCAGAGGAGGAAATGTAAAAGTTGCAAACAGGTCATAACGAGAGATCACGATTCCAGAACAATCCGTCTTGTGGTAGTCACAGGTGCAGTATAGTTACAATCCCAATGAGTTTACTGTCATACCTAACTCATTCCTGGTAGTGCAAAATAGAATCTGGTTGATCTGTGATGATGCAATATAGAAATATTAATGACTAGCAATGCATTTTGAAAACAGATAATCTCTGTAGACACATCGTGAATCATAAAAACTATTGCCTCTGGCAATGCATTACAACAAACGCCTGTCTCTGGCAATTCCTTATAACAAACTCTTGTCTCTGGCAATTCCTTATAATAAACTGCTGTCTCTGGCAATTCCTTATAACAAACTGCTGTCTCTGGCAATGCCTTACGACAAACGCCTGTCTCTGGCAATACCTTACTACAAACTCCTGTCTCTGGCAATGAATTACGACAAACTATTGTCCCTGGCAATGCCTTACGACAAATGCCTGTCCCTGACAACACCTTACGACAAACGCCTGTCTCTGGCAATGCAAACGCCTGTCTCTGGCTATGCATTACGACAAACACTTGTCTCTGGCAATGTCTTACGACAAACGCCTATCTCTGGCAATGCCTTACGACAAACTCTTGTCTCAGACAATGCCTTACGACAAACTCTTGTCTCTGCAGATGCATTATTTCAACCACGGATTGGCTATGCAGGAAATGTTCTGGTGATGCATTATAAGAGATCTAATCCTATAGTGATGCAATTCGTAAAGTTATTTCCAAAAGTATCATATATACAGAAACCAATTAGCAAGAAGATTCCTCTGCAGGTCGGGTCTGTTTCACTATTACGTTTCAATGTAGGGGATGGGTTTTACTTTACATTCTTCACTTTGACATGATCAACCTCACTCAGTGCGCTTACTCATACAGTATCACCTTTACCACCCTTTCTGAGATCGTACCCGTGTTAAAGAATGACACATACTCAAGGAGGACACCGCCCTAACCCCCACCTGTTCCCCTTACCTCACGATGACGACAAAGACTGCACTTAGGGTACCTTCAATTATATGCTTGAAATGGACATTTCGTCCAAATGACGCCCAGATGCCCTGCTGGCTGAGACAAGGGAGGACTTGGAATGATAGAGAACAACCGTGTTTAGGTCGAAAAGTTGGAAAGATCTGGCTATCGTTGTTTCGCATGCGCAGTTAGCATATCAAAACGTATATTCAGTGAGAAGTATATGGGAGGTATGGGTAGAGTTAGATGTGTAACTGTATGTTTCACCTTTTCAACTTTATTTAGAGGTGCAACAAAGATATCTACTTCATTCACCAGAGTTTGGCTAGTTATGTATAGATTTTGGACCAGATTTTATTTTTTAAGCCAAAAACATTTATTCTGAACTCCGAAGTCACTTTCTCCAAAGTATCTTAAATCCGGATGACGCATTCAAATATCTATGCAGGCATGAAAGGGTTGATGCAATTTGATGGTAATGCGGCCAAGTCACAACGCCCATTTTCTAACTGCGTACTAAGGGGGGCTCTAGATCATTATGACCTGCTCAGTGAAACAGAACTGCTGGTGATTATATGGTACTATCACTTGGTTCAAGGGGTCATTCGAATCGCAGTCGTGCTAGTCACGCATGCGCTCAATGATGCTTCTGCGAAATCGGTTTATGAAATATGAAAACTAGTAGGCCTTATTTTTCCTCGTGTCTGGATGATTTCTTTGAGCTACTAGATAATGGACATATCAGTGATCTACATTCATGACTGTATATATTCGGTGTGCCGGCTTCTTATACTTTGGCTCTAAAATTGTTTTTACTTTCTGCAAACATGTGCATGACTTTCATTCATATTACATTAGTATATGGGCAATCATATAGACAATCTATGTTGTAGATGAGGAGAAAGCTCTGTCAAGCTCTTCATACAAATACAAATATATACAACTGTTGGCTCTGACATGATTTGCTGTGGCAGAGACGAGTCTTCATGGCCATGTGTAAGTGAACAATGTTAAAAACAAACTATTTTATTGACAATTAGGTGATATCGTTGCAAGTGATGAGATAAATAAACATTGAATGGATCTACATTATAATTTGTTGTCGTTTTTCAATACGTAAATGTTGATTCACACTTTGACCGGATTTGAATCCCGCACAAGGCAAGTGGGAAAGTCGGTATTGTGACATGGAGTGATAGGCGGCGGAAGTTGGAATTTTGTTTTTCGTCACATGTATGCCAATTGTGGCTAATTTTTGACTAGCCAGTTGTAAGTAGTGGAGGAAACCGGAGTAGCCGGCGAAAACCACCGCCTAACCCCAAGTCACTGGCAACTTTCTCACATGCCCAGGCCGGGATTCGAACCCAGGCAGTGGTGAGAGACAATTGGCGGCGGACAAGGTTTTCCTTATTTCCCTCTATCCCCATATTGGCATATAAAGTGACGGTACGGAACGAAATAAAAAGTGATGCAGAATAGATGTTTGGTACTAGGGCAGAAAAAAGTTGTCTGCACACACCATAGTCGTCATGTAGATCACGAAATCCACTACAGCACATAGTTGCACGTCCACTTTAAGTATAACTAAACCTCTAAGCTTACCAAAGGAATGAACTTAACATGCGTATATTACTCATCATGTTATAAATGGAATGCGATAGTCGTATAAATGAACATCCACAATGAATTATGAATATAAGCAAATGATAAACGTTATATTTAACCCATTAATTCTCACAGAGGCCAAAAGCAGGGAGATGACTTGAATGAAATCGTTAAAGCAAAAGTATATTGGGAAATATTTGAAGGGGAAATGTTAATTAGCACACTACCAACAATTCTCCCTCAAATATTTCATAAATTACTCTTTATTTTTTAAGTTATTGTCCAAAGGATCATAGATCCAGACGACAATTTCTAGTGCAACTCCTAAGTATGAGTTGGTTAACCCATTTACACTCAGAGAGGCCAAAACAGCCCTGACGATTTTGGAACTTACAAATGCATTTTTTTGAAAACATTTCAAGGAGAAATGTTAATCAGAAGACAGACAACAACCCTCCTTCAAATATATTGTGAACTTTCCCTTAATTCCCAAGGTATTTTCAAACGTATGAGAGTAGCAGACGATACCTTCTAAAGAAGCATGTCAATTTCTACCAGATTGTCACGCCAGTCTCATTCCATATGTAACTAGGTGATATTCAGAGAAGAAATCTTCGCAAGAGGTGCATGCTCTATTGCCTTATTTTACTGTGAACACATGGATGTCGAGTGTTGTTTTTTTGTATTTTTTCTGTGGTCTCGTTCTTTGTTCCTACGAGCAGATAAGAAATCAAAAACCTTGCGATGTGATTGTTTTATTGCCTAGAGATGCGCTCACCGTATAATTGGTCATTCTGTGTACATGGAACACTTGAAACCTATATCCAGTGCAAATGCATCTGATGTTCAAAAGCACGAAAGGGTCCACACTATCAGCCTCATGGGATAGGGGGTACCAATAGTGCAGCTATTAAACATTACTATACATGTATTTCATTATAAACATTACCAAAGACCACTTCAAATCCACTATTTGTTTTTTGATTTAAGCATAGTTTCACAAAATATGAGGCGCAGAGTTGTTGGATGTGCTATGATTACTATATTCACTTTTCGAATGTTTTGCGTATTTTCCAAGGAACTGGTTAGAAGGGATCAAGACCATCTGGTTGTTTGTGGGATAACGAAAGCCTTAAACGCTTTTTAATTGTAGTAGTGAATATACGATCTACATTACTGTACATATGATATCCTTATTCCGCCGCAGTTCTTTTCAGAATTTACGCATTTGCCGACCTACATTTGGTATTAACGATGCTATTCTTATATTTGTTTATTTGTTATATTATTTATTCATTACATGTCATTAGTATGTTTTGTGATTGTAAAATTACAGTCAATAAACATACATACATACATACATACTTAATTGGATAAAACATACAAAATAAAATGACCCAGAGTCATATATTTCTGCGCAGCGGGCTTGAAATGCCAATGTTTGAAATGTTAAGCTCGCATTGAGCTTTAACGAGCAAGCAATAAAAATACTAGTATAGCCTTTTGGGCACATTCCTTACTATATACATTACTTGAAAACATTTTATATATAAACATATCATGATGTCTATCACTCATCTTGTGTAGCGATTTAGGGTCTGTGCAATTCCAGGTGTTTTTGATACAGTTGGCCTCATCCGACCCTACCTCACATTCTCCTACCTCACACCATCTATGGCAGTCCTGGTTCAGGGCACCCAGCCCCATACCCCAGTCCTATGACCCAGCCCCGTACCCCAGCCCCTTGCTTGTGGCCCGCCTCTCATACCAATGCATAAGCATATAACATTTAAAGCACCAAAAGTGTTTCATTGAAACCCCTTAATCTTAAATCATCCTAATGAGAACACGTGCAAACAGGAAAAGAACACCTAATTTGAACACCTCCAAATGAGAACACCTCCTATTGAGTAATCTAATTAGAACACGTTCTAATTATGAACGATGTATCTCTTACTCAACTAGCTTGTACAACTAATGACACTACCTCCTTCTGTAAACACATGAGAAGAACCTAATTTTGTAATCTCCTAATATAAACCGCCTATACGGAACAACCAACATATATCTAATGAGAATGAATCCGAATGAGAATACATTCTAATGAGAACATATTTTAATGCTATTTGGTTTCATCCTCATAAAGTGTGAAATCCTGTAAGATATGAACAGCCTCTGATTAGTTTCAGCGTTCATATCTGAGATGCTGCAAATATTACATTTTATTCACAATGGAAAAAGATGCACACTAAGATAAAGAAAACAGAGGCATCAGTTAGCTTTGACCAGCAAAGATTGCTGGTGGCCAAAGCTACGCCCTACCCTCAGCCGATGATCCCGTCCGCCATTAATTGTGAGTAGGAACTCGAAAGAAATAGAAACTATCCACCTACCTTTGTAATAACTATAAGAGTTGCGATAAGTAGTAAGCAGCGCCCTGCCAGAGAGTGGCCCTTGTCCTGCTGACCCATGGTCAAGCACTTGGGGTCGCTCTGGAACAGAGGGTAGTCCTAGCAGCTGGGAAGGTGTAGTCCACTGCTGGGGTGGTGCGGGCACGCCTAGTAGTGGGATGTTCAGGGTGGGGAGTGTACCCGTGCAGGTTACTTGGTGTCTATTCAAAGGGCCGTGTACCCCAGGGATATAAATCACATGCTCGGCTGACAAGGAAAACGCACTTTTTGCTGGGACTTTTTACGCATGAGGTGAAGCGGAGTATGGGTGTTACCATGGCAACGCAACCAGGCCGTGTCCTTAGGTACGAGGTAGGACTTGGGTATGGGGCACGCCGAAGGGTGGTGGGGAGGGGCTCGAGGGTACGTATTCATGATTACTCTAAATGACTCAATACGATAGTACAACTCAGGACCGCCGAATTATTTTTTCACATATCAGAAACTCGCAAGTAAAAGTATGAATAGCCCAGTACAGCAAACATTGATATAATGCTATGAATCAAAGTTCATTCTGAACTCCATCGTCACTCTTCTGCCATAGTTACCCTTCTTATGCTGAAACTACTTTCGTCCAAAGCACACGGACACAAATATTTTTGAAAAGCATCTAAACTCTGTCATATTGGTGTTCATTGGATAGCTCTCGTTGAGTACCGGTACTCTCAGATGAGTACCCATATGCAAGGGTTACAGACATTTTTCAGGTTTTTTGCGTCGTTTTGTGATGGCCAAGTTAGCCAACAGCAGCATAAGGGTTAAAGCACAATGTAGAATAGCTTGCTGTTGATATAGTAGATGGTATACGTGTACCCGTGAAAAACACCGATTAACTCTATTAAGGCGCTAGCGCCATTCTTATGTGCATTTAGCCAGATTCGAACCCGGAACGTTTGTCAATGTTGAGAAACAGCGAGAAGCCTGTGCACAATGACCTGGACCATTCGACTATGGAGGCAGACACATTTTCCACTTACATGGTGATAAAACGATATTCCATCCTTAACATATAGAATAAAACAAAAATTCCAAGTAAACGTAAGTTTTGCTACAACTTTCATGTTGAATGATAAAGCATAAATGTTCACTGTATTTACCGATGTGTGATTAGCCGTGTTTAGAACAAACATAGCAGAAAAAGTAATACATGTAATAAGTTCAATTTTGAATTCTACTGTTAAATCGCAACTGTCACTGCAGCTTCTTAAACTTATATTTCAGTGTCATATCCTAGAATCAATGGAATGATATTTTGATTATCGTCGCTCTTTTTGCCATAGGTGACTAGTTGTAGATATTCCTGGCGAAAAAATGCAGTGAACGAGCGAACATCCTGACTAATCACTAAATACTTATCAAAAGTCCCGAGTGGCATCAAGAGGGTACGAACTCATTACCGCACCAGTTCAGCGGTGAGAAAAATGAAAAGTCGAAAGCCAGTACATACTCAGACATGGGGGCAGACCCATTTTCTTTAACCCCTTTAAGCTTAGAGCTCAATTAGAAAAATATCGTCTGAAGCTATCACATTCATAAAAATGATTTGGAAAGAAAGGAAGAATTCACGGAACATTTGAAGATGTGTTAGTTCTGAGGAACAATTCTCTTGGAAGTATTTCCCAAAATATATCTTCCTTTCGCAGATATCACTAATTTAGCTAAGAAAAGAAAAGAATAGTTCTTACTCGAATAGTTTTGGCTGCCTCATCAAGAATGGTGTACAGAAAGCTGGGGTTGGGTTTCAACGATATGTGCTTCAATAGAAATCAATGTAGAAAGTCCTATTTCATATAAGTCTAACCTATACACATCTTTGGTCTGTACACCTGGTCTGACATATGGATATTTCTTGACAACAAACCAGTGTTTTGAGGAATATTATATTGAAAGTTGTTATTGTTCGGTTAAGCAATCCATTTTCTTTCACTTTCATTCTTCTTACAAAAAAAGCTTGATTGTCTGAAAAGTTGCAATACAATATAACATTTGACTATCGATAATCGTCACTTTTCTGCCATATTTAGGCTAATTCGTGACTGGCCTGTTGTAAGTGGTGGAGGAAACCGGAGGAACTGGCGAAAACCATTGCCTAGCACCAAGTCAATGGCAACTTTTTCAGATATCTCGGCATGGATTTGAAACCGAACAGGGGTGAGAGATTGTAAGCAGTCAGTGTCCATACCATATTAGGTATATGAATTAACATATTAAACTGATAAATGATACAATTTCCCCAGCTTGGATTCTATACACATTAAAAGAACGTTTGTTTATATGATATCGCGAAAATAAAATTGTAGTAATAGTCTATAAACACTCAAGTAACAATGGCCTGGATCGGTTTAGAATGAGTTGACACGCAACGTGTGACTCTTGAGGCAATCATAGGAAGTGGCGACACCTGTGAGGTAAAAAGAGAACTCAAATTTGGCACGTCCGTCTGATGTGAACGTAAAAGGTCGGTCCACTACTCTTAGTAGCGAGCGGCAGGAGTAATTAAATACTGCACGCTTAAAACACCAATAGGCAGTTGCACTCCTCCATATAGTGCGGATTTACAGTTGAAATGAAAGTGTCCCGACTAAGTAGTTTTTCTTAAATTTTCAATACCCAGAGAAAATTTGAAGTTAGTTGATAGGAGTGATAAAAGTAGTGGAAAGTAAGTTTAAGATAGTGGCGCTGGGCACAATAGAGCGCAAAGGCAACTATGGTAAACGTAGAGGTTAGACCGCGCGCCGAAATAGGCAGGCCGGCGCACGGACCATGCTTCAATGTGTAGTTTTTGTTATGGCCATTGATGCTGGTGTTTCAATATCAGCGCTGACTACGAAACGAACTCTCTAATCTGACACGAGACAAGATGGAAGGTCCTGACCTCTGCCGTAATTAGTTTTGACCTGTAACGACAATGGCTGGGATTAATCAGATGCGAACACATCTGAATAATTTTCCCAGATATAATGTTAATATATGCTTTCAATCTCACACCTGACTCTAGTTTTTGGCCGCTCTCTTTTATGGATGAACTCGCTGCCAAAAGCCAATTATTTAAGACAGTAAGAGTAGGAGAAATTTCTGTGTAGTATAAAGCCATCTGTGGTGGCTGCAGCTGACTAATTATGACCTACGGTTACGGAGCGGAGCCCTTCGGAAGCCGGTTGCGTCGAGAAATTAACATAGGGTACAGCTTCAGTCCTCCCTTGCGGATCAGATAAGGGTTGACAACTAAGTCCCCGGCTACTTCAGTACTGAAACGATAGCACCCTTTTTACGTACTGATTTCTGATACTGTAGAGAGGGGGCTTACATGTGCAACATAGAACATCCACAATGAAATATCATTGCATATAATAAGGTGCAATAGTATTGAACTAGTCCCCGGCCTGTAGTTAGGGAAGGAAAGTCTGATCAGATGAGTGGTTTTGCAGTCATAAATATATACAACACAGACATTAACAGTGTCGGTAATATTCGTTTGTTTAGTAATTGCATATTAAACAGTAATAAACTATACTTACTGTCTTGTATGATTGGTGGATTGTACATGTAGATCCCGTTGTCCACCCTCTCACATTGAGCGATCATTGGTTCCCACAAAATTGTATTAAAACATTGTGTCCATAGCAGCTCACTGGTATCCTGAATGAACCACAGCTAAACATAGAGGCTACGACAGGTAATAAGTGGACAGCACCTAGTGCCTGGGCTGAGAATGAACACGTAAGAGGCAACTGACAAGTCCAACACAATGTCACTTGATAAGAAGCGGGGCCATGTACATTTTTCGAAGACAGATATTTTTTCCAGATTTTCAGGGACGGATTATCATCTCTCCACCTTTTCTGAGACATATTATTCATTCATTTTTTCCCCGAGGCGAGGGAAGAGTAAATGTGAAGTTTTTGGTCATAGTATTTTCTTGTTTTGTATTTTTTAGATGCTTTCTCCAAAAATGGATATTCTTTAGCTGCGATTCATGTCTTTTTAAAAAGTATTCTAGTGATATTAGCCTTTCTGTATTTTAGGAAATACCTTATAATTTCAACACTATAATCATGGTATGGATGGGATTTTTTCAACGAATATGTATTGTTTTTATTTTGTATTACAAAATTAGCAAATGCCAGTTTAAGCCGCTCTAGGACCCCAGAAGCTCAAGGGTCTAGGCACTAGACATAATTTTTCAGCGTTACAATAATATATGTGTGTTCCAGGGCTAGCAATGAAAGTCATATGCGATAAAATGACAGCAAAACACATTTACGGGCTGGTGAAAATGATGGGTATTGTTAAGGCCTGATATGCTTTGTGGTAGGCAGAAAAACTAAAGAAGAGAGAGAACGTCCACATTGTCAGCCATTTTATTGTAGTTAGGCAACAGTAGTTACATGACAATATGCTGAAGATGAAGATGTGACCGTAATACATGGATCATCTGGTGGCCATACAAAATCCTGCGGGTGACCGCCGCAGCGAATGACAGGAGCAGTAAACAAGACGTGTGTACAGAGCTTACAAAAATAATGACGAGCATGGTGCAACCCACTGGCCAGCTTTCATGGAAAAGCATGCAACATCTCCTGAAAAAGTTGGTGCTCGATGGACACTTTCTGTAAAAATACCAATCTAGAGTGATTCTTAATCAAAATATGGTTAACCCTTATGCTGGTGGTGGCTAATTTGGCCAATACAAAATTATGCAAATAAACCTGAAAAATGACTGAAACCCTGGCAAATGGGTACTCATCTGAAAGTACTCAACGAGAGCTATCCAAAGAATACCAACATGACAGGGATTAGATGTTTTTCAATTTTTTTTGCACTCTTGTGCTTTAAACGAAAGTAGCCTCAGCATTGGAAGGATTAATACATAATTGCTTGAAAAAAGTTCTACTTGAAATTGCCATCTGGATCTATATTATTTTTGACAAAGACTTGAAAATTAAGGATGAATTTACAAAATATCAGAAAAGTTGTTGACACTGTTCTGATTGACATTTTCTTAAATAGTTTCAGAAAAATACTTTGGCCTGAGGGATTCCACCAAAATTATCCAAAGAGGAAGAAATTGGCTATGAGAAACAAAATGGTAGAGAGGGATTTTCAAACAAAATAATTCAGCGTCTTTTAACTCTCAGTTATCAGTCAAATCAGGACTACACCTGGTGGCAACACAGAGAACTGCATTTGTATATCCATGAAAGGTGATCAGTGTCTCAATATGATAGTTGCATATTTGACATAAAGCGTACACACATACACAAACTGCTATTGTTACAGGAAGAGAAGTGACTTCTGCCATCATTTCTCATTATACGTACATCCAAATAAGGCAAGGTCATGGTTAAACCACAAACAAAGTCTGACACATATATAATGGTCATGGTACAGTATCAAAGTGAAATATGGATAGATAGCAGTAGATCATGTTAGGTTTAACAAATCCTCATCAAATATCTTTTCAAATATTATCATATTTGATAAATTATGTTTAAGATTGTCAGATCATGCAAGCGTTAACTTAACACACAATGTCACAAAATGGCATCTGACAAGTACTAACTAGACTGGGATTATAAAATGATTCTTAAACAGTCATGCATGAACTGCCCAAAAGTGCCCTGATTATTTTTGTAAAACCTTTCTCACCATACATTTTTTGAAAAATATTTGAAGGAGAAATGTTGATCAGAACCCAAACAACAACTCTTCAGACATTTTTGTGAAAATGTGATTAAAAGTTACTGTATTTCTAGGCACAGCATAGGTCCAGAGGACAATTGTCAAGGAGACCTCACAACATCTCTGTGTTAACCCTTATGCTGGTGGCTAATTTGGCCAATACAAAATAATGCAAAAAAAACCCCTGAAAAATGACTGGAACCCTGGCATATGGGTACTCATATGAGAATACTCAGCAAGAGTTATCTAATGAATACCAACATGACAGGGTTTAGATGTTTTTCTAAAATCTTTGCATCCCTGTATTTTGGATAAAAGTAGCCTTAGCACAGAAAGGGTTAAATATCTTGCACAATATCTTACATTTTCTGAATATCTTACACAAGAGTTATTCAGCGAATATTCCCCACATACAAAGTTCTTATCAACAGTTAGGCAATATCCCCATAGCTCTTCAGATTAACTATGTTTAAGGGGTTGCACAATCATGGTTATTTAAAG
Source organism: Maea johnstoni (assembly GCA_963942565.1). Taxonomy (NCBI): domain Eukaryota; kingdom Metazoa; phylum Annelida; class Polychaeta; order Spionida; family Magelonidae; genus Maea; species Maea johnstoni. Next base: position 40,191,848 of record OZ012685.1, on the reverse strand, counting down.
TCTATTTAAGTAAAGTACAAAATTGAGTGTGCAACTTTTAACAATGTGAAGTTGTTGGGTAATGATCTTTTGACATGTTTTGCAAATCTTCTCAGAATAGTATTAATTTGTATTGCTATAAGGACAATAATAATAATAATAATAATAATATTGTCATTTGATATTGCGCCCTTTCCATAAACATGCTCAAAGGCGCATTACATTTCATTGGCTGTAACCCAGTGAAAGAAATGGATTCCAAGGCATTTGGGCAAAAAAGGGCAACAAATGCACATGCCCAGAATTGGATTCGAACTCGTGTCTGTCAATAGACAGCAAAGCAGTCATTGGCAAAGCCGTAGACAACACGGCCATTGGGAGAGCTCCACACACATATGTATTCATGAAGATGCTGATTCCGCTGTGAACAGGCGACTCCCACGTACAGTGGCAGGTATTTGCCTATGAGAACACAATGAGAAAGACTGCACATAAGACATGTAGAGAAAAAAACTCTTCAACCTACTCATGCCAACTTTGCCAAAAAAAAGCATTACCATTATGGTACATACCTTGTATAAAAGAAGATTTGGAAAATAATATTTGGAGGAAAAATATTAATAAGAAAATAACTAGCAAATCTCCTGTCAAATACGTTATCATATTCATTCTAATTTCAATGGAAGCATCAGGTTTCCTCTTCACAATGAATCTTTTTTTTTTCAGTTCAAAAGTATCCACATTAATAACATGCAATAAGTATGATTATGTAAAACCATTTGCTGGTAAATTTTATAAACTGCGTTCATATCAATTTTTGTCAACATATAATTGATGAACTTAAACATGGAAAATGATTTTAACATGATTGCGAACGATAATATGTGTTCATTTAAAACTCTTAAATATCTTTATAAAATGATATAAAGCAGCGACATATATTCCAGTTTATGTAATCAAATCAGCAGTGAACAAAAGTTTTACACAACTGTTATATATATATATATATATATATATATATATATATATATATATATATATATATATATATATATATATATATATATATATATATATATATTTATGTGTGTGTGTGTAGATGCATGTTAGTGTTTTGCTGTCTGAGAGAGGAGAGTGTGTGAGAAAATAAGCATATGACCATCATATTTTCATGAGAGCATATATTGTTGTAGATATCATTTCCCCATATGTTTTTATTCTACTAATAATATAAATAATAATTCAATTGTTGCTTCATTAGATATTTGCAGAGATGACACATAGCATTTTGGAGAATTAAAGAAACTACCATTGTAGCCGATGGACTGGGGATCTAGATGAGCCAGGTTGCAAGGACACCTGGTGTACACAAGTTGAACTATAATCCTGAACAGGTGGATTTTACTTAGTGATCACCAAGAACACCAACCTGGACAATACAGCAGAATTAAACTCCACACCACAGATCCATCACGATAGGTACATATAAGGCAAGATTTTTCACAACTCAACTAGATGTCGATTGTTTTTCATAAGATAGCAACCATTTCATTCATAATCAGCATTGGTTGTATATTGGGAAATAACTAAGGTATATAAAACCAAGTAGTAGTAATAATGATAATAGAAAAACATACATTTCACAAGCTAAATATTATGCCACATATCCTACAGCTCAAATCACAGACACAATTTGGAGAACAAAATAATAAGGCAGCCTCCATCCTCCACATATACCACCTAAAATCATCTTCTCCCATAATTCAAAGGAGAATTAACCCTTATGCTGCTGGTTGCTAATTTGGCCAATACAAAATGATGCAAAAAACCTGAAAAATGACTGAAACCCTGGCTCATGGGTACTCAACCGATAGAACTTATCGAGAGCTTTCCAATGAATACCAACATGACAGGGTTTCGATGGTTTTCAAAAATCTTTGCATCATCGTACTTTGGACGAAAGTAGCCTCAGCATTGGAAGGGTTAAAGGTATTCAAATTGCTTACATTAGTATATATCATCTACCCGAGTGTTAAAAACTTTGAATAATCTGTTACTCTGGTGGGAATTCTTTGTTGAACGGTAGATAACTCCCAATATATGTACAATGCCCACTGTCAAAGAGTGATGCCGTACCTCTTGTGGCCACAATACCCGATAAAAACATACAATTTCAAGAATATATACAACTTTTTGAATGAGGAGCTGAATGCTCATTTTTCTTTACCCATGCATGCCTGGAGATCCCCTTGGTTAGTGTGATACTTTTATAAAACAACTTGTAAATCTAGCATCAATAGAGGAAATTTTTGAAGGTATTGTGATACTTTTAGAAAACAACTTGTAAATCTAGCATCAACAGAGGAAATATTTGAAGGTATTGTGATACTTTTAGAAAACAACTTGTAAATCTAGCATCAATAGAGGAAATATTTGAAGGTATTGTGATACTTTTAGAAAACAACTTGTAAATCTAGCATCAATAGAGGAAATATTTGAAGGTATTGTGATACTTTTAGAAAACAACTTGTAAATCTAGCATCAATGCAGGAAATATTTGAAGCAATTGTGATACTTTTTAAAAACAACATGTAAATCTAGAAATACAGGAAATATTTGAATGAGAGTTGTTGGTTGGGTTCTGATCAACATTTCTCTTTCAAAATATTTCCAAAAAATGATTACGTTATAAAGGTATTGCCATAACAGTAAGACCTTTTTTTGTATAGGGGGCTACAGGCATGATAGGGTTACTTCCCACCATCAAGAGATAGGGCCATCTTTATATCATACAAATACAGGACAAAGCTGATAAAACTCCTCCCTAGTCCTCTACAGGCTTGGTGTGTGTTAGTAATATTGGTCTAGAAAGCAGCAGCAATGACACTACAGCACTATACATAAAACAGCTATTGTGTTTCAATATGCGTTAGTTTTGCTAAATTGTAGCAAAATTCATGATTAATTTGCATCGAGACAAAAATAATAGTGCAACTCTTGAAATAGAAAATCATTATTTACAAGTAAATATAACAATATTAGCGTTCAAGCTAGAACTTTTTGGAAGCTGACGCATAATAACAGCAGCAACCGAGGGCTTGGCAATTCTGCACAAGTGGAGCCAAACAAACCAGTTTCACTGCAATGTTGAACTCGCTAAATACATCAAGGACATCGTCAACAGATGTGTCTTCTTTTTGAGTTGGATGCAACAAAACCAACTAGAAGCTATTCTACAAGCCATGTAATCCACTGATAAGCTTTAGAAACGTGTTTTGCACGAAAGCCTTAGCCAGGGTTCATTATGGACATATTTAAATATTTTGGTGCCCCCTTACTTGAGAGAGACAACAATATATTCAGGTAACAGGCATATACATGTATTTACTATTTGAGAAAATACATATTATCTTTAAGAAATGTCCGAGCACCTCAAATGAAGTGAAGATTTTCAAGTACTTGCTTAAAATTGTCATTTTTTTAGAAATTAGTCAGCATCTACCTTTGCAGAGAATGTGTGTGTACAATTTTATATATATATGTATATATATATATATATATATATATATATATATATATATATATATATATATATATATATATATATATATATATATACACATATATACATATATGTATATATATACATATATGTATATATATATACATACATATATATATATATATATATATATATATATATATATATATATATATATATATATATATATATATATATATATATAAATATATATATATATATATATATATATATATATATATATATATATATGTATATATATATATATATATATATATATATATATATATATATATATATATATATATATATATATACATATATATATATATATAAATATAAAACACCCAATCTCAACCCAATACATATATTCAGAAATGACCTCATCATTACCCCATCATTAAAATAGTCCCCTTCTTTGTGGTTGATTTCTTCTGTGCCTCTAGCCCATTCTCTGAATAGGAGAGTGCCGTGTGTGTCTATATTGCTTTATGCGGAGGGCTGGGTGACATCTTGGCTTACGTGGAGGACCTGAGCAAGGCCTGCAGTTAATGAGTTTACCTGCGCCAGAACGAGAACACGCTCACTGTGTGCGGCACAATCCGTAGAGGTAACGCGAGAACACCTTCACTAACTACTGCCAATAATACACAGTGCAGTATGCTAGTAATTAGTACAAGTATCAAAACCCTGATTAAAAAGCTTTCAGATCAACCTGATGTTATTCTCTAGTTCCCTGCAAAAGCTAGGAGAGTTAGCTTTAACCCTTATGCTGCTGGTGGCCAATTTTGCCAATACAAAATTATGCAAAAAATCTGAAAAAATGACTGAAACCCTGGCAAGTGGGTACTCATCTGATAGGACTCATGAAGAGCTTTCCAATGAATACCAACATGATAGGGTTTAGACTGTTTTTAAACATCTTTGCGTCCTTGTGCCTTTAACGAAAGCAGCCTCAACATCGGAAGGGTTAACCCATTCATGCATAACAATTCCTCAAGAAATTTTCATCTGGATCTATTTGGGAATCAAGAGGGTTTTACGATTCAACCCCTAAAGTATTTCATCAAAATTGTCAAAGATATCACCAAATTGTCAGGCTGCTGTTGGCCATTGTGCTTGGGTTAACCAGTCATTGCTTGTAGAACCTATAATGGCCTGAATATATACTGGTGAAAAACTCACAAGTGGAGCATTTTATGGAAAATATTTGAAATAGGAGTGTTGATTCGACACCGACCAGAAACTTTCTTCAAATATTTTTGAGAGTTCATGCTTAACCCTTATGCTGGTGGTGGCTAAGTTGGCCAATACAAATTGATGCAAAAAACCTGAAAAATGACCGAAACACTGGCACATGGGTACTCATCTGGGTATACTCAGTGAGAGCTAACCAATGAATACCAGCATGATAGGGTTTAGATGATTTTCAAAAATCTTTGCATCCATGTGCTTTGGACGAAAGTAGCCTTAGCATTGTAAGCGTGAATTCAGGATTCCTTTTCAAAAGAGTCATATACCCAGAAGACACTTGTCAATAAAGTATGATGGGGTTAAGATGACTCAGTGGGGGACAATTATACCAGTTATTACCAGTCCTCAAGACAATCCTGACTAATTAGCTGTGAAAAATAAATGGCGGCATGATGATTCTTTCTTACCTGCTAGCTGTCTACAACATGTTGGGTGCAAGTTGATTCCACTGATGGCTGTATTTACCCATACAAACCTCTAGCGTTACATGCTCTAACTACTTTGGTGATATCTTTCTTAGTGGATCAATTATTTTGTGGTGAATTGAAGGATAATTTATCCCTTCCAATGCTGAGGCTATTTTCGTCCAAAGCACAAGGACGCAAAGATTTCTGATAACCATCCAAACCCTGTCATGTTGGTATTCATGGGAAAGCTCTCGCCGAGTGCTCTCAGATGAGTACCCATGTGCCAGTGTTTCAGTCATTTTTCAGCTTTTTTGCATCATTTTGTATTGGGAAAATTAGCCACCAGCAGCATAAGGGTTGACTTTCTCCACCTTCATGAGGACCAGCATACGCAGGAAGATCTTTATAACAGTGAAGCACCCTGGGATCACAGGAGAACTAGAAGATCAGAAAATAACTCAGTGGTTCAGCAACTCACAACTGATGTGGGAGGATTATTTGGAGACATCTTTATCATGAAATCAACTTTTGAAAATGGTTGAAGAAGTATCATTGATTAAAGTGATCCTACAACTCTCCTTCAAATTCTCTGCAAATTAATGCTTTACTCAAAAGTTATTTCCTAGATAGCACTTGTGAGGCAGAACTCTTAACCCTTTCAATGCTGAGTCTACTTTGGCCAAAGCAAAGGTACTCAAAGATTTTTGAAAATCATTGAAACCCTGTCATGTTGGTATTCATTAGAAAGCTCTCACTGAGTACTTTCAGATGAGTACCCACTTTTTTCAGAGTTTTGGTGATTTTTTCATGTTTGTTTTGCATCATTTTGTATTGGCCAAATTAGCCACCAGCAGCATAAGGGTTAAGCATGACTGGGTTAAGCATGACTGGGTTAAGCCTACAATGGAGCTATAGTGCAGTACATAAGGATATCATGATAATATGAACACATCATATAATAGGGAGCGATTGCACAGTTAGAGTCACAATTCCTTCATCAGTGAAAAAATCGTCCTGACAAAAGTTAAAATTTCTTTGTTGACAAGAGCATTTTTCGGAAAGTATTGGAAGGAAAAATGTTGGTCAGAACCCAACCCACAAATCTCCTTCGAATATTTTGCAAATTTCTGCTGAAATCAATGGTCATTTTCAAAAGTATCAAAGTTCTAGATGCCACTTGTCAAGGAGCTCTGTAAAGGTGTGTCATTGTCTTAGCCAGCAGGGCGTCTGGGTGCCTTTTTGGACACCCAACCCCTAAAAAAAGAACCCCTCAGGACACCCAAATTTTCTAGGGTGGAATTTCTAAATATCTCAATCTCAAGCTTATAATTGAATTTTTTCATCTCCTTATAACTCCCATGACAATCTGTAATGATATCATGCCTTATTTTTATGAATTTATACGTTTATGGTTGAAATATGAGTATATTGTGATCCCCCTTGAAAATTTGGACGCCCAAATATTTTACAACTGCCAATTTTAGGCACCCAGTTTTTAAATCCTGGCTAAGACACTGAGGTGTGTTCTGGAGTATGTCTGTAGCCAAGGGATCAGTTGATGCCCGTCACAATGTCTGATGTTTCAGCCCTGGTGACAAATTCATAACCCTGATGTTCAAATCATGAACCTTACTATTAACATTGGCGCCTGGAGGTCAATTCAGCATCATGGTGGGTGAAAAATATGGTAACGATGATGACATATAGGTGGCGCTCTCCTTCTACGCGGTATGTAAGAACAGTACAGAGGAATCATCTCCCGTGTCAGCCTCACACCAGCCTCGAATACTAAAACGATTATTAACATACAGTCCCGCTACAGTGTTATCAATAAAATACTGTTCATCTTTCCTTCCTAAAAAATAAGGAAAATGGTGTAAAATCTCCCGTCGTCGTTGTTCCCGGGCTGCACTCACTGGAGCATCAGGGAACAGAGGTTGTCCTGGAGTATTGTATCTTTCACGGCCTGAAAGACGAACCTGATCTGTTCCGTATTCACTGCGGTTGTAAAGTGATGAAAAAGCGGTTTTCGCCTTTCTCGGCGCTTACTATCGAACATTTCCAAAAGGAATGCCTGAACACTCGCAATATCACGATTGTCTCCCTGAAATTCAGGAAAGTAGTCACTGAGGTTGACTTTCTTGATTTTTTCGTCAAGTAAATCCTGCTTATTTAGGAAAAGAATAATGGAAACATTGGCAAAACACTTGTTGTTCACTATCGTTTCAAAAATGTTCGTCGACTCTATGAGCCGGTTTGTTTTTCTATCCTCGAAGAGCACTTGGTCGAATTCACTGGAGGAAGCTAGGAAGAGGATTGACGTGACACTCTCAAAGCACTGGAACCATTTCTGCCGCTGCGATCGCTGCCCGCCAACGTCCACGAATCGGAAGGGGATACCTTTGATATCGAACTGATGCTCAATGATGCCTTTGGTGGCTTTCCTGGCGTGGAGGATGTCTAGCCGAGTTGGTTTGTACTCCTGGAACAATGAAGAAGATCAAGGGCATGAGGACAAGAACAGTAAAACCCTTTTAGGAATGAGGCTACTTTTGTCCAAAGGAAAAGGACGCAAGGATTTTTGAAAAACGTCTAAAACTTGTCATGTTGGTACTCATCGGAGAGCTCTCACTGAGTACTCTCATATGAGTACCCATTTGCCAGGGTTTCAATCAGAGTAAAACGACACAAACCAGGCTATGCATACAGACAGGGTTCGACTTTCCCAGGGGCCCAGGGGCATATGGCCCTAGATTTTGCAGTGGGCTCCTAGATTTTTCAGGTTAGGGGCCAAAAAGTAGTATGTATAATAAACAGAAATCCTGACTTTGATTGCTAATTTTAATCAAAAGACCTGTTCGGGCCCCTAGTCGGAAATCTTAGTGTCAGACCCTGACAGGGAAGAAAAAAAGGATGGGTGGAGTTCAAACTTTTAACCCTTCAAATGCTGGGGATGCTTTCGTTCAGAACATAAGGACGCAGAGACTTTTGAAAACCATTTAAACCCTGTCATCTTGGTATTCATTGCATAGCCCTCGCCGAGAACTTTTAGATGTGGCAGGGTTTCAATCATTTTTAAGGTTAAATTAGCCACCAGCACCTTAAGGGTTAAATTCCTCATTAATCTTTATTTCATACCCTATGCATGCATGAAACAGCTGAAAAACCTGGACTGTTTTTGGCAGTAACAATAGCATATCAATAATACCAATGACTCTCCTCAAAATATTGTCAGTTTACACTCTGTTCCAAAGACTGTTTTACAGGGCATACAAGTGTTCAACTACTCATATGGCAATATCATATTTCTATTGACTATTAACAGGGCATTATTATAAGTATTCAACTGTTAACTGTTGATAGGGCATTATAGGTGTTCAACTACTCATATGGCAATATCATTTTTCTATTGACTATTAACAGGGCATTATTATAAGTATTCAACTGTTAACTGTTGATAGGGCATTATAGGTGTTATTAAACTGTGCATGTGGCAATATTGTATCCTTTTTGACTGTTTGGCTGACTTATTTGTTCTCCAAAAGGAAAAAAATAAAACATGACACAGCTGACAAAGGCTAAAGACATATCAAGTATGCTCTTAATTTCTATTCAGGTAACCACATTTACATTTAAGAGACATTGGCTCAACATCAAAACCCTCTTAAATTTAAATTACCAGCCTTCAAATATGACTTAAGTGAACCTCCACAAGCTAAGCTACTTCCCTCTTTGTTGCTAGGCTACCATAATGTTAATTTAATTAACGATTGTCTGGCAGACATCCTGACAATACAACAAATTAGCACCTGCCTCTCATAAGTTTATAAACATGACAATTTGAGATCAAGTACTCAATTTCCAGTTTGGCATGCCATCTGGTGGTGTTTTAGGGTACTAAACTGTCTAGTCGGGCATCAATGTTCAAGCTCTAACATGTCAGGTTTCAGTAGGGCGGGGAGGGCTAAATATAGCATGCACTAGGCTGATATAGCAAAAATAAATATCAGTCACATAGTGCAAATGAAACACCGTGACTGGCTGAATTTTAAACCCATTTACCGGTATGTCTGTAGCACCCTAAAGTGACCTATTTCAGTGATATCCTTAAAGGTAAATATATAGGGAAAATATCTGATTGATAAATTTAATAAATTAGCACTCAACCTAATATTCTCCCACAAATAACATTCTCCCTTTTTTATGCTTCGTTCATGAGTTATTTCCAGATAGATTCAAAGTCCAAAGGACATTTGTAAAGGAGAACTCATAGAATGAATGGGTTTTTAGCAAGAATATCAGTGTGAGCGATAGGATATAAAGAAATCGCATCCACCCTCAAACCAAGGTCCAGAAAAAATCATGCTTTCTGAACATGGGCCCCAAACAGTTGTGGTCAAAAAGGGGGTAAATGGGTAAGTTTCTTGATCCAGCCTCATGGTCTTAGCCAGCAGGGCGTCTGGGTGTCTTTTTGGACACCCAAACCCTTAAAAAGCACCCATCAGGACACCCAAATTCTTTTGAGAGGAATTTCTTAAAATGTCAATCTCAAGCATATCATTGAAATTTTTCATCATCATATAATTCCCATGACCTTACATAAGGATATCATGCCTTACTTTGATAAATATATAAATGTTTATGGTTGAAATCTGAGTTTATTGTGATCCCCCTTAAAAATTTGGACGCCCCAAAATTTTACAATGGCCAATTTTAGGCACCCAGTTTCTTATTCCTGGCTAAGACCTTGCCCAGCCTATGCTGACAGCCACTGCTTACATAATGAGCAGGTCAGGAGTTGTCATAAAATGTAGATTAGTGGATTCTTAATAGAGATATAACATTGGATGCAGACATTTCATACCTTTGCATCCATAGCAATTTACTACATGTCAAAAGGATATGTGGACACTGTCATAGCCGACCTTGAACTATATTACAATGAACATGTTTGCAGTTGAAGCTAGTTGCATCTCTTGTTGTGAAAAGAGGGCAACTGGGTAGATTACCCAAGATTGAATCTAACCCCAGGTATGTCATAAACTTAGCAGTCATTTGTGAAATTGGGGCTAGGCAAAGGTTTTACCCGGGTACCTCAGTTTTATCAACCATGGACGACTTGACCATTAATGATTTAGTCTCAATAGAGCAGCAAAGAAAATACATTCCTTAATTCAATCTGGATAGGAATTTGGAATTTTGATTTATTGTCACTTTCTCTGCTATATTTAGGCTCAATCATGACTGATCAGTTATAAGTGGTGAAAGGAACCGGATAAACCTGCGAAAATTTTCTAACCCCAAGTCATGGCAATTTTCTCGCATGCCCCTGAAGGGTTTTGAACCCAGGCAGTGGTAAGAGAGTCTGTGGCAATGCCTTAGACCACTCAGCTATCTGGGCATACCCCTCAATCTGGATAGGGGTCATGTGACCTGGAATCAAGATTGAACTATAGACCCCTCTTCTTTTGTGGGATAGAATCCCAAACCAGTACCAAAAAACATTGTCTGGATTTGTGGGAGATGAATAAATACCTTTGGAATGATATAAGGATTAATGAAATATTTGAAAAAAAATAAGTAAAATATTTCCAAAATATGCTAGTACTGTCAGGGAAACATCCACTCATAGGTCCCTTAAAGCATGAATATGTTATGAAATTCATCTCTTTGTCAACTTCGATTATCAAATAAATTGAATGAAATATTTTTTTGTTGTCTGAAATTTAAGAATCTTTATAGATACATAAGTATAAATGAAGCAACTTAACTTAATTGTTCCCCAGAAGATGGTGCATTTATTTTTTCCTCAAAGTGTTTGCAACCTAATATAATATCAAAGCATCAGCTAACCCACAAGTAATACGTATAGGCCAAGATAACTTATGTTATACTTTTTCATAAATTTTAATCTCCTCTCTTGTACAGCACCAAATACCTGTGTTATTGTGCAAGTCTGATGAATGAACAAGTAAAATCACCGTACCTTTCGACCTATTACATCTAAGCTGTCTAAGAAGTACTTCACGGAGTCATTCTGAAAGATAAAATAAACAATTATTAATAAGATGACGAAGACCATAAAATAACCAGTACAAAAATGGTTATCAGGCACCAAGTACCAATTACAATATTTGGAGGTACAGAAAAAATGCATTATGTTAAAATACATGTTACCATAGTTGTAATCTTTAGATTTGTTAGAACTACATTCAAGAACAAATTTTTCTTTTTCTTTTTTTTTAAACATCCACCGTTCAGGCTCAAGTTGTCTGGAGGTTGGCATGCCACCACACAAATCTTGATGAGACTTTCCTCATGAAAGCCTTTATGTACAAGAATGTTGCAAGAAAAGTTTCAGTTAGCAATCCAAAAAGGTAAAATATTACAAAAAGATGAGGCAAAAGGCATGAGGGAAGAGCTCATATTTTCACATTATAGGCATTTAAAAAGTGTTCATTGTCCTTAACTTATTCATATCTGGTGTACACATTGTCTGACAGTATAAACTATATTTACTGACAGTCCATATTGGATTAGGGATTATAGTTCGTTTTTGGATTTTACAAAAATATCCTCCACATTCTATGTATCAATCTCTATAAACCACTGACTTATTAGTTAGATCACCTCATCCACTGAACTGATTAGGTCAGAAGGTGTCTATCGATTCATCAACATATACAACATACAGGGGAAGACCCTCATACAGCAAGGCTCTATGTGTATAGGGTGGGAAGAGAGGGAGGGGAAGACCCTCATACAGCAAGGCTTTATGTGTATAGGATGGGAAGAGAGGGGAGCGGAAGACCCTCATACAGCAAGGCTCTATGTGTATAGGATGGGAAGAGAGGGGAGCGGAAGACCCTCATACAGCAAGGCTCTATGCGTATAGGATGGGAAGAGAGGGAGGGGAAGACCCTCATACAGCAATGCTCTATGTGTATAGGATGGGAAGAGAGGGAGGGGAAGACCCTCATACAGCAATGCTCTATGTGTATAGGATGGGAAGAGAGGGAGGGGAAGACCCTCATACAGCAAGGCTCTATGCGTATAGGATGGGAAGAGAGGGAGGGGAAGACCCTCATACAGCAAGGCTCTTTGTGTAAAGGATGGGAAGAGAGGGAGGGGAAGACCCTCATACAGCAAGGCTCTATGTGTATAGGAGGGGAAGAGAGGGGAGGGGAAGACCCTCATACAGCAAGGCTCTATGTGTATAGGAGGGGAAGAGAGGGGAGGGGAAGACCCTTATACAGCAAGGCTCTTTGTGTAAAGGATGGGAAGAGAGGGAGGGGAAGACCCACATACAGCAAGGCTCTTTGTGTATAGGAGGGGAAGAGAGGGGAGGGGAAGTCCCTTATACAGCAAGGCTCTATGTGTATAGGATGGGAAGAGAGGGGAGCGGAAGACCCTCATACAGCAAGGCTCTATGTGTATGGGATGGGAAGAGAGGGAGGGGAAGACCCTCATACAGCAAGGCTCTTTGTGTATAGGATGGGAAGAGAGGGGAGAGGAAGACCCCAATACAGCAATGCTCTATGTGTATAGGATGGGAAGAGAGGGGAGCGGAAGACCCTCATACAGCAAGGCTCTATGTGTATGGGATGGGAAGAGAGGGAGGGGAAGACCCTCATACAGCAAGGCTCTTTGTGAATAGGATGGGAAGAGAGGGGAGGGGAAGACCCCAATACAGCAATGCTCTATGTGTATGGGATGGGAAGAGAGGGAGGGGAAGACCCTCATACAGCAAGGCTCTATGTGTATAGGATAGGAAGAGAGGGGAGGGGAAGACCCTAATACAGCAAGGCTCTATGTGTATAGGATAGGAAGAGAGGGGAGGGGAAGACCCTCATACAGCAAGGCTCTATGTGTATAGGATAGGAAGAGAGGGGAGGGGAAGACCCTCATACAGCAAGGCTCTTTGTGTATAGGAGGGGAAGAGAGGGGAGGGGAAGACCCTTATACAGCAAGGCTCTATGTGTATAGGGTGGGAAGAGAGGGGAGCGGAAGACCCTCATACAGCAAGGCTCTATGCGTATAGGATGGGAAGAGAGGGGAGGGGAAGACCCACATACAGCAAGGCTCTTTGTGTATAGGAGGGGAAGAGAGGGGAGGGGAAGACCCTTATACAGCAAGGCTCTATGTGTATAGGGTGGGAAGAGAGGGGAGCGGAAGACCCTCATACAGCAAGGCTCTATGCGTATAGGATGGGAAGAGAGGGGAGGGGAAGACCCACATACAGCAAGGCTCTTTGTGTATAGGAGGGGAAGAGAGGGGAGGGGAAGACCCACATACAGCAAGGCTCTATGTGTATGGGATGGGAAGAGAGGGAGGGGAAGACCCTCATACAGCAAGGCTCTATGTGTATAGGAGGGGAGGGGAGGGGAGGGGAAGACCCTTATACAGCAAGGCTCTATGTGTATAGGATGGGAAGAGAGGGGAAGGGCTTGACTTAGTGCAGGAGACATGACTACTAAGTGGGGGTATAGGGATCACATAAGGAGACAGAAGACCTGGGGGTGAAAAGTGCCTAGTAGAGATGGGTGTATTTGGTCCTTCTTTAGGAATTGACCACATGGGATGAATGCACTCACCAACCCCTTCCATCCATCCATCCATGCAAAACAATAAAATACAGCTTGAATATGAAAATGCTTATCGTAAGGAAGGGCTAGGAAAGGGTGGGGGGGGGGGGGGGGGGGGGGGAAGGGGTGGTGTTTTATGCAGATGTAAAATGCCAGAGTCTAATTAGGCCATTGGCTAGCTGTAGGGAGAGCATTGTGAGTCAGTGAGGGCTGATTGTGATAAATCATTGTGTGGACTAGTGATTTCCTGTGGCAGGAATAGCCAGTCTGTGTTATCACTTAGGCGCTATTGTGCAACCAGCACTGCTCTTCCTGCACGCCAATCACACAAAAAGCCTCCCCCCTTCACCTCATACCCCTCCCTTCTTCTCCTCTGCAGCGAGACCAGCTCCTAGTCTACTACTCAGGGCTCGACGCTAAGGGTGAACCTATGGCCCCAGGCCAGTAAAAATTCCCAAAAACAGTTTCGGTGCAGAAAAAAAGACCTACAGGCCCAGTAAGTATTTGGGGACATTCTTGTTAAAAAGTTTCCCACCAAGAATGTCCCCAAATGTTTTTGAAATAAATGAAGATAAAATCTATAAAGATAAATGTTGTGGTGAATTTTATGCAATGTTCTTTCTTGTTATGTTAAAGAAAAAATGTAGGACCAGTAACAATTTTGCAGGACATGCAGATGTTAGGTGTTACTGGTCCTACAGGGCCAGTATCATTTTGATTTAGCGTTGAGGCCTGCTACTCTATCAAATAATCAGCGTGCAACATAACCACTTGCCCCGTTGTAAGTTGCAAGTTAATAGGTGAAAAAAAACGGCAATCGGATAAGCAAAACAAGACCCTAACCCTTACTATGTTCTTTTTTGTTGTTCTCTTCTCGCTAGCGTTAGCTTCATGCCTAAGTTTTAGTTCCTGTGGCTGCTGATAGATGGTGGAAGTGTGGTCACACTGGTTATAAGACAGAATCTAAACTCGACATATCTCATTGTGGGCCATCTGTTGAGCAATCAAAGAACTAATTCACAATAGATTCAGTATTGAGATGGTATAGTATAAAAGCTTTCATATCAATTATAAGTGGTGCAATATATTTTCCTGGCTAAAGCTTATGCTATTACATAGCTGTCTTCTCTTCCAGAACCCATCACTATCATCAGGGCCTAAAAGGGTCTATCAATAAGAATCTTTTAGGAACATTTGTGCCTGAAAATTTCTCCCAGCCCTAATATTTAGGAGCCCTACAGCCTACCCTACCTGACACCAAATACTGTAATCATCATATTTGTTTCATTCGTGTCATATAAAGGTATAAGCATGGATAAGGCCTAAAAAAGTTTGTTTCCTGTAACCCTACCCTTACAAGTTTTTATTCCAAAAAATCCCTACCCTAAAGTTTTTTTCACCCTCCCAACTCCAAATCAACGAAAAATATGCATAAAACACACATTTTTGACCAAAAAATAATGCAAAAACTTTTTTTACCGACCTACCTACCCTATTTTTTCTCCCCATCACCATCATCATCATCATCATCATCATCCTCTTCTTTCTCCCCCATCATCATCATCATCATCATCATCATCATCATCATCATCATCATCATCATCATCATTATCATCATCATCATCACAGTGAGCCTAGGTGCCCGAAAAGCACCTAGACTTCCTACTCCTCCAACCAGAGTGATGGCTGCTAGATTAAGAAATTAAGTCTGAGTTATCATATGCATGGTTTCGAGGAGGATATCAGTCAGGACAGCTGATTGCAAGAGATCTTATTGTAAGACTCGGGCTCCTGATATTTCTTTTGGGCGCCCAGATTCTTCTTTGCTAGGCGCCCAAAAAACACCTTGCAAAAATTTTAAAGATCAATCCCTGCATCATCATCATCCTCATCATCATCAACATCCTTCTCATCATTTCTCCCCTCATCATCATCATCATCATCATCATCATCATCATCATCATCATCATCATCATCATCCATCATTTTCATTATTTCCATCAATATCACAATCATTAACATCATCATCATGTATGCCATTGTTTTTATCATTAACATCATCAGATCATTGGGCACTGATTAGCAAAAGTCAAAGAAAATAACAACGCAACTATTTTGCGGGTCAGGGCTATCATTTACGTATCACAGCCATTCACTGATTTTGACCCAGTTATACTGTATCAATCAGTTTTCATTTTACATGAACATACCATTTTTATTGTGAGGTGGATTTTGCTCAAAAATGAAAATCACTGTAAAGAAGACGCCTCTAAGAGACATCAATCTCCAGCAAGCACTCTTGGAGTGGGTCACCAATTTCAGTTATAAATGTTAAGAAGAAGAGCAACAAATTTGTTTTGAATGAAGCCCTTTAAGACGGTACAAAAATATGTTATTCCTAAATAATCAAGGTCACCTTGAGCAAATCAACAGAAAGCAGAGTTCTAGGAAAATATAACTCTAATGGTGTAGTGCTTATGTACTCCACAGTTCAGACAAGTACAAAATTAATGAAAACTATTTCAAAATGTTATCAAATACTCACACACACATATTTTCCATTTCAGACTTCGAACCTTTGCATCTGAAGGCATAACATTAGAGGCTGACAACTTTGAACATAACTTATGAAATACGGTTATATTTGGAAATATTTTTAGGGGGTTGTTAAACAAAATATTGCTTTGTTAATAAGATAATTCCAAATGTGTCGGAAGATTTCTATGCACAGGTCACTGCAAAATGATCGCAATGCCTGACAGTGATTCACTGAAATGAAAGAGTTCAAAGTCAAAATGCAAATCACGATAGTGAACCAATTTGCATTAGGCATTAAAAGGCACCAGGTTTGCAATCAGCCTGCAACAGATGCTATGAGAAAAAAACACACACCTGAGAAATATGTCTGCCCTAGACCACCTGGTTGTCATGGAAACTGTTTGGATCTCATAACAATCTCATCACACAGTGCGGGGACAACTAAAACGATCAGTAGCATTCTGTCTTATCAAGGCCTCCCAGGAGAATATTGCCCTGACCACAAGAAGCTACTCCTGACAAACATCTAGAATTAACCTGTTCATGTCTGCTGCAAACAAAACAGTCATACGTACATAACAAAAGCACATTTCCACATTCAGAAAATATCGGAAGGGAAAATTTACAATATATTGCAAATTTTTGCTTTATACCCAAGTTACTTTCAACAGTATTATAGCATCCAGAGGCCTTTGTCAGAGGTCTAGGCATCAATGGGTTATACTGCAAACATAAAGAAATCAGGAAAATATCATCATTCTTTCATCTTGGTCTACAATGCTTGCTGTATAGAAAGCATATGATCACAAAAGTGACATCCTCTGCTGTAATGATAATAGGATAGGCCCTAAAAGGAATGGCGCTCTATAAATGCATCCGAAAGGTGTTTTTATGATATTGGCATACAGTCAGTGGCCATTGCATCAACTATTTTCACCTATGCCAGCTAATTTAATTGATTGAAACCAGTTCTGTTTTGGCAGTGACATGTTAAAGTTTTCACTTTCCTCTAGGTATTCGTTTATATTCTCAAACAATGGTTCATATGTCTCACAATGCAGCATCCTTGAAATGGCCTTGACCATTAGCGGTGTCTGGACATCTTTGGACACCAAAACCCTTGATCTCAAGACACCCATCTTTTTTTTATTTATCCACCAATTTCAAGCAAATAATTGAATGTTTTTGCATAACATTCATGTTAGATAGAGTACACCTTAGCTCTATAAGGCCTAAAAAAAGTTGTTTGTTTCCTGTAACCCTACCCTAACAAGTTTTAATTCAAAAAATCCCTACCCTAAAGTTTTTTTTCGCCCTCCCAACTCCCAATCAACGAAAAACATGCATAAAGCACACATTTTTGACCAAAAAAATAATGCAAAAAATTTTTTTTTACCGACCTACCTACCTTATATTTTTTCGCACCGTTATAGGAAACAAAAAAAAATTTTTTTTAGGCCTAAGATGAAAACTTGCTTCTCTCTGTTCTAGTCTATATAATCTACATGATGTCCGGGGGTTAGTTGATTTGCCTGATCATAGATGGCCCTGGGTGGTTGCTCTAGTAAGCTAGAGCCATACCACTGTGACCACCTGGTGAGCAAGCTAAGAATTAGATCATGGATGACAATTTTAAGTTGGCATACCTCTCTACTTTGATAGAAAAGTAGTAAGAATAATGCATGGCCTAGGGACTAGGCTAGACTATACTTAACCCTTTCATTTCCCTGTGAAATACATCCTTTGTAACAATGCCACTTTTAACAATAACTTTAGAATTAAGTACAGATCCTCAAAACATGTGAAGGAGGGTTGAATTTATTTCTGATCAACATTTCTCCTTAAAATATTTCCAACAGAGGAATTATAAAACTAGTCAGGATATTTTTGGCTGCTACAGGCATTAATGGGTTAATGACAAATGACTCTGGTACAGACAGAGGGCTCTAACACCTAAATATTGAGCTGTGGAATGGCACTGACCCAGACACAATCAGATAACAATCCATGCAGGATCAGATTATATTCAGGGAAGTGACCGATAGAGTGAACTGTACTGCTCCCCAATGACACGCACATTGCCTGGCTCTGCTATCTCTCACAATGAGCTTTGATTTCACCCACTCACATCTCAGGTGCACATACAGTATGACAACTTGGTAGACGTTATCTAAACAAGCAGGGCCACTTCTGAAAATTATCTGTACAGGAATTGTTAAATCAATACAAACTATAATTTTCAGTCAAATACTCCTTGAATCATTGTTTTGATATCAAGAAATGTCCAAATGTGACAGATCATCAGTACACTTCAGATGTACTTAGGTTTTGCTGTTTTTTAACAGTTTCTTGTTGGACACACAGGGCCTGGGGGACTGGATAGGCGGATGGTCCATGCCCACTGGCTGCTCTCTATCTTTCACCAATGCTGAAGGTCCAAGATTTCACCTAAGCTCAAGGCATGTCAGAAAGTTGCTGATAACCTGGCGCTGGTCTCTGGTTTTCCCTACATACCAAGTTCTTACCCTACCATTAACTATTGGCTAGTAAGAATTAAGCCTTTATTTAATATGGCAGAAAAAGCTGCGGAGCCTAGGAGCGATCTCATGAGAGATAGAATTCATTAGACTAATCATGCCACCTTTTGCAGTGCTCTATTCTCCAGTCCTCCCGCCCACCATTCCTACACAAACAGGAAGTGGAAGGCATCAAAACTCTATTGTTTTAATAGATGGCTCTTATATTTATGTCGCTTGACCCATGTGCTTAATGGCAAAAAGAAACTGCATAACCTTTAGAGTGATGGCTATGCTCAACTTTGAGCCTTCATAAAATGACCCCATATAAAACAATGAATCTCAACCCAAGCTTTGAGTTGAAGCATGAAGAATATTGAATAAGAATTATTTCTTGGATGTCAAACTTTCTTTGGGCCCCTATTTTTGCCCAGGTTAGGGGCTGATATTTCTGCTGGCAATTCCTTTATGTGAATGTAGTTATAAATGAAATGTGCATCAGTGATGTCTCAGAGTGAATGTCTGTATACAATACTTGAACATTTAAAATGGGTATTAGCTGTATATAGAGGCTGCATGGTAGAAAGAAATTGCCTATAAGACTGTACTGAAGTCCACATCAGTATGCAAACTAGCTGGCTATAAACCCAAAATTGGCATCTAGAATAGAATTCTCACATAGAAGGGCAACTTCGATTTCAAACACAAGCTCATCAACGAGTAAAATTTGCAACATATTTAGAGGAGGAAGTGTATAATGTATAACTTAACACAAGCACAATACCTTTCTTTCATATATTTCTTAACCCTTGCAATGCTGAGGCTACTTTCGTCCAAAGCACAAGGACGCAAATTTTTTTTGAAAACTCTTCAAACCCTGTCATGTTGGTATTCATTAGCAAGCTCTCGCTGATTACTTTCAGATGAGTACCCATGTGCCAGGTTTTCAGTCATTTTTCAGGTTTTTTGCATACTTTTGTTTTAGCAAAATCAGCCACCAGCAGCATAAGGGTTAATAAAATATATCCACGACTATGAGACATGCATGAGTATGCCAAAAATATGAATATGTTAATAGAGAAAGTGGAATGTAGAAATTGTGTGTGTGTGTACATAGGGGATGAGTATGGCTTCTGATTGGAGTTTCGTATACATCGTTTCTGCCTGCTTGTTATGTCTATGATTGAGCTGTTTTCCCTAGTGCACATATTCTGATTTATCACAACATGGGGAAGACGTGTAGGTGGTCTACATATGTTTCATCTTCATCAAACGCTCGTTTGTTTGCCACAAGATGCCCTAGCTTTCCCTGGATACATACAAACTTTTTACCCACACCAAGGTCTGAGCTGAGAGCCAGCATCATGCACATTTTAACCCATTCATGCCTGTAGCATACAAAAACATCTGGCCTATTTTGCGATATCTCTCTGAGAAATGCATATTTTGCAAATGATTCGATGGAGAAATCTTCATCGGAAGTCAATCCAGACGTCTCCGTCAAAAAACAAAGTTCTTTTTGCTTAATTCAAAAGATATTGCCAATAGAATAATAGTGTCCAGACAACATTTTCTGAAAGAATTCCAAGCATGACTGTGCTAAGAGTCTAAACCAAGTGTCTTACTTTGCATATAAATATGCTGAATGGCTGGAAGCCACAAGAATACCAGTTAGATACAACCCATGCAGCCTATGGATATTTCTGCACTCAGGGTCTTAGCCAGGATTTCAAAAATGCTTATCCAAAACTTCTGCCCATCTAGATTTAGCAGTATATATCCAATTCAAATCCGTATACTAACTATATACAAATAATAGCCTATATTGTGTCAAGAAAGGCAATTCACACTTCAACTATATCCTAAGAGATGGTTTGTAAGAAAAATATTTGGTTATTATCCCCAAAAAGTCAAAATTAAAAATTCTCTATAGAATTTTTTGCCTGTCCAAAAAGGAGGTTTTGAAGAAACTGCATGTTTAAAAGACAGGCAGGACAGGTCCTGGCTATGCCCCAGTCTATCAGAAATTCTCATAGATTGGGTTTACTGGGGTACAGACTAAAATTATCATTCCACAAAAGTTCACAGGCTCTGACTGTGATCCTACAAGCTAGTATATAGGACATGGCAATTGTGTCATACACAATGCCGTTAAGGCAAAATCCTTCATTCAAAAAATGGGTTTTGACATTATACCGTAAATAGTTCATGTATAGTGGAAATGACAAAGTTGAAATGTAGTAGTCAAGTAGCCATGTCTACAGATGTTGGCTGAAGAACAGGAATATGTGTCATCTCTGGCTAGAGCCTGAAGTAAATGAGGACAGAAGCTGTAATCTGACCAGGCATCATTATAACACAGATCATCTTACAGCAGCTGGCCACTCCATAGTGTGGAGGCCTACTTTCCTTTCTGCATGAATTTCATTCAAAATAACCTGGTTAACTTCTTACTTAACCCTTCCAATGCTAAGGCTACTTTCGTCAAAAGCACAAGGATGCAAAGATTTGGGAAAAACACCTAAACCCTGTCATGTTGGTATTCATTGGATAGCTCTCACTGAGCACTCTCAGATGAGTACCCATATGCCAGGGTTTCAGTCATTTTTCAGGTTTTTTGCATCCTTTGGTATTGGCAAAATTAGCCACCAGCAGCATAAGGGTTAAGCAGGGTGCACCATAGATTCCAAAACATTACTTGCCAAGCACGGCAAGCTGCCCCTAAAGTTTACTTGCCACGCTGGCACTTTCACTTGCCCCGCCACTCTATTAAACAAAGGTGATTGATATGCGAGGACTCTGCCAAAAACATTGCTTGCCAAGCAGGGCAAGTTAGGGTTTTGTTCTGCTTGCCTGATTGCCATTTTTTTTGCTAGATTCACTTGCAACTTGCACCAGGGCAGCGGTTATGTTGCACGCTGTTTAGCTTTTATAACAAAATATGAAAATAAAGTATCCCTACTATTCATCATATTTGAAAGTATAGAGGATCAGGGACATCATATATATAACAGTGATCAGTAATTATAACCCAATGGATTCACCACCCACAACCGGTTTGCATGATGTATGCTCATAAGGAATTGATAACACAACCAGGCAACCAGAACTAGTCAATAGATATTCATACACACACACACACACACACACACACACACACACATATTATGATATATATATATATATATATATATATATATATATATATATATATATATATATATATATATTTACATATATACACACATATATTTATGCATTTCCAGTGAAGGTACTGCTATCGAATATACTAGCTAGCTGTAACACAGACCCAGTCAGTAGGTATAGAGACCACACTAACAGCAGGCAGGACTCAGCTAACAATTTGCTAACTTATTTACAGCAAGACATTAGCCACTTGATGGTTGGTGCCTAAGACAGAAGCTGGCAGAAATGCATGTATATTTCAACGTCTTTTCAGTCACTGCCCTGCTGTAGCTTTCTCTGCTCTTGTAAATTGCCATTACACAACCTATGTAACAATCCCTTTCTGGCTTTAAACCACTAGCAATGGCTTGTGGAGTATGGCCATTTACACTGCTTTACATACAAATCCTGACCATAAAAGTGGCAATGTAATGAAAACATATGCTGATCTTGCAGAAGTGTATACTTCATGGACTGTCTTTTGGACTGCCAGTTCCCTGAATACCTCCTTCCTTGGACAGGCAAAGATTTCTCTGACAAATTTTCAATTAAGCCTTTTTTTCTTTTAGGTAATAACAAATTTATATTTTCCAATTTATTTTTCCAATCTATATTATTTTTTCTTCTGCAACATAGCTGGTGTTATTTGTCATTTTTGACATGATAAGCTATTACAAGAAGTTGCAAAAAAGATGGGAAGTAGCTCAGTAGCTGAATTTGGAAGTACAGAAATTTTGTGGTTGCTGTTTCAGACAGGCATTTTCAAAAGCCTTTTGTTTCCTTTCATGGATGTGGTTGTCCAAATGAGCATCATTTAAATGATGCTGCTTCATCGCATTATAAGGAATTCAAAAAACTTTCACAATACTTTTTTTACCCACACCTTTAAAGCTAACTTTCCACAGCTTGGTGAGCAGTAAATCTGCTTGTTGTTGTTAGTTTTTGAAGGTGTGCAATTGTTTTTCAGCTGTAAGATATGCAAGAATGTATACTTGTCCGCAAAAAGAGACATGGGTCATCAGATGAGGCCCTATTTCCTCTTCTAGTAATGTACCAGTTGCACAGGCATTTAACCTAATTGTGTTTAAAGATTTTCGAAACAAGTATTGTCATGATCTATGATAATGTCTCTTTAGAAAACTGGAAATAAACATATATTCACAAAATATTAGAAGGGAGATGTTGGTAGCGTCATTATGAGCTTGTTTTTCCTAATAATGCTTTCTAGTTCAAATATTTCCATAACAGTTTTGGGCACTACAGACATGAATTGGTTATCTGAATTAATAAATTATGAATTTGCATTTGAATCATAAGTTACTTTCAAACTTATCAAATATCTAGACAAGACTTCAAAGGAGGTCTCCAGAATGGGGTAGATGAAGAGGATAAGATGCTGTTTCTTTGTCAGCAGTTAAACTTGTACCCTGTTCGATAGAATCTAGCATGAGGCATGTTAGAAAGGTACCAGTGACTTCTAAAGGGTTAGGCACATTTGGTTTTCCAATGGTACTTCAGGTCCCTCCACCAATTACACATGGCTAGCCACAAATCAGTCTTAGTCTGAATGCCAATATGACAGAAAAGGTGATGATAAATTCCAAATACATGTATGCTGCTTAATTTAACATGGGAAACAGACTTGAGAGAAAAGTGGAGTTACAAGTGTTGATTATCTCCAACGACACTTTCTAGGTCAGGGGACAGACAATCTGGGGATCACTTCAGGTCCATCCACCGATGACACTCGCTAGTCACTATTTAGTTTAAGTCCAAATATGACAGAAAAGGTGATGATAATTTCCAAATGCACACTGCTTAATTTAACATGGAGAATAGACTGGAGAGAAAAGTAGAGCAACAAGTGCTGATTTACCTTCAATGAAACTTTCTAGGTCAGGGGACAGACAATTTGGGAACATGAACGAAGAAATATGAGAGGTGGTTCGACCTGACTGGCACCACAACAGTCTGGCCAGAACATTAGAGAACAGCCAGGACACATTAAGACAGCCATAGGGCTTCACAAGCAGGGGGTAATAACTGCCAAGAGGGCAGTCAATGCCCTCCCTAGGTGTAGATCTTCCAAATTATGTGAGAATTGACAGAGGCAAGCATCTGTTTAATGTTGCCATGCTGCAATACTGAATACCTAACAACATACACAAATGACAGATATGGGAAATAATCAAATGAAAAATAGACATTTCTTATACAGCGAAAGCTCTGAGTTGTGCTAACCTAGGTCAGGGTTTGACTATCCAGGGGCCCAGGGACATATGTCCCTAGATTTTGGTGTGGGCCCCTAGAGCTTTCCGTCTAGGGGCCCAAAATATTATGTATAATAACCAGAAATCCTGTTTTTGACCGATAATTTTTACCAAAAGACATCTTTGGGCCCCTAGCCCGAAATCTAAGTATCAGGCCCTTTTTGGGGTGGTCACATCTCAGATATCTTGATATATGTTAGGCACAAAAATTGAGTTTATGATAGGTGTTCACATTATAGGTTCCACTGTTTTTGTACTATTCATGTATATATATATATATATATATATATATACAGTTTCCCTGCAGTGTCCTACAGAATCTTGCTACATCAATAATCTTCAGAGGTAACTGAAGATTAAGCAGACACCTCCACTGGCATAGGGGATTGAGAGTTGCAAAACACTAAGACATACCCTAAACAGAGCTACACCACAGTGACCTCAGTCCCACCACAAAGTAAACTCTTTTGGATACGCCCCCTTTATGCTGAGGCCCTTGACATCATTATACCTGCATTACCAGCATAAAACACATGTGACTCACAAATAGAATATCTGCCTCGCATGACTACTATTGCAGGTATGTGAAATTAAATCATCCAAGCCAGAAGATGTTCTTGACTGTGTTGTCTGGTTATTTTGGGTAAATTTTTATTAGCTTTTATTTTTCAAATGATTTATAATGATGCTCAAGGAAACAAGATATCTCAATATTAGTCTAGGTCTCTTGGGACTACAGGTAAGACTGTGTCAACATTATTATATTGAGGTGGAAAAACTTCAATTGTATGCTTGGAATTGACATTTTAAGAAATTACTTCCCAAAGATTTGGGTGTCCTGAGTGGGGATTTTTGAGTGTTAGGTGTTTGAGTGTTTGAGATGCCCTGCTGGCTAAGACTTAGTGCCTCAAAGTGAAGCCTGGAGAGAGAAAAGCCTACTCAAGCTACTGGAATTCCCTAATTTGAATAAAATTTTCATACTTTTTTTCAACACTGTATGATTATTCTCCTATACTTCAATTTGTGGTGCGAGAGACATGCATACATGTCATACATGACTTCCAGTCTAACCGAGAGAAACGTGCAGGGAGTGGTGTCAGCGACATGTACAGGCAATTAAAAACTCAACCTTATATAAAGATTCCTGGTCTAAATGCACATGTGGTTTTATTTCTTTAAACTGGTTTGTAATTAGCCCTGCAGACAGGGTCTTAGCCGATATTTGGAAACAGGGTGTCCAAATAGAGGTTTCATAGACTTTTGCGTGTCCTAAGTGTGGTACAAAAAACATACTACTAATGAGATAGACCCTATACCTTTACAGATTTTGCTTTTTTTAGGCCAGATGTGTGTCTTATAAAAGTGACACTACAGCTTCTACATCTTCTATCTTCTAAGAAAAGTCATCTTCAGCAAATTCTGTCATAAAATTTTGGGTGTCCAAACTGTCAAAAAACAGTGTTCTGTGTGTCCAAATGACACGCTGGACGCATTACGGCTAACCCCCTGCCTGCAGAGCTAATGAGCTATTGTTGCATTACAACATATCTCTATATCTAGGCAAATCTATAGGTTCCAGGCTCCAAGTAACTGATCCTGTGGGCACAGCAGATGGATTGTCTTTTTAATTCATTCATTTATGCTGGTACTTCCCAGAAAGGCCTGACTAATATGGTGGTATGGTTTAACCCATCAATGCTCACAGCATCCAAAAGCAGCCTGACATTTTTTGACGGAATATAACAGGTGAAAGCATTGGTCACTAAAACTATTTGAAGGAGATATGTTAATAAGAACACTACCACCAAATAACTCTCCTTAAAATATTTTGAAAAAAATTGACCTTAATTCAGAATTTATTATCAAAAATACCATAGATCCAGATTCAATTTTTTCTAGAAGAACTCTTAAGACTGGGTTAGAATACAGATTCTTATGGAAAATGCATAAAGGAGAAATGTAGATCTGGATCCCCAGGATACAACTCTCTTTCAAATAGTTTGTAAATCAATGGTTAATTCCTGAGTTAATGTGGGATACCATTGATCTAGACAACACTTATGGGGGGAAACCCTAAGCATGAATGGGATAAAACCCTAAAAGGTTAATAAATTGGGTATATACACCAAAGCAACTCAGAAGCAGGAGTTCATCTTATACCTCGTTACACCTTATGGTTAATGCCCCTTTAACCCTTTCACAGCTGGAGCGTACTCAGGGTCTGGCATACTTCCAAGCATATTGATACTACAAGAAAAAAGTTGACTGAAAGTTGTTTTCTTTGTTGCGTTCAACCAAACCAATTCAAATATTTTTCCAACATGACTGTTTGATGAGATATGGTCCAAATCGTGAGACCATGTGTGCATTGTAGATGTAGCACTGATCATACACTACTAAAGGCGTGAGTCACAGCAGCAACCCAAAAATGCAGGCCCCAAGGACTTATTCTCAGTGCTCTAGAACTATAACATTGGACATCCCAGAGTACTGTAGTGCCACTGTGGCATTATATACCTAACTCAGCCTGAGGACCGGGCTAACCTGATCTGTACACAGTACTATACACCTCCACCTGAACACCTACACACTACAGCACACAATTATCTGCTTCACACTGCTTAACCCTTGAACTACAGGAAACATATTTCAGCTCCAATTTGTACCTCAGTATCTCAGGAGTATCGAAAAGCATTATCAATCTCTGTCTTGTATTTCTTTTCTAAAATCAATGGCTATATGGTTATAGTGAATTTCATAGCGTTGCCAAGGCAGAACAGCGAAGAGCCTTCAAATGGTCACCTGTCTTTCAAGGCCTACCGGGGAGATTAGAAAGAAAAACAGCTCTCAGAGTGAGGTCAGTAAATGGCTAAGGGGAGTTAAAGAGTTAAGCCCTACATGCCTGGTAATTTCCATGGCAAGGCTCTCTAGATTTAACCCAGCAATGCCCACAGCAGCCAAAATCATGAAATCTTCCAAGTGAAAGTAGTCATTAAAGAATTTAAAAAAATATTAATTAGAACTTACCTCTCCTACAAATATTTTGTAAGAACATTTCAAATTTAAAAGTGAAATGTTTAATGGGACCAAACCATTTTCTTTCCTTCAAATATTTCGAAAATTAATGTAGGTAATTTCAAAGTTATTTTTAAAGGTATCCTATGTCCAGATGACATGTGTCACATATACCTCTAGGAAAGAGCCGGTGGATGAGCACTACAATGAGATTCGAAGCCTTCTTCATGCAGATTTAACCAGGCTCTTCATCTGCCCACCTACACACAGTAGCTTTGATAGCTAGTAGCGGAGGGAGACCACCTCTACGACCTCTGCCTCCTCCCCCTCTTTCTGCTACACCTTGTAGGTTTACACGACCTCTGCCTCCTCCCCCTCTTTCTGCTACACCTTGTAGGTTTACACGACCTCTGCCTCCTCCCCCTCTTTCTGCTACACCTTGTAGGTTTACACAACCTCTGCCTCCTCCCCTCTTTCTGCTACACCTTGTAGGTTTACATGACCTCTGCCTCCTCCCCCTCTTTCTGCTACACCTTGTAGGTTTACACAACCTCTGCCTCCTCCTCCCCCTCTTTCTGCTACACCTTGTAGGTTTACGCGACCTCTGCCTCCTCCCCCTCTTTCTGCTACACCTTGTAGGTTTACACAACCTCTGCCTCCTCCCCCTCTTTCTGCTACACCTTGTAGGTTTACACGACCTCTGCCCTCCTCCCCCTCTTTCTGCTACACCTTGTAGGTTTACAAGACCTCTACCTCCTCCCCCTCTTTCTGCTACACCTTGTAGGTTTACACGATCGCTGCCTCCTTCCCCTCTTTCTGCTACACCTTGTAGGTTTACACGACCTCTGCCTCCTCCCCCTCTTTCTGCTATACCTTGTAGGTTTACACAACCTCTGCCTCCTCCCCCTCTTTCTGCTATGCCTTGTAGGTTTACACGACCTCTGCCTCCTCCCCCTCTTTCTGCTACACCTTGTAGGTTTACACGACCTCTGCCTCCTCCCCCTCTTTCTGCTACACCTTGTAGGTTTACACGACCTCTGCCTCCTCCCCCTCTTTCTGCTACACCTTGTAGGTTTACACGACCTCTGCCTCCTCCCCCTCTTTCTGCTACACCTTGTAGGTTTACACGACCTCTGCCTCCTCCCCCTCTTTCTGCTACACCTTGTAGGTTTACACGACCTCTGCCCTCCTCCCCCTCTTTCTGATACACCTTGTAGGTTTACACGACCTCTGCCTCCTCCCCCTCTTTCTGCTACACCTTGTAGGTTTACACAACCTCTGCCTCCTCCCCCTCTTTCTGCTACACCTTGTAGGTTTACACGACCTCTGCCTCCTCCCCCTCTTTCTGCTACACCTTGTAGGTTTACACGACCTCTGCCTCCTCCCCCTCTTTCTGCTACACCTTGTAGGTTTACACGACCTCTACCGCCTCCCCCTCTTTCTGCTACACCTTGTAGGTTTACACAACCTCTGCCTCCTCCCCCTCTTTCTGCTACACCTTGTAGGTTTACACGACCTCTGCCTCCTCCTCCCCCTCTTTCTGCTACACCTTGTAGGTTTACACAACCTCTGCCTCCTCCCCCTCTTTCTGCTACACTTTGTAGGTTTACACAACCTCTGCCTCCTCCCCCTCTTTCTGCTACACCTTGTAGGTTTACACAACCTCTGCCTCCTCCCCCTCTTTCTGCTACACCTTGTAGGTTTACACGACCTCTGCCCTCCTCCCCCTCTTTCTGCTACACCTTGTAGGTTTACACGACCTCTGCCTCCTCCCCCTCTTTCTGCTACACCTTGTAGGTTTACACGACCTCTGCCTCCTCCCCCTCTTTCTGCTACACCTTGTAGGTTTACACGACCGCTGCCTCCTCCCCCTCTTTCTGCTACACCCTGTAGGTTTACACAACCTCTGCCTCCTCCCCCTCTTTCTGCTACACCTTGTAGGTTTACACGACCTCTGCCTCCTCCCCCTCTTTCTGCTACACCTTGTAGGTTTACACGACCTCTGCCTCCTCCCCCTCTTTCTGCTACACCTTGTAGGTTTACACGACCTCTGCCTCCTCCCCCTCTTTCTGCTACACCTTGTAGGTTTACACGACCTCTGCCTCCTCCCCCTCTTTCTGCTACACCTTGTAGGTTTACACAACCTCTGCCTCCTCCCCCTCTTTCTGCTACACCTTGTAGGTTTACACAACCTCTGCCTCCTCCCCCTCTTTCTGCTACACCTTGTAGGTTTACACGACCTCTGCCTCCTCCCCCTCTTTATGCTACACCTTGTAGGTTTACACAACCTCTGCCTCCTCACCCTCTTTCTGCTACACCTTGTAGGTTTACACGACCTCTGCCTCCTCCCCCTCTTTCTGCTACACCTTGTAGGTTTACACAACCTCTGCCTCCTCCCCCTCTTTCTGCTACACCTTGTAGGTTTACACAACCTCTGCCTCCTCCCCCTCTTTCTGCTACACCTTGTAGGTTCACACAACCTCTGCCTCCTCACCCTCTTTCTGCTACACCTTGTAGGTTTACAAAACCTCTGCCTCCTCCCCCTCTTTCTGCTACACCTTGTAGGTTTACACAACCTCTGCCTCCTCCCCCTCTTTCTGCTACACCTTGTAGGTTTACACAACCTCTGCCTCATCCCCCTCTTTCTGCTACACCTTGTAGGTTTACACAACCTCTGCCTCCTCCCCCTCTTTCTGCTACACCTTGTAGGTTTACACAACCTCTGCCTCCTCCCCCTCTTTCTGCTACACCTTGTAGGTTCACACAACCTCTGCCTCCTCCCCCTCTTTCTGCTACACCTGGTAGGTTTACACGACCTCTGCCTCCTCCCCCTCTTTATGCTACACCTTGTAGGTTTACACGACCGCTGCCTCCTCCCCCTCTTTCTGCTACACCTTGTAGGTTTACACAACCTCTGCCTCCTCCCCCTCTTTCTGCTACACCTTGTAGGTTTACACGACCTCTGCCTCCTCCTCCTCTTTCTGCTACACCTTGTAGGTTTACACAACCTCTGCCTCCTCCCCCTCTTTCTGCTACACCTTGTAGGTTTACACAACCTCTGCCTCCTCCCCCTCTTTCTGCTACACCTTGTAGGTTCACACAACCTCTGCCTCCTCCCCCTCTTTCTGCTACACCTTGTAGGTTTACACAACCTCTGCCTCCTCCCCCTCTTTCTGCTACACCTTGTAGGTTTACACAACCTCTGCCTCCTCCCCCTCTTTCTGCTACACCTTGTAGGTTTACACAACCTCTGCCTCCTCCCCCTCTTTCTGCTACACCTTGTAGGTTCACACAACCTCTGCCTCCTCCCCCTCTTTCTGCTACACCTTGTAGGTTTACACAACCTCTGCCTCCTCCCCCTCTTTCTGCTACACCTTGTAGGTTTACACAACCTCTGCCTCCTCCCCCTCTTTCTGCTACACCTTGTAGGTTTACACAACCTCTGCCTCCTCCCCCTCTTTCTGCTACACCTTGTAGGTTCACACAACCTCTGCCTCCTCCCCCTCTTTCTGCTACACCTTGTAGGTTTACACAACCTCTGCCTCCTCCCCCTCTTTCTGCTACACCTTGTAGGTTTACACAACCTCTGCCTCCTCCCCCTTTTTCTGCTACACCTTGTAGGTTTACACAACCTCTACCTCCTCCCCCTCTTTCTGCTACACCTTGTAGGTTTACACAACCTCTGCCTCCTCCCCCTCTTTCTGCTACACCTTGTAGGTTTACACGACCTCTGCCTACTCCCCGTCTAATATCAGTTATTTGTTAAAAATTATTTCTGTCTTACTTTAGACATGATTGTGATTTAAAAGAAAAGATTTACTAGCCTGATAGTGACCCAGAGGCTAAAATAATACAGCTTCACGATTCACTTTAAAAATTAAAGAGATATAGCAATCAAAATTTGAATGTCTTCTCCAAATATTTTGCTCAATTATTGCTTAATTGCAGTGTTATTTTCATAAGTATCATAGATATAGACAATATTAGCTTTCAAGGTAATTCCTAGGTTTGAAAGGGTAAGGATTAAACTGTGGGGTAGATGTGAGCAGACTTAATTGAAGGATGAGATGAAACCAAACCTATAATGCATCTGTACCGTTTGACCTTCCTTGTGACCCCAACAGGAAATGAAATCAGTATTTTGGGCCATTGTTCGGTATAGTAATGATGTATGAATATCAATACCAAACCCAGTCATGCCTAAATCACCCTGAAATCTCAATACAAAAGTGATTTTTTGTGATTAGAGCATTTTCAGAAAATCATAGAGAGATGAAAACCTCCTATGATTTTTTGGACTCTTTTAACCAAAAGTAGCATTATGTGAAATATGAAATTGGTTACTACATGTATTGTCACTCTATCTGCTGTATTGTGACCATGACCACCCTGTTGTAAGTGGTGGAAAAAAAATTAAGTCCACCAAAAAAAACACCTAACCCTATGTCACTGGCAACATTCTCACATGCCAATTAATAACTCCCAGATTAGACCCCTTTTATTTTTGACATCTGGACTTTCCAAATAAGAATAGGAACCCCTTTGGGATTATCAGATGCTATAACAGCTGCAGTCAGTAATGGTCTCTCTCACAGCTTATTGGGGTAGGTGTAATAAACCCAAGTGTCTGGAATCTGGATTAATTTCTTGAGAATGTGCCATAAGCATGGTCTTAGCCATGTCTGGGTGCCTTTTTGGACACCCAAACCCTTAAAAAGAACCCCTCAGGACACCCAAATATTTTTGTGTGGAATTTCTAAAAATCCCAATCTCAAGCTTATAATTGAATTTTTTCATCTCCTTATAATTCCCATGACATTGTTTAATGATATCATGCCCTATCTTGATGAATTTATACATGTTTATTGTTGAAACATGAGTATATTGTGATCCCCCTTAAAAATTTGGACGCCCAAAAATTTTACAAATGCCAATTTTAGGCACCCAGTTTCTAAATCCTGGCTAAGACACTGGCCATAAGCATTAACCCCAGGACATATCATAAGCCAACACAGGTCATTATATGAAAAGTCAACTACATTTCATTTCCTGACAAACTCAAGCTCCAATTTCCTTGAAAATGATGGTGAAATTTAGAGATACCCTTCCATTGACAAAGGAAATGAATAAGGTCTACAAGGTTAAGAGGAACATTCTCGAAATCATGTAATTTTAGAAATAAAAAAAATATAATACGCAAAGTTCTGAACCATTCATTAATGAGCACTACAGGTGAACTTGGATATGACGGACCACTGTATGACGGATTTTTGCATATGACGGATGATATGCTTGGTCCCAGTCCGATGCATATCAAGTATTCGTCATATGTATACGACGGATTTTGCATATGACGGACCAATTTTCCTGGTCCCATTGGCCCAATTTCACTAAGCAGGTTTAAACCTGGTACTACGGAGACCCGAGCTCAAGTAGGGTATTAAGTAGGGTACTAACTTTAGTCCGGTTTCGCTAAGGAGGTTTAGACCACTGGTCTAAGTCTGGCCACAAGTATGGTACTAAGTAGGGTACTAACTTTTCCGATTTCGCTAAGGTGGTTTAAGTTGGAGCACGGGTCTAAGTGTAGTAACAAGTATGGTCACAACTAGACTAGGGTAGGGGGTGGTTTAGTTAAGCAGTTTTTATCTTAAAAGGATATGATTGGTAAGGGAATGGTTTTTAAGTCAGAAAAAGATTATGTTACAGAGAAGATATATGTTTTAAATGATATTGAGCTGTTTGAATGGCTGTAGGGATAAAAAATAGATTATTGAATATTTCTGACAATTCTGTATATAGCAGTAGTTTCTTGTCTTTGTGGCCACACTTAGACCAGGAAGGGTTTAATTCATTTTAAGTAAAGATTGATGCTATTCTATTAATGAATAGATATCAATTAAATGTGGGTGAAATGGCAGAATTACTAGATATGAAATTTTCAATTCACTATTAATCTTTATTTCAAAAGAATTATGTATTTTGGTAGGAGACTGGTAATAGGTTGTCTTTTTACATGTATGAAAATATTATCATTTTATGTGATTATGGTATATTTTGCGACAAGTATTTTGCAGTCTTTATCCATTATTTTATTAGCTCTATGGCAAATTGCAGCAATTTTCAAGATGCATGGGGTAATTATAAGGACTACGTAAGGCTGAAAGGTTGTAAAAAGGTAGATTGAGGGAATCACTTGCCTGTTAACTTATAACCCCAATTACATAAACGTAAATGAGTATATAAATGAATATATTTTGATTACAAACCATCCATTACAAAGCAGTATTTTGTCATTTATCTGTTCATATAATTAAACTAAGAAGTTAATAATATTTCATACTTCTCAGATTACCCTTGATATTTTACTATCTGGAAAACGTTTGTTTTCTATAATATATACTTTCATCTAATAGTTTCTAGTTTATGAGATCAAAATATGAAATATCCTATAATATATCCTGATGAATTACCTTTAATATTTTCTTCCATTTGGTATCTAACTTCTCATATTAAGATGCATCAAATTATACACAACTTTGGTTTTCTCTTTAACTTTATCAAAACAGAAAGAAAAAATCAATTTTCAAGTATGCTTGCTTTCATCAGTATTAATTGCCAATATATAAGTTTATCTAATAGAAATTCTATAATTTAGAATCATATAATTTCTAGGTTGGATGAAGCAAAGTTCACTTGTGCTTGCTTTAGTCTTTTGTTTCAAAGCCAGACAAAGGCTGTCTGTTACAAAAATAGCCAAGTGCGGTGAACCGCAGAAGTTGGACTGGTCTAACTGCACTTAGGCCCGTACTCCTAAAACCATACCCGTTACTTCTTAGCGAAACCGGATTCTGAAAGACCACTGGTCTACGTAGGACGGGGTTAAGTGTGGTAACTTCAAGACCAGTCCTCAGCACTTAACCCCGGTCTATGTAGACCCGCTTAGTGAAATTGGGCCATTGAGTCTGTCATATCCAAGTTCACCTGTATATCTTTATAATTTTCATGAACATATCCTATATATACCTTCTAAAGGAAACTCGGCATGAATAGTTCATTATGCAATAAGGTTGTGGCAAATCTCCTTTCAAATGCATGCCTGACTTTTCTATATAATAACAATAAAAAGAAATATCCACTAAACTGTGAAATAGAAGCATTACATCTAAGCTAGATGAAATGGCTAGAAGTCAGATCTTCAATCTCTTATGTACAACACAATTCCAGTTCCCTGGCATTAAGGATTCTGTTTTGCTTTTCCCAGTGGCCATAGATAAAAGGTACATCAAACAGAATAATTACAGCTCAGAATAATCATTGTACATTAACATACAAGAGTACATGTTATTATCAGCCAATATATACAATGCCTTCCTGAGTTTTCCTTAGTACTTTTTTAATCATCTAAATGCAAGTTGGCTTTCATGTTAAAATGAATATTATTTTCACAAATATTTTGGAATTTTTTTCAGACAGAAAAAATATTTGCATACTTGACTGTCTGAGCACGTGGGACATCTTGTTATGAATGGGTTAAGTCTTGAATCTCCTACTTTCTACTTCTTGACCTTCTCCTACACAATACCAAGCTAAAAAGGAAGTCTCCCAACCTCGGTCTGCGAGCTAAGGAGTCATACTCACTTATATATATCCCTTATGCTGGTAACTACAGTGGCTAATTTGGCCAATATAAAAATCATGCAAAAAACCTTAAAAATGACTGAAACCCTCGCACATGGGTAGTCATATGAGAGTACTCCATGAGAGCTATCTTAAATGAATACCAACATGACAGGGTTAAGACGGTTCTCAAATATACTTTGGTGATATCTTTTAGACAAGAACATTTTTCAAAAACATATTTGACGGAGGAATGTCAACCAGTACCAACAACTTTTATTCATATATTTTGTTAACTGATGTTCATGTCCAAAAATTATTTTCAAAAGTATCATGGATGAAGAAGACATGCCAAGGAGATCTCGTGGCAAGAAGAAGTTTACATATCTGCATCTTAAGTGAGCACCTGGTCTGATGTAACCCATCAAATAGAGTAAAAGTTGAAATTATTTCAAAAAGAAACAACCCTTAAGTGAGTCTTCCCTTTCATAACTGTCTGCAACACAATATGGCATCAATTCTAGAAGGTATAGTGGTGATGGTGAATCATTTCATTATTGCTGGTATGGACATCCACTGACTGGATGGACAATCAAATAATTAATTTATCAAATAATTAAATGCAGTGAGGGGAGGGGGATATTCCCAAGTGTCAACAAGCATTAGATAATCCCTGCTTTCTCATCACCTATATATAAATAATCCAGGTCTAGTCAGTTGGGAACTAGCCTGGACCTGGATCTGAGGACACAGCCAGGCCACTTTGATAACTTTGACAATATCTTATAAGTATGGCTAGGACAATCAGTTAGTAAATGATCTTATTTCATAATTAAGCATCATCCTTGATTTAAAGCTGATCTTGCATTCCAGTCAGGCAATGAGTCTTTAATGTGATGGTAACTTTAATAGCTGACTAATCTAATGAGCAATTGATATACATATGACCACGAAAGAGTATTAATTATTCAAACAAATCTGAACTATTAATTTCAATCACCATTAAGGAAAATTGAGTATTCATTTTCAATATTTTCAATAAAAGTGGATCCTCAGCAACTGGTATGACTAACAGTGCATATCCTTTTATGGTAATGGACCCCCTACCCTAAAGGGCAGCAGAAGTACCAGTCCCCTAACAGGATCATGAGGAAAGGGTCCTTGAGGCTCAGATATAATCCAGACCCAATATGAAAGCAATGTAGTAACTACTACGGCCTAGTATATCAATTCATTAGAAGCAATAATAGTAGGAGCAGACTGTGCTGGCTTGTTTGTTATTTCAAATAATAATGGGCACTTGTGGTCATAACCACTAATCACATCCAGCACTGCAGGGGGGGGGGGGGGGGGGGCTGGATATAACCTCATGTACGGCCTAGCAATGGGCCAAGAAATTCTTCTCATTTCTTTTACAACTTATATGTTTATAAATGTATGTATATATATACATATATATATATATATATATATATATATATATATATATATATATATATAAATATATATATATATATATATATATATATATATATATATATATATATATATATATATATATATATATATATATACACACGAATATATATTTTAATATATATATATATATATATATATATATATATATATATATATATATATATATATATATATATATATATATATA
The DNA here is from genome assembly GCA_963942565.1 of Maea johnstoni. Classification (NCBI taxonomy): domain Eukaryota; kingdom Metazoa; phylum Annelida; class Polychaeta; order Spionida; family Magelonidae; genus Maea; species Maea johnstoni. The sequence continues at coordinate 40,155,274 of OZ012685.1, read as the reverse complement.
TAAATAGATACATACATACCATACTAGATTGTATAGCAAGTCAAAAGACTATATATTCAGTCTACTACTTGCTGAACAAGCACCCACTTTGAGATTATTTCAACTCCTTAATAAAGTGAGCGCTTGAAAGCAAAGAAAAGGCATGATTTATAAACAGACTATAGACTAGAAATTAGTCTTACTTATGTATTGTCATAGACACATCCCTGGAGAATTTATGATAACTCAAATATATATATACATATAACTAGGTAGGCAAAAAAGTTACAGCTGTAGGATAAGACAATCAAGTAAAGACTCGAAGATGGCCTGGTCAGGCTAGAAGGTCTTTGGGGGTATTTCCAAAGTTATGTCAATATCCTGTTATTATTTTGGCAATCAAAACAGCATACAGCACGCTTCCATTTCCTACTATGTATGCACAATAGATAATGACCGAGGCAAAATGTACAGAAACCAAGGATTTGCATGACAAGGATGAGTGGATGACACAGTAGAGACTCAAGGCATGATATTCAGGTTGCCTGAATGTGGAACAACATCCATGGTCTTAGCCAGCAGGGCGTCTGGGTGTCTTTTTGGACATCCAAACCGTCGAAAACCACCCCTCAGGACACCCAAAAAAAATTAGAGGAATTTCTGAAAATGTCAATTTGAAGCATATAATTGATTTTTTTTTCATCTCCATATGGTTCCCATGACATTATATAAGGATATCATGCCAAATTTTGTTAAATTTATACACGTTTATGGTTGAAATATGAGTATATTGTGGTCCCCCTTAAAGATTTTGATGCCCCAAAATGTCACAATTGCCAATTTTGGGCACCCAGTTTCAAAATCCTGGCTAAGACCCTGCCATCATCTGTGCTTGAAAATCATGTATCATTGCTTATTCTATTTGTGAGTGAAGCACCCAGAAGACGCCTGACATATTTCATTGGAAAATATTTGAAGGAGAAATATTCGTTAGAAATCTGCCTACAACTTTCCTTAAAATATTTCAAGAAACCATGTATAATTCCTTGGTTATTTTCATAAGTATCATAGTACCAGACGACAAAGGCTCAGCCCGCTCAGGCAAGAATGGGTTATCCAGGCTTAATTGGGAAATAGAGTGGTCTTGACATTCTCCAGGAAACCACAAATGCCCAGCAGAGCAACAGAGATGCCAGCGAGGGTCCAAGATACCACCAGCACTCACCAAACACACTATAAAGCCACATGCCTCTAACCTGTGGTGGACCACCCCTAATTGGAAAATACTTAAGTCCTTAAATTACTGCATGTATTAGCATATCATTTTTAAAACGAATTTTGATATCTTGAAAATATTGAATGCAAATAAGTATGATTAAACAATATCTTAAAGGAAAAAGTCAAATAACTTTCTAATCAAAATAACTATGCAATGCTAACACTGATTTTTCAGTGCTGAATAAAATGATTTTTCAGGGGTGAAATTCAGAATATTTTTTTTCGTTACTACTTTGTCATATTTAGGCAAAAACGAGACAGTCAATTGCCAGTGGTGGAGGAAATGGGAGTGACAGCAAAACCTACCAACTAAAACCAAGTCATTGACAACTTCCTCACATGCCCCATTCAGGCTTGTAACTAAGGCAGTGGCGAGAGATAGTGAACAGTCAGTGGCAATTGTTTAAGACTAAGTTTAAAGATCTTGAAAATATGAAATAAAAATACATGCAATATGTACTATATTTAGGCAGAGTTAATCGTAATCATGGTCCCATCACAAGTTGGTTTTTCTCTTACCCATGAAAGCGTAAATGAAAAGTGCAAAATGAGACTAAAATGTCAATTTTTTCTACCAAAACCTTTTTTTTTCAATGCAGTTAGACCTATTCTCTGCATGCTCAAAAGTTATGAAATGCACAAATATTCACAATAGATTAAATAATGAATTGAAATAGACAAACCTTCCAGATAGAGCAATTAGTTATATATTTCTAATAACAACAGAACAGTTCCAGATCCCTAAACATGCAAAACTGTTTTAGTAAAAGCAGGAAGGATAACTACTCAGTTTCACAGCCCACCATTTTCAGTAATAGTAAGAACTTTAACATCTAAGATAGAGAAAAGTAAGTAAGAACTTGACCAAAAATACTTCCCTGATTATCTTACAAATGCATGTTTAATTATTAATTTACTTTCCAAACAGTCATAGCATTCATATGATGGTCTAGACATGAATTGACACTTAGTTAAAATATGAAAGGGTTTATTGTAAAATAACGAAACAATGGATACCAATTAGAGCTCTGCGTGTGTCATTTAATTCCATTTTAATCTTAATTTATTATAACTGACATTTTGACATTTTTGCAAGTGTATATATGCCCAAGATTTGACTCCAGGTGTTATTACTGTTTCATTTAACGTTTATATTAGTAGAAGATGTTAAGGATCTAAGAGGCATTATATTGCATTGGGGGAGGGTTGTAGGCGGGTTGGCTAGAGAAGCGAAGAGTGTCGGTTGTGTATTGAAACAGTACAATACCAGAGTTCCGCCTCGCTTGTGACAATACCCTAAGGTATCATCCCCTTGTGGCCATCCCTGATGAAAAGTAAAAAAAACAACTAAATACAATCAAAAAACAAAAACAAATACACATCCCGCTATGGTTTTGTATATACCTCTCCACTGGTTAACCGTATCTACCAAAATTAAAGATTTATCAAATATTAGTAATCATTTGGTTGTTGTGTATTCCATTTCTCAGAGATGCCAGATAAATTTTATTCTAAAATAATGTTGAAAAAAGGAAGACGTTGCATGAACCTGTATGCCTCTCTACTGCTCTACTGACCAAATTGATGATTCCAAAAAATTCAAAATCCATCAAACATTACTTAGGTTGAAGTGTTTTCCATTTGGTTTCTCACAGATACATGAAGAATACGATTTGGGACTGTGAAAAAAATAAAATGCTACATTGACTTTTATGTACAAAAATGCAAAGTTAATTTTATTAGATTTAATTACATTTTAACTCATTTCAAAGATTGACAGGGGCCAACATAGTATCAACTGTTCGTGAATATGTCATGTGGGGTATCTTTTGTTTAACCAGCTGTAGATAAGCCACAAACTATCCATAAAATACCCGTTTTTCTGAGCATTATGTCAGAACAAGTATTAGCTATATTTGCCAGTACAACTGGGAAATGTTGTAGGTGTTAACCCTTATGCTGCTGGTGGTTAATTTGGCCAATACGAAATGATGCAAAAAATCGGAAAGATGACTGGAACCCTGACACATTGGTACTCATCTGAGAGTACTCAGGGAGAGCTGTCTAATGAATACCAGCATGACAGGGTTTAGATAGTTTTCAAAAATCTTTGCATCCTTGTGCTCTGGACGAAAGTAGCCTCAGCATTGGAAGGGTTAAGATGCAAATATGGTAACTTGAACCCCCTAGCCTCCTGCAATACAAACGGTTTGTATTGTGCTTTTGAGTGAACTGCTGCAATACAAACGGTTTGTATTGTCGGCCTGACTCAGATTTCTCAGGGCTTTGCAATACAAACGGTTTGTATTGTCGCTATGAGTCAGCACTGCAATACAAACTGGATGTATTGTGATGTGACTGACTGGATGAAATATCATGTGTGGTAAATAAATAGACAAAATTAATTCAAATTCGATAATTTATTCAGATCATAATTCAAAACAATGAACATGGTTATAATGCTTTGAAACTTGTTTTACTTAGTGACTGGAGGATCATATAATGTTTAATTTATTAACCGACACTTCCTGTATTTAAGTCATAGTCTGTATAAGACTATCTAGAGACAACAAATAAAACACAAATAAATAGCTTGTAATAATAGTACAACAAGGTAGGTACTAGGTAGCTGGGACAATTACACCTTAACATAATGGATTATAATGAAACTTCACTGTTGTGATGATTTCTTCTCACTGGATCAAGTCCACACTTTGTTTTTATATCATAGCATGTATAAGACTATCTAAAGAAAGCATATACATAATAGCTTGTACCAATAGCACAACTAGGTGGGTAGCTGAGACAATTACACCTTATACAATGGATTATAATCAATAACTGATGGGCTAAGCACAGTCATTGATCAAGCATAAAATAACTTCAAATTTCCATCATAGTTTTGACAACTGTTTTGAAACTTCACTGTTATGATGATTCCCGCACACTGGATCAAGTCTTTCAGCGTCTTCATCTGCGTTTCACTGTAGATTTGCAAACGGTACATTTGAAATCCTTGCGTTCTAGTCTAGTTGCATCCATATTGTAACAGTTAATGTGACTCCATAGGTGGCAATTATATCACACTCCACCAGAGGTTTGCCATCATTTTGAGTTGCACCGCAGATGCAGTCTACAGTTGACAAGGCTATCAGAGAAAAAATTCCTAGCCGCAACTAATACATGTATCAGTCATGTACCCCCAACGGCTCTTTTCAGAGCCACCACATCCTCACAAAAGAGCTAAATACTCACAAGTGATAGTTTTAATATCATAATAAAGTACATATATAGTTTTATAATCATAATAGATATACACCTGAAAAAGTATTTCCTAAGCCTTTTTAATAATTGACCAAGTTATATTTGTAAATATGCACTGTACCTTTCACCATCTTCCATTCAAGGTACTTATGCCATCGAAGTAATGAGTGCTACAAATGCCTACAATACAAACCGTTTGTATTGAACCACTCAATTTCAGCAATACATACGGTTTGTATTGCAGGGGGTTCAAGTTACCATAGACAATACAAACCGTTTGTATTGCAGGTGGTTCAAGTTACCACCCACAATACAAACGGTTTGTATTGTCGATGACAATATAAACCGTTTGTATTTTAGTTGGCTTGCAATACAAACTGTTTGTATTGTAGTTGGCTTGCAATACAAACGGTTTGTATTGTCAGCTCCACAATACAAACCGTTTGTATTGTCAAGTATGCAATACAAACTGTTTGTATTGCAGCTGAGGGCTACAATACAAACGGTTTGTATTGCAGGGGGTTCAAGTTACCATACTTGCGGTTAAGATTAAATTGCTATGAACAATACATATTTCAAGAACACAAGCTGCTACAAAAGTGGTCAGATATCCACTGATTCACCCATATTTCAAATTCATTTACAATAAATGGCAGTGGTCATTATTCAAGCTACAGATACAACAGGTGGTTTAGCAATTGGAAATCCTTTAAAATATCATCAGAACCTCCCATGACATAGATCCTAGAAAGACACCAAGAAAAAATGAAGCAAAGTCTAGGTGTTGTGGTACTTAATATCATATCAAATACCAATATCAAATGAGAAAAGCATTGTATAGTAAAAGTAAAGTATTGTATAAGATGTGAAATACATGAAAATTGAATTAATTGCTACCTGGATTTCTCTGTGCAAAGGCGGTTTGAACACTATTTATCAATTTTTGAAGCTGACAGTGTTTAATAACAAAACTAGGTCTGTGAGAGGAAGACAGTAATTTTTTGTGATTTTCCCTAATGACATAAACAGTGTTTTAATGGATATATCAATGCATCATATAGAAATAATTGAAATCCAAATCAAATTATCAATTTATTGGATTGAGAAAAAATTCTAAACAATGACATCCCTATTGCGCAGCTTTAGAGGACAGAGGCCAAGAAGGTATGAGAGAAGTCATTAAATACACACCTGTGACTGTGACTGATAGGTGGCTAGAATTAGGCAAACTTGATTCTACTATTAAACTGGCCTATGGCTCATATGCCAAGGGTTCAACTTTCCCAGGGGCCCGGGGGCATATGCCCCTAGAGTTTGCTGTGGGCCCCTAGATTTTTCAGTCTAGTGGCCCAAAAAAAGAATGAAAAATAACCAGAAATCCCGTTTTTGACCACTAATTTTTGTAGAAAGACCTTTTCGGGCCCCTACCCTAAAATCTAAGTGTCAGACCCTGATGCCGTAAAGATTTTGAGCAGCTAGCCCTGTTTGGCTAGTTGAAGTTTTGTTTTTATGCTAAATTCGTTCTTGTTATGCAGAGAGAAGAGAATTTCTTCCTAGTCTGCAGGTTCTACCCACTGCAATATGACGGAAGCTGCTGAAAGCGACACAAACCCTAGAACAAACCAAAGCCAGAGCCTAAACTCATCAGTATGAATATTGGCTGTGTCAGTAGAGCTATCAACTGCTTGGTGCACCCGAGATAGCAGGCTTCACAGCTGATTAATTTGCGGAGCTGACAATTAGCAGCAGGGCATGAAAAAGTGTGCAGAGACAATAGCCATGACAGCTAGTCCAGGGGACCACAGGCCTGGGTTTCCTGATCACTGCCAATGGAATTTGGAATTTCCTTTATTTTCACTTTTCTGCCAAATTGAGGCTAATTTGTGATCAGATATTGATTGTATAAAAAGTATGGATATGTACATGTATATACCTTTCACTATTTGGAGTTCTTTCTGACATAGTTTCCTCAAATAATGGCAAGTATTTCCAAGGAAATGGAACTAAACAACAAAAATATGTTATAAAAGATATTTTCAGAATATTCTAGACCAAAACATTCAAGTGTCCAGAAATAGAATTTTTCTCAGGTTTTGGGTGTCTCAAAAATATACATATTCTTTATTTCAGGTTAGTAATAATTTTACATTGTAAACACAAGCTGCCAGGGCTCTTAGTCAGCTAGGGCCCTGTGAAACACCACACCTTAAAATATTTGATCCTTTGATTCCTTTATTAAGAAAGTCTTCAATGACCATGAACTATTGATAAAATACAAACAGGAAAAATTTATGTTGGTGGCGGAAACAGGAGCACCCATCTATTCCATCCAAGCCACTGGCAATTTTACTGCCTCTATCCATTCTGCTGTTTTAATTTCAAAACTAATTTCTAAAAGTATGATTTTACAAAATATAAGGCTGTTTTTTACTTCAATAAGTCATTGTTGTGACATGCCATGAGAGAAATAAATGGAGAAGAACAGGAACAACGAGATGGGAAGATATATATATATCTAAATAGAAGAGGTAAAGAACATAAAGATATCACTACTCTGCAGGTTTGTAAGTGGTAAAATCTGTTCAAAGACTGATTTAAGCCCAAAATTTACTTGAATGGGGAATGAATCTGGACTGAAGCTTTTGTATGAGCTGTAGGATGAAATTCACATTAGGTGAGTCAGTGGTCAGTGCTATTACCTTATAATTTATGGGTAAATAACAACACGAAAAATGTTTTAGGTGCCTTGCTCATAGCCTAGTGATTTATTGCATATAATTATACCACATCCACAAAAACAGTGTGCCAAAAAAGTCCACTCATACAAACATACAGCAACTATGAGCAAATAATTTACCAAATGCAAATCATCATAACCAACTGGTTTATGGCATGTAACTCTACCATATCCTCAAAAAAAATACCGTTCTACCAAAAAAAAACACTAATGTGATAAGCAGGCAACCCAACCCTTTATGTATCTCAATGAGGATTAGGGGAGGTAGACCAGGCCCTTATGCTTAAACCTTGTCCATGGGTTTCCGATTTGGAAAGTGTTTTTTTTTTTGGATTTTGACTTTATTTTAATAAAAAAATTCTATTCGAAACAAATAGATCTAAAATTCACATCTAGGCTGCAGAGCTGAAAATACTTTGTAACAGTCAAAACTGTAACCCACAACTATCCTCAAATCTGATCGGTCACTGAAAGTGAAATTGTTTATAGTAAACACTAACCAACACCGCTTTACTCAAACAAAAGTATTTGGTATTTGGTCTTGCCTATCTACTAGGCTTTACTATAGTTTACCGTATTATAGATGTAACTCCATGCTTACACCTACATAAGCACATGCAGCCTACTGGTTCCTGCTTGCCATTTAGTTCATACAATCACCACACGAGGGGGTTGTACAGTCACATTTCAGACTACCCTCAATAACAAACCACAGCAGCGTGCAACATTTAGCCACTTGCCTCTTTGCAAATGAATTCGGAAAAAAAGGCAATCGGGCAAGCAGAACATCACTTGCCCCGCTCGGCAAGTAATGTTTTGGGCAGAGTCCATCAATGTAACTCAGCTTGTGGCGGGGAAAGAGGAAGTGCCAGCAGGGCAAGTAAACTTTCAGGGCAGCTTGCCTTGCTCGGCAAGTAATGTTTTGGAACCTATGTTGCACCCTGCACAGTGCCATCTATCCACAAGGGATGACAGATCTACATATGGCCTGGGAGGCAGGCTAGGTCTAGTCACAGCACACCACAATGCTTAGATATAGGCCATGACAGCTGGAATGTGAGCCTGTCGACCCGATTCCACACGACCCACTCCCCAAATGCTAACGCTGGAGGTGATGCTGGACAGAGGGGAAACAATGTAACAACCATGGGGGCAAATCAATCCCCTTCAAGGGCAGGCATCCTCTGCAGGCTTAGACAGAAGCCAAGGAACTCTCCTGCCTAAAGATATGGGTTAAGGGTATCAATGCATAGTCATTTCTAGTCTGTGTGAATGGGACATCTTTCTACATGTTTCAAATTAGTCTTGCATCAATATTAATTTACAGGAAAAGCTATTAAAAATTAAAAATAATGAGTTTGAAATTGACCATAAAACATGAATTGATTTACTACCCTAAAAGCAACTTACTAGCAACCACTAAGTAACACGATCACAGTTCATGTTAATGTCTAGGGTATGTCTCAGTCAATGCCATATGCTACTCTTCACTAGTTCCTCACACAATAAACACATTTCCGAGTGGTTAGCTAATGCACAAACAACCCATACATTTTGGGAGGGTGAGGAGAAGTTCTAAACCAAGCCAAACAACCTCCTGACCAACCAGAGAAATTAAACCTAACTGCTACATACCATGTAATTCTTTTTGAATACCATTTAAAAATTTTATATAAAATGTACATAAATAATGAATGTTATCTGACTTTGAAAAGTACGTTAAGGTCACTAATTAATATTCATTAAAAAGGTGAGATTGTTCCTTGTTATGCAAATGCAAAGGTGCAGATAAAAAGTTTCAGAAATGTTTAAATTTTGAATTCACAGGATGGAACAAAGTAACAGGCTGACAATCAGGTTCAAACTTAATTTGAAAAACAAACTTCAATAGTTGCCAGGAAAAAGCTGAAGGATCGTAGCTTAGTTCTGTGGCATGCAAGGCTGCAATTGTTACAAGGGGCAGGTTATGGCCATGCCCCAGAAAAATTCAAGATGTTCTTAGATGCATTCGGGGTGAATCAGGCATGTTACATAGGTCCTTGTTTGGCAAATGTTTTACTCAGGAATTTAAAAGGTACATAGGTCCTCGGGTTACTAATTAATGTAAACATGCCAGAGGGCCTCAGGGAAGATCCTGACCATTGGACTGAGTTACCCTTTCTAAATAAAGATTATTATTATTATTATTATTATTATTATTATCATTATTATTATTATTATTATTAATATTATTATTAGTAGTATTATTATCCATAGCAGTACAAACATCAGGGATTGTTACACCACCTTAAAATCCTCGAGTTTCAGGTGCCAATTACTGTTTTCTAGGCACAAATACACCTTGGCACGTGCTTATTACAAACACCGCAGAGTCAGGTGGTTGATATATCCATAGAAAGAATCCCCCTTCATGGTTGTCGGGGGACAAAAATAAGCAAGACATGACAATGCTGAAAGAGGAGACCACATGGCCTCCACATCAATTTTAATGAAGCTACTTGCATGGCAGCGATGCCATGTAAGGAGAACTGATCCCTATGTCAAGCCAACACTGAGGGACAGCAAAAAGGATGGCCTCATCTATCATACGAATCCGTGGAAACACTAGGAGATGCACATCCATATCTTATGTCTCACAGCATTCCCCATACCCTGACCCTCACTGACACATAGCATGAAAATACATGTTGTGAAAATTTTGCTGAAATGTCATTTTGACTAGATATTGAAAAATGAAAATTTCAAGATCGAACTGAAAAAATTACACTATATCTAGCAGAAAATGATGATCATGCATCTACTTAGGGAATCCTTATCTGATCTTTAGTTTCCTGGATTTTTCTAGTACCCTTTTTGTTGGGTAGGGATGGAAGTGTTTTTTTTCCTGAATCCCTACATCATCAATATGCGAAATAAAAATACATATTTCATACATTTAAACTGATTTTCTTTGAACATGTTTAAATGTTTGCTTTAATTCTGTTGTCTGCAAGTCTGGTGAACTCCTGAAACTTGTCATTAAGTAAAGAGGTTGAGACAACCTCGGCAGGGTCTTAGCCAGGATTTTTTAAATGCCTGTCCAAAACAGCAATTCAAAAAATTCTGCCTGTCCAGATTTAGCTGTTTATCTTCTTCTAATCCTCACAACAACTTCCTTTAGAAGCATATTGTGTTGAAAAGGGCAATTTGCACTATAGCTATCTCCTAGAAGATGGTGAGTCAGTAACATGTTTGGTTACTACCCAATAATGTCTCAATGGAAAATTCTTCTTAGAATTTTTTACCTGTCCAAAAATGATGTTTTCAGGAAACTGCATGTCTAAAAGACAGGCAGGACGGGTCCTGGCTTAGTCCCTGAACCTCAAAGACAAGCTGCTTACAACAGAAAATATTTCACTCATGAATAGTTTTTTTCTCTGCTTGCTAAGGCAATGTATTGCCTCTCTCACACTGTCTAACAAATATGGAGACTAACTCACAAATTCATGCCAAGAGTTGTACTTGACAAATGTGATCAGGGTCAATGATGCCTTTTGAAAGTAACTTTGGGAATAGCAGACTCATGACATATTTGAAGAAGTTATATTTAGTGTGGCTTAATGTTTCTCCTTTTATTTCCTCAAAGATTGTTTTATTAGGTAGATTTCCCCATAATTGACTGGCCTTTTTGAGGTGCTACAATGATGCATGGATGTAATTGATTCAGTTTCAATAAACTAAGATGTATTCAAAGTTGTTGGGGAATGAAATAAAAAAAATATTCAAAAATTAAAAAAATACATTTTTTTCAAAGTCAAACTTATAAGGAATGAAATTAATTAATTTCCTCATCTCATTCATGATCAGAGATATTAAAACCATTCCTGAAATACATGCATGCATACAGAAAATATTCATACAAAAATGATGGCATGCTCTAAAGGCAACAAAAGAGGCCTTTTTGTGTAAGCAATCAACAAATCACATTGTCTTCTTGGACATTGACTTCAACATTTAATTTGTCACATAAGAATAGGTACCCAATTCATCCATAGATCTAGCCATTTACCAGAAAAAAGAATAAGAAATAATACAAAACAGAAATTCTTCATCTGTAAACATCACAGAAAAGCAATTAGAAATTATTGCCGAAGGTATCGACCTCAAAAATCTGCCTCTCTTGTCTAATTTATCAACGGCTCAATCTCCTCAAATCTAGCGCGACACAAGCCTGGTACTAATTGAATTGTGTTTCTTCCAAGTGCTATCTAATTAAAAAGTGATAGGTTTGATATCTGGGGCCTGCATGTAATGAGATCTAGTCCCGTTTCTAGTATGACATCTTGACAGGTAATCCAACATTCTGTTAGCCTGAAACAACGAATAGTCTACAGATACAACAGGATACATTTTACCACATTGTGAGTTTTAAATGATTGATCATCTGGTTGTGCAATCATTTATGGAAATGAAATTCAGAAAGTACCATACATATAGATAGCTAAGTGCCACATTCTGCCATGAAAAATAGGACACCCCCAAAATTTACAATGGCCAATTTTGGGCACCCAGTTTTTAAACCCTGGCTAAGATAATGGCAAAAGCTATATACTATATAGTCTATAGAGACAAGCCAAAGGTAAGGATCTTTCTATACAAGGTAAAGGACATCAGGTTGAGAAAACAAATAGGCAATCAATGCAGGTCAACATCCACAAAGAACTTCCATAGTGCTCACTAGGAGTAATATACTGAAAAAAATGCAGGCTGAATATTACCACTGAAATACTACTCTTAGGCATCCCTATCCATAAGAAAGCTGGAACTTGCTTGGCTTCCATGAAAAGGTTTTATTTTTGTCTAGATATTTCAATTTGAGAGTGAGCGGGTTTTAGGCACACATTACCCATTCAGTTATGGGGATATGAGGCAGAAGGCAAAGCCTAAATAGTAGATATGTACAGTATATAACAAGTACCAGCATATGTATATCTAGGTCTACTGGTTGACCTCCCAACTCAATAATTGCACATTATAACAGGATGGAGGCTAATTTCAATGCTCAGGGAACAGCATACATGGCGTATGTCCAGCCACTCAGCCAGTATTTAAGACCAAATGCAGCGGAGTACATTATGTGGAATTGGTGCTATAAGTGTAAAGACCTTTAAGCTGAAAGTCAATTACTCACGCGGACAAGGAAAAATTCTTATTAATCAAGCTATGAAATGAGTAACAAGATATCTCTAATACAGCATATAGCAAAGCGTGACTGTTGAACTGAGAGTTACGATACTCCCCTCCCCCCTTACAAAAATGCAAGAAATCCCACAAACAACAAAGAAAAATGTTGACAGTATCCAGCATGATAATCAGAACTTGTAAACAAAACAGATCTATACTCTGTATCATATGTCTTTATCAACTTCCAGCAAGCAGGAAGAGCATTATTCTTTAGCGTAGGCACAAGGTAGGCATGGTTAACAACTATGATGAGTGACTATAAATTATTTGACATTTTCGGCAATAAGTTGAGATAAAAAATTGAAAAAGTTCTATCACTAGTTGGTACGCCAAAACAACGCATTATTTCAAAGTTCATGGACACAGCTCAACATCTGTCATATGCTGAGAAGCAATACAGAGAATTCTAGAATTGCAATCAGAGAAAAACTGCAACTCAGGAGTCAGGAGTCTAGGCCTCAGCCATTGTGAATCAAGGTCGAACAAGCTACTGCGTTGACATCTCAATGCGGGGCAACCAGATTGGCTGGTCAATGATAGGTAGATCTTGTGAAAGTGGGAGTAAAGTGAGAGTGAGGTTGGTGCAAGGTGCATACCGCCCTAACTCCACTAACGTTTGTATGCACAGTCAATTGCTGCACATGATTTTACAATTTTCTGTCTGATACATAGGGTTGCATACCGGTACTCGGGTACCGACAGGAACCAATATTCGTTTCGAAAAGAACCGGTATTTACCCTTTTCGTTGAGAACCGGTACTAAAAGGCACCGTTTCGTTTTTGAGTACTGCTTTGTTTCAACAGATTAAACAATTTGTTACTGCCAATCATATGCAGCGATGACACATTGTGTGCTGATTCCTGCCAAAAGAGTTATAGACACGCTGTCTAGAATAGCATTCGGCGGGAAACATGGTACGATGTAACATCCCACGCACGTTCGCAGTGCGTTGTGGCGATCATTTGCTTCTATTAACGTTGTCAATGTCTGTCTCAATCATTGGTTCTGTTCCCCAATTCTACTATTGATTGTTGTCATAGAATTGAGGAATGAAACCACACTTGTTAGCGACATGAATGTCGTAAAAAAGCCGATCAGGCCTCGGAGATCAGAGGTACCGTTTCACTGTTAACGATACCGATACCACTGGTACCGTTTCGCCAGTACCTGTACCGGTATCGTACCGTTTCGTGTAAACGGTATGCAACCCTACTGATACAAGATGTTAGCATATACATAAATGCAACTTTTGCAGAGAGCTCTTGTGAAGAGCACTGCAGTCTGTGATGCGCTTACTACAGAGGTAGATGATGAGGTGCATTTTATTCTAAAATGTCCTTTTAATGACGATTTGAGAAATCCCATATTGCAACTAGCTAATTTACAATATCCTAATTTTACAAAACTCACTAATTTGGAGCAACTTAAGGTTATCTTTCAATCAGAGGATTTGTTAAAAACTGCATCATTTTGTCTCAATAGGATGTACAACAGGAGGTCAAAACTGGTAACTAGCACCTGATTATTATTAAACCATACTTGTCATGTTTACCTATTCGACATAAACTCGGCTGGCTCGATTTTATAGGTATTAGAAAATTGTGTACAAGAGAAGTGACTCCTTATATACAAGACTCACTATAAGATTTTTATGATTGACTAGATAATATATTGTACAATGTATATGATGAATGTCTATATTTGATAATATTCATAAGTGTATTTATGATTGGATTAGGTCCATTATAAGCCTTATGAGCTGGCTGGATTTTTAACACTTGTGTCATTATCTGGATTGGACAAAAAACTATCTATAAACAACAACAATGGAGAGTGGGGGGTCTTAGCCAGGATTTAGGAACTGGGTGCCCAAAATTGGCAATTGTAAAATTTCTGGGTGTCCAAATTTTTAAGGGGGACCACAATATTCTCAGATTTCAACCATTACATGTGAATTTATCAAAATAAGGCATAATATCCTTATATAATGTGATGGGAATTATATGGAGATGAAAATATTAAATTATATGCTTGAGATTGACATTTTAAGAGATTCTTCACAAAAGTTTATGGGTGTCCTGAGGGGTGCTTTTTAAGGGTTAGGGTGTCCAAAAAGACACTCAGACGCCCTGCTGGCTAAGACCATGGTGGGGGCAGATAGGGTCTAGCACTTGAGTGCAATTGAAATAAATGGCTTCAGCCAGGAGCTGGGCCAGCTGATGGCAATACACAATTCTCCCCTCATGGGATCACTGAGAGAAATAAAAGGATGTCCAGCATCCTGTTTTTGAAGCTCATCACTTTCATGTAAGCTGATATGTATGCCGTTAGGGCAAGCACTTAGCCAGGACCCGTCCTGCCTGTCTTTTGGACAGGTAGTTTCCTGAAAACCTCCTTTTTGGACAGGCATAATTTTCTTTAAAGAATTTTCAATTTTTAATTTTGGGGGGTAATAACCAAATATTTTCCTAGCAAATCATATTTTTGCACATAGCTGAAGTGTAAATTGCCTGGATTTGAAGTAAATAAGTTGCTAAATCTGGACGGGCAGAAATTTTGGAATTGCTGTTTTGGACAGGCATTTTTAAAATCCTGGCTAAGACCCTGCTTGAGGGCCTCTTTAATGGTCACAGTAGCTAAAAGTACCCTGACAATTTGAGTGAAATCTTTCAGGTAAAAACATGTGGGAAAATATCTAAAGGAGAAATGTTAATCAGAAAACTACCAACAACTCTCTTAAAAATATCTAAAAAATACATTCTTAATTCTCAAGTAATCCTCAGAAGTATCATAGATCCAGAAAGGATCTCTTAAGCATGAATGGTCAGTCCATCTGATTTGAACTGCTACAGCTTGTGATGTTAACCTTTAGCGATTGAATCTTTGAAAATACCAGCCAGTCCATTCAAAAATTAAGAAAAAAGAAATTATGGTTCCAACTGCCAATGTACAGGCTTGTCCAATTTGAGGTGCTTTGGCTATGACAAAGCAGGCAGTCAGGCACCATTCCTGAAAATGATGGCCTTTTTACAGTCACCATTTGAAATAGAAATGGCCTCAAATGGTGCCATATCAACAATCATCCAGGGAATGTGATATAATGTCATTTCATCATCCTGTGCAATTGTGCAACTTTACCTAATAGTCAGTTACTATCACATAAAGTAGTGATGCAAGCTGTTATTGACTGCCCAGTGGCCATAAGAGCTACTAAGCTTGTAATTGTGACTGATAGCCCGGAACAATGTAGTAGATATGCAATCTTTGTGTGTAAAGAAATTCCAATACTGAGCAACAATTTCTTATTTTGTTTGACAGTGCCCACAGTGTGTCAAAATTAAATGCATATTGGGCTAACCTACTGTGGGCAATATCCTTACTCAGTTCTATTTCAACATTGCATCCATACGTTTCTTAAGAATAATATGTTATCTATTATATGCCTATTTGTAGAACAAAATGCATACACATGTAGTAGAATACATAAAACATTCAATCTTAATGGATAATCATTCTGACTTGGAATAAGGGCTTGAAACACATTACCAGGCCTCCTTCTCTATAATAAGTTATACAGACCAAAAAACCTGTATATAATAACTTACAAGTTTCTTAAAAATTAACTTACCTCCATTGCATCTATATAGTAATTGCATTAAATAAGGCCTGGTTGTAATTTCAATTGAGTTTTGTAAATGTATTCTATTGCATGATGTGTCAAAGAAACTGAGCAGACTCACTATTTGAAAGAGTTATACTACAAAATAAACAGTTCAACTGTTCATGCAAATATGTATACAAATTGCCTTTTATTTAAATTAACTCATTCATGCATAGTATGTCTCTGGATTATTTTCCCTCTTTAATACTTTTGAAAATAACAGAGAAATAAAGCATGAATTCAAGGAATATTTGAAAGATAAACTTTTGAGGCTGTTTGCATCACTAGTTCTCCTCCAAATATTTCCCTAAATATGCTTTGGTTATAAACATAACCACCAAAATAGTCAGGCTTGTTTTAGTCACTTCAAGCAGAATAAACAGGTAAAATGTCAGTGCTGGTCTTAAATGCACTTTTAAGTTTTAACAACTGTTGTGTGTAAGGTCTATTGTATCATCAGCCATCTCAGAATTATTTACCAGTTTTGTGAGTATAAATAAGACAACTTTACACCATGCTGTTGTTACCAGAATGTAAGTGTCAATCAGATGACATGTAAGGGAAACAGAATGGCTGGGCAGAGGGACAAGCAGATTTACTCATTTACAAGACATAAATAATTAGACTTATAAATGCCCATTAATACACAGACTTCTGTCATGTGTCAATGATCTTTATTGTATCTGCCAGTTTTGAAATCACATTTCAAGATAACAATCAGTGACATGGTGAATTGCAATGAGCATGTTCATCATGCCTTGATTCCTTATAGTGGGAGGGGCATTTATAAGTGTAATTAACAATGTATCTTTAATGTGAAAGATAAACAAACATCACAGTTGGTGAAGTGCATATCACTTACCAATGACCATCAATAACCACTGCACTACACAGACTTCAAGTTGGTCATATGGAAGATGTCACTGTCACCAAAATAGTGTCAATTGTAAAACTTAAACTTACCAGTTGGAAATCCCTTCTTCTGTCGAAAGCCGTGACAATTCCCTTATCCTTCCACAATTCCTTCATGGCTGGGACATACTCTAAGAACACTAGTTCGTCCATTGGGACGTTGTTGTTGTAGCTGAAGACAAGTTTGGCATGTTGTACATTGGCTTTGTTTCCCCATGGTATAAGTAGCTTTTCTCTTGCATCAATGAGAACTTTCATGCCCTTAACTAGGTTGTTGTAGATGGTAAGCTTGTACTCATGTAACGCTTCCTCATCGAAGTCCTTACCATGGATGATTCGCATCTGCTTTAGAAACGTGCTCTTACCGCTCTCACCTGCCCCAAGCAACAGAATCTTAACCGTCCTCTTAAAATGCAATTTCTCTTTTTCCAATTCCTTGTCGATTGTTCGACTTCGATATCGTTGCATTCTTTCCTCATCGTCCATACAGCAGGACATGACCAAGTCCGCCATCTTTCCTCCTGTGGCCAGCCTCGCCCATGACGTCACTCACCTTAACTTCCGCCTTTTACGACTTTATATTACGATATTTCGATCAAAAACTAATTCAAATAATTTTTATTTTATTTTTACCCAGCGAATTATATGTAAAGTGTAAAACAATTCATTATTACATGTTTTTTATTGTTTTCCCATGGTGCTAAAAACAAGATGGCAGCCTCCTTGGCCAGAAGACGGTTCTGCAAATGCAAAAGTTTTTGGACTAAACCTCTGACCAGGAATGCTTCTACAGCATACTATGTATTGTAAGTGACATCGGAATGTTTACCCTATGCGAAGACATAGTTTCTATGTGCGCAAAGTGTGTGTTACTCTGTAAAGCCGCTTTGTTGGTTGGGTTCATGCCGGGGCACTGGGTCTCGTCTGCTACTTCTACTAAGTTCTAGTACTTGGTTTTGTAACAGGTTGAACAAAACATGTAATTCACTCCCTCCGGCATAAGAAGAAGCCAACTATTAAACTAAAGACTGAATTGTTGAATTTAACATACACTTCATTGGGTATACTTTTCATTCTTAGGGCAAAACTGCCGTGTTATTGTTAATTTTAAACTGGAGTGCTTGGTAGTTGAAGAAAAAAAATGACCTTGCCCATCCTGCATTCATTTGACAGGTCTGTCATGAATGAGAGGAATTGATGAAGAAGTGTTTGTCTACTTGTATGTGTGTGCATGCATATTTGTCAGGGCTGTCCAAGCTGTCGCATTGTCGCAAAATTTTGCGCCAGCAGCCTCAAAAAATGCGACAAAAGAATATTTGCGCCAAGGTTGCGACACGGTAATTTTGCAACATGCATGCGTTCGCCATCTAGCGGTGGTCACCAAAACTAAGTGATCACCAAACACGGCGTCGTGCGCATGACTAAACATACAGTAAACAAAGGGACGCCATGATACAGACGATATGAAAATAAAAAAGATACCCCTTCAGTTTTGGAAAAGGAACGTATTTTACTAAGATTTCTGTAATGTCTAACGAAAACGGAGTTGTTTATGTATACTTACGTTCAGCCAGTTTTGTCAGTGAGTTTGCGATTATGATTATTTTTGCTCGTTTATAATCAGTGTCACAGTGTGGACGTGTATTTTTTCTGTAGTATCTTTGTTGTTGTTAGAAGAAAGAAACACTGTCCATCATTTTTCTCGGCCGGCGAGCACTAGATATCAATAAAACGTTGCATGGGGGTGCCCACAGGTCATGTTGTACTTTACGACCTCAATTCTGGTAGGCACCAGAATTGTTCAATTCTGGTACGTACCAGAATTGCTGGAAAGAACAATTTTGTAAACTGTTTAGAAACACAAAAGACTTGAGGAAAATCAGGTTTCTAATTCTATGCTATAGGCAATTTTGAGGTCTGAAATCATTAATATTTGATATACTAATACACTTAGGGATGCTGATGATAGTTTTTGAAAAAGATTTTGCTTGGGCAATTCTGATTCATAATCTGATGATGCCCACTTACCAAAAAACTTGTTTACCTAATTTCTCTGCAACCGGTCACCAGATTTCATTAATATTTGATATGCTAATACACTTAGGGATTCTGATGATAGTTTTTGAAAAAGATTTTGCTTGACCATATCTGATTCATATTCTGATGATGCCCACTTACCAAATAAACGTGTTTACCTAATTTCTCTGCAACCGGTCACCAGATTTCATTAATATTTGATATGCTAATACACTTAGGGATTCTGATGATAGTTTTTGAAAAAGATTATGCTTGACCATATCTGATTCATAATCTGATGATGCCCACTTACCAAAAAACGTGTTTCACTAATTTCTCTGCAACCGGTCACCAGATTTCATTAATATTTGATATGCTAATACACTTAGGGATGCTGATGATAGTTTTTGAAAAAGATTATGCTTGACCATATCTGATTCATAATCTGATGATGCCCACTAACCAAAAAACGTGTTTCACTAATTTCTCTGCAACCGGTCACCAGATTTCATTAATATTTGATATGCTAATACACTTAGGGATGCTGAATTGCTGATGATAGTTTTTGAAAAAAATTATGCTTGAGCAATTCTTATTTATAATCGGATGATGCTCACTTACCAAAAAACTTGCCGAGTCTTATCGGACTGTATTATAAATATTCAAGCTGGCTATATATGTGAAATAGAGTGTGTGCCAGTATATTGAAGAATCTTCAGCTTGAATATACAAATCTGTGATAAGTATAACCTATATTGTACTATGTGTGGATTCAGTGTTTCAAGTTTCAACATACATTCCAATTGGTGCTGTCATAGTCTTAATTTAACTTCCCCTAGTGTGTAAACTGTGAACTAAATGACCCCTGGTGGATAAAATTTGAACCATTAAAACGCCACCTGGTTGCAGACGGTAGAAGTATTTTGCTACAGGTAGTTCAAATTTTGCTACAGGCATTTTGGGCTTGGACAGCCCTGTTTGTGCATGTGTGAGTGTGTGTGTGTGTTTGTGTGTGTGTACATACACCGGTCATCTTCAACTTTTGTACTTAACAACCTCAATTTCTTCTTCTTTTCGGATAGTTCCCTCCTCAATAGGAGCTGTATACTAGGACTGTCATTGACATCCATTTTTTTTCGATTCGATCATTGACATTTTATTTTTCGATTCCGATTATTTCGATTCGATTTTGAAGAACTGCACTAATAGAATATTTTCACATGTTCCACACTGTTTTTGTGGCTAGGATCCTAGGATTCTCACAATGCAAAGACAATGAAGGTTTTCTCAACACTTTTTGATTGAATACTTGAGTTTCTCCTCAAAATTCTTATTAGCATTGACTAAAAATGGCGTAAAAGGCTGAAAAAATGTGTTTCGATTAATTGACATAACAATTGACATAATATTTTTTTCGATTAATTGGAAAAATTATTTCGATCGATCGATACTTGTCATATCAATGACAGTCCTACTGTATACATTTTAATACATTATCAATTAAGATTTTTTTTTTATTCAATATTTTGATCGGTATTTACAATGAACCTTAGTCTACACACTTGCCCAGGACGCGCAGGAGCGAGTTCTCGCAGCCATGGGACGTATGGTGGTGGAGTAGTTCGGTGGGAGGCTATTCATACCCTCCAGCCTCCGAGGGGGTTTGGCTGAAGAAGAGAGGATCCTATGTCAGTCAACTTTCCGAGCATAGTTCGTTCTTTTACGTCCCTCAAGACATAGACATCAAGAGAGACGGGACCTACGGCTTAAAGTGCCATCTGAAGCACTTGGCAATGAGAAGTAAACTGTCTTGCCTAAGGACAGAAAGAAGTGTGGCTCTGCCCCGAATCGAACCCGCGACGTTCGAGTCGCCAGCCCAACGCGCTAACCACTAGGCCATCCTGCTCCTCACGATCTGGTACGTACCAGAATTGTTCAAAGAATATCGCAATTCTGGTACGTGCCAGAATTGTTAATTCAGGCAATACTGGTACATACCAGGATTATTTAGGGTAAACATCTCTGGTACGTTGAAGTTCCTGACTGGCACAAATCTGGTAAATATTACCAGAATTGAGGTCGTAAAGTGCAAGATGACACATACATATATAAATATATATATATATGTATACTTATATAGATTTGAGATTCTTCTCTTTTAACTCTTCAAGTAAGAAGAGGCATATTCTGAGTCACTTTGGTCCAACTACTTGGCGCATACGTAAAAGCATATTCCAAATGGCAAAGTTGACTTTCAGATATTTTACAGAAAATATATAGTATTGTCTTAAGTTGGTGTCGCCTATACATGTATATATATATATACATATATATATATATATATATATATATATATATATATATATATATATATATATATATATATATATATATATATATATATATATATATTTATATATATATATAATATACACCTTACAAATAGACATTCTCCAAACCCAGTAGCTATTTTACTTGTTTGGTCCCTGATGTGCCAATTTAGCTATTGGCGTATAGAACATGGCATTAAAGGGGCACTAAACCCTGAAACACATGTCAGCTTATATGAAAGAAAAAAACACTTTTAAAGTCATCTATTAAAAAGACCCAGCCCAATTAGGCCCCATTAGGCAGAAAGAGTGTGTATTCCAGTAGCATATTTCCTCCCTGGGGGCAGCCATATCCCACACATCCTGGCACCTGGATGAGCTGCAGGATGATGTCACATTCACTTGTGGGTATGGCAGGAAGTGCTGGTATGTGTAAAGTCTGAGTGTCCTCTCTCAGTTAACAACTTTTGGCTGAGGTGAATGGACCTGCAGAAGGTGATGATAGCAAAATAATCATTGTGAATTCATGTGTTGCCTTGGGATGTACTAATAGAGCTGGAAGTGGCGTTACTGCAGCAATGGTGGCTGCTGACTCCTGCCCACAAGTGAAAGATCAGACCTGATTGGCTGATAAGATGGCTGCCTGCCTAGGTGCCAGGAGGCTCATAGCTCTCAATTACAATTTGCGTTTGTGCTATTTCTGGAGTCAAATGAGCACTCAGGACATGGGATATAAATCATTTAGGACATAGACAGTTATATAAGAATGTAATCTGCAAAAGGTTTAGTGCCCCTTTAACATTGAAAATATGTTCATGAAAAGACAATATTCTTTAATTGATGTCATTCCAAGATACTGATTTTAAAACAACTCTTACACAAATGGAAATGTTCACATACAACAAATGAATGGTAAAAATTCTAAGCCAAGAAACAAACATAGAATATCAGCAATGGACAGGCAGCAGGATGGTATTGCCTTTCACCTATGCTATACTATATTCTTGCTTACTTCTAAGAAAAACTTCTTTTCAGAAAAAGAGATAAATATTTTAAACAAATGAACATTCTTTTATATTGATCAGATCAATATATATTTGTACATATGTTATAAGATTATTAAGGATACAGTGTCTGATAATATATATATATATATATATATATATATATATATATATATATATATATATATATATATATATATATATATATATATATATATATATATATAATATATATATATATATATATATATATATATATATATATATATATATATATGTATATATATATACATATGTGTGTATATCATAAAGCAAAACACAATTATCGACCACATACACACGAACATAGATAAAGCAACCAAGGCTAAAGTTCTAAAAACGTATTACTCTGACCACGACCAAATCTTCGTTCAAATTCGAAACATCAAACAAAATATCAGGGCTCGACGCTAAGGGTGAACCTATGGCCTCAGGCCAGTAAAAAGTTCCCAAAAATAGCTTCGGGCCAGTAAAAAAAGACCTCAACTGGTCCTACATGGCCAGTTAACATATGGAGACATTCTTGTTAAAAAGTTTCCCCCTGAGAATTTACCCAATTGTTTTTGAAATAAATGAAGATAAAATTTATAAAGATAAATGTTGTGGTGAATCTTATGCAATGTTCTTTCTTGTTATGTTAAAGAAAAAAATGTAGGACCAGTAAACATTGTGCAGGACCAGTAGATGCTAGGTGTTACTGGTCCTACAGGGCCAGTATCATTCTGAGTTAGCGTTGAGGCCTGAATATCGAAAATTAAAAGTTAAAAAACGTAAGAGGTAACAATTAAAGACTTGTAAAAGCAAAGATATTTACAGAATACAAAAAACAAAACTTCGAAAAATTAAAAAAGACAAAAAACAATAAGACGTAAATGACCAACAATCTCTTGACGCCATGGCGTCTCTCTTGTTTAAATAGCGGTGCTCAACAAGTATGAAGGCAGTGTTCGAAGTTACCAGTCGCCTCGTCGCCCACATCGCCAATTAAAGGCTGGGGTGAATGTATTGAGAAAAACATTCGCCCGCTTGGGCGAATGGCTTTCTCAGAAATGAGTACATTAAAAGTACATAAAGATAATGTTACCCCTGGCCTCTGGGGTCCGAGAGCACTGAGCATCACTGCTCATCGCTAACGAGCCGCCATTTTTCTTTTTTTATTTACGTGATTAGCTGAGGCAGGCATGGGGTGGTGTCAATCACTCTGCACTTCTTAATTGCCAACTTCCTGCACGTGCGTGGGATAGCTTTCTTGCCTTCTCGCACATAGGCATAAATTAAGCGGCGGGCATAAATTACGGCGATGTGGTGTTGGTGCCGTGGTATTGGTGCCGGCGCCAGTATTGGGGAAAGATATTGACAATAAAACAACATAAACTTTATTTGGGGATGGATCCAATGATTTATTTGTAGGGGATAATGTATAGATATATCTTTTAATTTATCTTTATCTACACACACACACACACTAGACCAGGAAACTTGCCCCCTTAGGCTGTCCGTTCCGTTTGCCGTGGGGGCAAGGGTCCTCACGTTGAAATTTTTGGAAGCTGTTACGTGATTTTGCACTGACACATTTGAATGAAATAAAAACTACTTGTATTTGTAGACCAGTGTTTATTTATCATTCAAGACAATAATTTATCTTACTCATCTCCTCCTATTTAGAGAAATCTTAACTTTTTTATGGAGGCACATTGAAGGCCTCCCAAATTCGCAAAATGGCCGCTAATTCTCGCGATATTACACGAGTTGTTGCGTTATCTCCAGGCACCAACACACGTCCGCGTGCCGCCCGACAATTGGGCCGAGTTTCCGCCGCGCTGGTTGTCGATAGTGATGTGCTCTGGTTCCCCCCAAAGGCGTTTTCGCGAGCAGTTTCTCGCCTGGTTCTCACCTTGACCTTGCCGAGTGACGTAGTCTGGTTCAAAATCGACAACCGACGATTGACAGCGGTTGACTGTGGTTCGCGCTATGGACGATGGGAGATAGACATTTTTTATTTTTATTCAGTCCTCAAATAGGCCTACAATATATAAACAATTACAGTAATGATAATGAAGTGTACTTGGGTTAGTTGGGTAACTATAGAAAACACATGTAAAACTTGAATTACAAGGGGGACACATGGCGTCCAATCACAGGCGAGAACCAGGCATGCGACAACCACAATCGTTTTGGCGAGCTGTATGTAAGTACCCGTATGCCGACAAACACTAATACCGTGACAGAAACAGGGCCCTGAACTTCGATAGACTTTTACGACGTGCGCGGCCAACTTTCGTTAGTACCGCTCTGGCAGACTACGGCGACCGATAGAACAAGTCAGAAAAAACACTTTTATGGCAGATTGAGAACTTTATTCAAAAATCTGGCCCTTATGAGCCTTTATTAACTTAATTTGTACAAACTTGTCCATTAGACTAGTGACGGAGTGTTTTCATCACAATACACCGACTCAGCTTCCAGTTTTTTGCATGTGAGGACTAGTGCCGTATAGGTGAGGTCCGTCAGAGCAACAATAGCATAGGGCCGTAACGATACGGCACGGAGGGTCTACACACACACATAGAGAGAGAGAGAGAGAGAGAGAGAGAGAGAGAGAGAGAGAGAGAGAGAGAGAGAGAGATGGTTTGCTACACTTTGTGGGCGTGTATAATGCAATGTAGATCTGTGATAGAATATAAAAAAATGAAATTTAATATGAAATACGAAATTTAATATGAAATATGAAATTGATATGTAGATTTCCTAATAGAAAAGGAAATGACTTGCTACACTTTATAGTATATGTCTATATATAGACATATAATATAAAGTCTCTCATATATATATATGAGAGATTAAATAAAGAGGATTAACTTTTTAAAATAAATATGATATTCATATATTTATGAAAACAATATGATTCATGAAATAAAGAATATGCAATTCTGATACACACACACACATATAGATAGATATCCTTTATTTCAAGTCGGTAATAATTTTAAGTGACAATGCGTAATATCTTCAGTCTTTCAGAACATATGTTTATGATTTTGGAGATAAGGTTTTTGAACTCCATTTGTGATGTTGTTTGTCTCAAGTTGTTAGGTATAGAGTTCCATACTTAAGGTCCAGTATATCTAATTGATTACTTTCCAAAGGAGATGGTGTGAAAAGAGGTAAAGTTAGAGTGGTCCCTTTACAGATGATGTAATAAAGAGGATGTACTTATAATACACACACACTCACACATTTTTCTGTGCTCCTAAATCAAATTTAGGACAATTTTTCGGACTCCTAGATTCTCGGCCGGGCCCCTAGAAATTTTCGTTGAGGGGCCCTGCGGGCCCCTCAATTTAAAAGTTAAGTTCAGACACTGGAAAGAAATCTCTTTGCACTTGTGTTTAAACAATCATTTAGCCTTAGAAATCATTAAAGCAATGAAGCATTAATGATATATTCTTTACCCTGACATAATTTTAGTCTAGATGTCAACTTTATTTGAATGAATGGTGTCAGGTATAAAGCCATTGTTAAGGTAAACTCTTTTCAATCACTGCAGCTGCACAAAAGATCGTTTGAGGTTTGCCGCATAATGAAGGCTTTAGCCATCAGTTGGTACATAGGGTTTCGTCAGGGGGTGAAAATTAACCAGTATTTAGCCAGTGGACACTTGAAAGTCCACTGGTCTGGTCTGGCTTTGGGGGATTTTATTCGCAAGCCTGACTCTGGCTTTTGCTGGATTTTATTAGCAGTGACTTGTCGGGCCACCTTGTATGTTTGACGCTTGGATAATAAAATATGGTACTAAATATAGATAAAGAATGGAAATACTAATTGAGCAAGAAAAACATTTGATTTCAGGACAATTTCATTTCACATAAAGGACCTCAAAAACAAATTATTTTTGGCCTAAGCTTAGAAGGGTATCATATCCGGCATCTTTTCACTTTGTAGCAGGTTTTTTTCATTAAATATCAATACATTTTAAGAAAGGAGGGTTTTATAGTTATACATTCATTTTCTTTAAATTCTGGTTCATACACATCCTTCCTGACTTAACACTTTCATTAATGATGCGACTCATAGCAGTATTTTGTTAAGTAATGCTAGTATCATAGAAAAAAAACCTGTAGCCCAGTATATATTTGAATGGGCATTTAGACTTCAGGACTATTTACTTTTTTGTACACTCTCAAGGGTATACATTTTGGAATTGAAATATTTTTTCTTTCTTATCTTTTTCAGACTACCAGAAATCCCACCTGACACGCCTGAGACCAACCCTTTATTAAGAGTCAAGGAAAATCCTGACTTTCAAAAGTTGTCCCCATTGAAGATAAGGACAGGGGCAGCCAAAGTTAACATTGAATATGAAACACAGCTAGGGCAGCATCTTGAGGATCTACAAGGTAAGGATACACTGGCTGAAATATTAATCTATTCTCCGTCATCTAATTACAATGTATAAGTGTTATAATTCTGGAATTGTAGTATTTTTCTCACTCAAATAATCATCACAAATATGGAATGATTAATCACTTCAGGTCACTTAAGGTGCTCGCCATATATATTTACAGCCCATAAATACCCTCTAAAACAATTAAAAAGCAAACACACCATCAGAATGATTAAGGTTCTGAATGAGCTTATTTGTGTCATCTTTCTAATATACCTCCCCCAAACCTATTCTCTTAAGCACTCCTCAGTTACAGCAGAGATGTTGAATAGTAATACATCTCTCTGGTTACAGTTTGAATTTAAGGTCTTACGACACTCTACACCGGTGACACCTATTAGGTATTGGACAAACTAAGATAATTCATTTCCTGACACCAATGGAAAAATTGAATAGAAATTGATTTTTTTATTGAATATGTACCAATTCTTATTATAAACCTGCCTATAGGGCTGTCATTGATAACGCCCGTATCGATGAATCGACAAAAAAACCTTATCGATTATCAATATCAAAGAAGGCACAACATATCGATTCATATGCATATTAGGTAAATAAATCTATTTTTCAGGAAAACACAGCTTGAACAACCCATTAACTCCCCACTACAACTGTGTGTGTCCATTCCTTTAATCCTTGAATTCACACAGATGAATGTGTATGTGTTAGGGCTGTGATCAATAGGTCAAAAAATCACCTCACAAGCGAACTACAACCACTCCTCATGAGCACATTGCTGGTTTTCATTCATTTTGAATTCGATTCGCTGAATCGAATCGAAGTAGCGTATCGGTAATAATTTTGTCGATTATCGAATCGATAAATATTTCTTATCAATCAGGGACCGACATTAACTTTTGAAGGCACTTGCCCATTCAGGCAGAGCGACCCCAAGTTTTGCTTGCCTGAAAAAAAATCAACTTGCCCAAAAGAAAAATGTTATTTTGCACTTTGTTTATTATTTACACAGTGACATCCTAGTTTGGATGCCTCTTTAGCGTTTTTTTATGAGAGTACACACTAAATAGAGGCATACAATTTAGAATGACAATCTCACTGTGAAGGTTTTTTTCCGAAATGACGGCAGAGATCTTAGTTTTACTCAATAAAAATCAATAATTTGTTAACTTAACGTCGGCAAATAACTAAAGAAAAGATTCATGAAAAATTATACCAAATACGAAACTTTTCAGGTTGTGCGTGGGTATGAGGCTACATGTATGGAAGCGGCAACGAACTTACCTCTATTCCCCTCCTAAAAGATCGTTATACCAGCAATCCCGTCCGGTAAATAAAGCGCCATTTTGAAATTGACCGAAATCACGTTGATGATCTCGCCATGGACGTGATTTCGGTCAATTTCAAAATGGCGCTTTATTTACCGGACGGGATTGCTGGTATAACGATCTATTAGAAGTCTTTTATCAATAATTCCTCGGGTTATCGATAGCGCTACTATCTTGGCGCAATGATCAAGTTGGCAATATTTCGAGCACTAGTATAAGTGGGAATACTAGCTTGACTGTTCGGGCTTTTCAAGTCGGTCATTAACTTGCCCGAAATGGGTTTTTTCACGCTCGCACTTGCCCCGGGCAATCGGACAAGCATTAGTGTCGAGCCCTGTCAATGACAGCCATACCTGCCTATTATAAATAGCATCCTAAGAGTTTTTTGTTTTTGGCTAGAGTGATTTCCATATTCATTGAATTTGATGTTTTGACACATTTTCAAAAATAATGTGTGATAATTCATGAGTATAAAATGGAGTCCCCTTGCTAAACAATATTTTATTTTAGGATGCGCATAAACGGTAACAATTGAGTAACTCTTTTCTAACATTTTCATGAAAATTTGCCCCCCAAAATTCCTATTTTACTAACTTTTACCATTTGTGGAATGAAAACTAACATGATGACCTGTCGTTTTCTTTGTCTCCTTATTCAGAGCATTGTTTAATAGTGTAGACAAAAATTGGTGAAATTTAAACAAGGCAATTCTGACCTATATCAATTTTGGGTTAAAAACTTGTTTCTCGAATTCCTTGATTTCGCCCAATAATTCCTATATAACAGCAGAAAAATAATTTCAACAAGGCAGAACTCATTTTGGGGAAAGTGATGTTTCTGACATACATTGCATTAATTTTTCAAAAATCTGTGAAAAAAAAAGTCAATGACTCCATGATTTTAAGTTCTTTTAAAGATCACTGTGCTATACTCTTTACTCATGCAAAATTTCAGGAAAATTGAACTGAGATTTCAAAAAGTGTCGTAAGACCATAAGCGAGTAAGTAACATGTCAGAGATAGCTCAACGCTTTTGTGTTAGCAGAGTGAAAATCCCTTACTCTTTACACACAACAATTGGGTCTGGAATGATTATTTTCTTCGCTGCAAACGTGGCTGTGTCACCCTGCAGTGAAGAGCATGTCCATTGTTTACCCAAGCAGAGGATAGAATAAGTGTGAACTCCATCAACTGCTATTGTCTATTGATTGGTCCAGGGCTCAAGTATATTGGTAAGAACAGAAGGCCTATATGATAATGCCACCTGGTGACAATATTGATAACTCAAGCTGCTGGTTTTCAGTCAAGACTGATTGTCTATGCTCCAGGACCTTGATTCTTGCTATTAAAACATCACTTTTAGGGGTTAGATTTTGTCCATAAGGTTATCATGCCAACAGGAATATATTGTGATGGAGCTTTATATGATTTCTCAAGCAAATTTTCTCTTATGCTTGTATACAAACTTGTCCTCTTCTATACACACTCCATTGTTGAGGCTTTGGCTTCTCTTTTGCGCTCTCACTGTTCATATTCGCCGCATGGTCATAATTTTGACCAATTAACTATCTCACGTGCGCGATTGTAGCCGCAAACGTCTGAAGCTAACTGAACAGCGAGAGCGCAAAGGCGCAATAATGACCTATGCTCTCTGATCGGCAATCATTGAGGTGTGCGGTTAAACGGAAGATCGTCAATACCCCTACTTCAGAAAAAATTCCCAACCTCTATTCGCACCGTGCGCTTAATCGGAAGAATACGGTAGGTTTAAAATCAAACTTTAAAGTGAGACCGTAGACATCCATGATTGCATAATTCAATATAAAACTCTTGTTTTTACCTTTACCCCAGTTTGAAATTTTCTTCATTTTGCAAAGGCGAGTGGGACCACCAGCCATGATTTTGAAAATACATTTCAAAAATGGTTAGAAAGAAAATATGCCACCAAACCTTGTTTTGAATTTGAAATTGTCATATTACTAAGTGAAATCATACCCTAAATGCATGGGTCACTTAATCACTTATTTTTGCAATTCATTTATTTCGATCTATCACAAGTTTGTTCCTTGAAATAAAGATCACACTTGAAAAAGAAACAGTTTGGTTCTATAGTAAGTCCAAAGCAAACTATGCACTGTACATACTGGTGCCTAAGTTGAAAAAAAAAGTCATTTTAAGGTTGTTAGTTGGGAGTGCTCTAATGTCTATCAATAAATATCTGGTTTGGAGCACAAACAAATGCAATTGATTATGAGCAGAACTAGTTTTATAGGGCATATCAGCAGTTAATTGTGATGAGGTAGAGAAATAGGTCTAGCTTGTTGTTGATAAATAGTTTATTGCCCAATCCAGATAATGACATTCATTACATGCAATACACAAGTGTTAAAAATCCAGCCAGCCACGAAGGCTTATAATGGACCAAATACAATTATAAATCTACTTATAAATATTATCAAATAGACATTCATCATATACATTGTACAATATATTATCTAGTCAATCATTTAAATCTTATAGTGAGTCTTGTATATAAGGAGACACTTTTTTTGTACACAATTTTTACACCCATCTAAAACCGAGCCAGCCGACTTTATATCGAATAGGTAAACATGACAAGTATGGTTTCATACTAATCAGTTGCAATATGCGATTTCTCAAATCGTCATAAAACGGACATTTTAGAATAAAATGCACCTCATCTTTCAAACAATCGCTTAACCCTTATGCTGCTTGTGACTAATTTGGCTTATGTAACATGATGC
Source organism: Maea johnstoni (assembly GCA_963942565.1). Lineage (NCBI taxonomy): Eukaryota > Metazoa > Annelida > Polychaeta > Spionida > Magelonidae > Maea > Maea johnstoni. The sequence continues at coordinate 40,124,336 of OZ012685.1, read as the reverse complement.
AAAAGATCTATAAAATGATTGAAACCCTGACACATGTTTACACATCTCAGGGTATTCAGCAAGAGCTTTCCAATGAATACAAACATGACAGGGTTTACAAGGTTTTCAATATTAATCATCCTTGTGCTTTGGATGCAAGTAGCCTCAGCTTTGGAAGGGGTATGTTTTTGGTCTTAAATCATCCTAGAGAACTATTCTCTATTGCAGATGCCAAAGCAGACAAGGACTTCTCCACAGTTCTGGAGCCGATTGAGAAGATCACAGTGCCTCTTAACTATGCCTGGAGGACAGCAAAGCATCTCAACTACGTACATCACAATGCCGGATACAGACATGTTTTCCAACAGGTAAAAATGGGACCCGCACTTTGATTTGAAAGGTTTAAATTCTGTTTTTGATGAAAATATTTGAATCTGTTTTGGAATTTCGTTTTCATCACATTTATGCCATATTGTGGCTCATTTGTGACTAGCCTGTTGTAGGTAGTGGGGGAAACAGGAGTACCCGGCAAAATTTCCCTGGGATATGAAGGGTGGTATACCCTTTGGATGAAACAATCAAGTCTTGTGTTCAGTCATCCATAAATGTTCCCTGTCTATTTTTGAAAATAATTTAGGAAGGAAGCTTGATTTCATAATGTATTTGAAGGAGAGGTATAGGCTGGGTGATCACTAAAGTTTCCCTTTCAAACATTTTCTTAAAGATGCTTCTAATAGAGATGGTACTATATGACATGAAATGAAAACTAAATTGCATAAAATCACTTCATTTTTTAAACATATGGCTGCCAAAAAACTCAGTGATGTACATTGAAAGCATGTATAAGTATCGTTTTCAAGTAACATGCTTCCTATTTTTGAATTTTTCAGATTCATCCCCAAGTGGAGAGGTCAAAGAATGAACGTTGGATAAGTGAACCATTATATAATGCTGTCAAGGTGAGTGGAAGAATTTGTTGTGTAACATGCATTTTAACATTTACATATACATATATATGAATATACTTTTATGTTTTGGTACTATTTTCAGTATACAGTGGAATCTGTTTTCATTGAACAGCTTCAAAGAAATGATTAAGTGCTCAATATACAGATGTGCCATTTTACAAAGAGGTTTTAATTTGGGAGGTTCTATTGTATTTTATATTATGCTGACTTACACAAAAGCCATTTTTTGAAAGGTTGACTTAAGATTTGTTTTTTCTGATCATTAGTCTTTCATACTAAATCAATAATCCTGCCTACGTCTTTAAGACAGTAAAAGAAGATGACCCTGATATGTAATCAAAAAGTGTTCACTGTATAGATGTATTCATTTTACAGAGAGGTTCAGTCTGAGAGGTTCCTTTGTATTTTATATTATGCTAACCCACACATATGCCCCAATTATCAATACATTAACTACATATGTACTTTTTCTTTGATCAATAGTCTGATTAATAACAGCTACCTTCAGATGAATTAGCAGATACCTTCAGATGACAAGTATGAACCTAGCAGCCTCAGAAAAGCTAATAATAGACTAAAATGGCCGCCGCTAGTAGCCCCATTTCTTGAATGTAAGGATATGTTTAAACAGCCATATACTTCTTGTGTGAAAGTGTGTAGTGGTGGGGCCTTAGCTTCAAGTAGAGAATACTCTAAGAAACTATTAGGGCCTCTGTTTTATTCATGGTGTAATTGTCCTTTAATCAACAATCCTGCCTCCTCCTTGTAGGCGGTGAAAGGCGATCACCCCAATATGCCAGAGTTCCAGAGTCGCCTTGTGGACATGTACCTGCTGGAGGCCAGGCTGAATGGAATAGAGCTGACTGGTGCACAGAAAAAACGCTTCATCGACACACTCAGAAAACTAGCACAGGAGAAAGATCACTTCAGGTAGCATACCTTTATTTCTACTCCTGCCACATGAGCTGTATCTGTCATTTAAGCTCCTTGTTTTTGATTTTAAGTTTCGCTGATTTGACACCGAGAAAACTACAGCCTGATGTAATGAAAAAAAAAACATGATAGAATATCATTTTCAAGAGTTATCTCAGGAAATAACTAGGACAGAAACTAGAAGTTCACGACAATAATAATTTAATACCTCCAAACTGAAAAGAATACAAACAGTTTCTTACCTAATCCTGATCACAATTCTCTATGATTAGAACATTACAGAATATCCAATTGTCACTCGCAATGTATAGACATAGAGGAACATCCTGAAGTAATTATTATACCTCTGTAGAACCTTCTAAAAATAATACCCAACTGAAATAGTCAAATGTTCAACAGAACACCTTTAATGCATACACAACAATAAGGTAGAAAAGACTCTAAACATGTTCAAATTAACAGTTATCAGTTTGTAAGTTTTGGTCTATTTAATGTACATGTGTATCTTCTATTTTTCAGGAATAAAGTCATGATATGCAACAATGTATTTTCTCATACAATAACAGACTTTAGGGCAATCGCAGAAATGCCTAAACCTTTAGTACAGGCTATGTCATTAGACAAGTAAGTATTGGTGAAGGAAAGACTTTTTTCATGCCATTATCGAAGTTCAAATATAACTCCATAAATAATGAATTTTTCAATCAATCCATTTTGTGTTGACTTTATTTTCTATAATTTTGATTAACATGCATACTTTAATGCTTTGTAGTATATTTGTATTTCAAAAATAGCTCAAACTTGATCATTAAATGGTATATTTTTGCATTCCAATCTCAGAAGCCTTTTAAGAATAAAAATATGTAATGATGGACTGACTGATTTTTTGTACTATATCATCATAACCATCATCACCATAATTACCCTCATCTTCTTCATCATCACCATTATTATCATCACCCTTATTGTTATAATTACTCTCATCAATATCATCATTATCATTATTGTCATCATCCTTTAAATCACCCATAATCCTCATTACCATTATTGTCATCATCATAATCATCATCATCATCATCACTATCATCATCATTATCATCATCATTGTTGTCATTGTCACCAGCTTCATCATCATCACCATCATCATCAATATTACATGCACTCTCCTCATCGTTACCCGTAGCATTAGTATCATCATTTATCAATTAACATTTCAGACAGGAGCCACATAGGGGACCGTGGAAGGTGACACTCCAGCATGGCATATATTACCCATTCCTAGAGCACTGCAGTGATCGCATGACACGCTGGAATGTATGGCATGCCTACAACAATAGAGCCGGTGTAGAATTCAATGAACAGAATCTAGCCAACCACAAACTTATAGGTGATCTTAGAATGTATAGGTGAGCGAAAATATTTCATCATGGGTAATGAAATTGATGCAACTATTGAGAGTAACATTTGGATGTTGGTAATTGCTGAATAAATAAACAAGGTACAGTAGCCAGTAGGTCCAATAAATGATATTAGCTGGAAATAGAAGTTTCATCTGTTTGAACACATTGAAGCAGTGAAGAACTCATGAAAATGTGGGTAATGATGTATTTTTACTATATACTAGTACATTATGGATTACAGAACCACTGATGATTTTGGCTAGGAATGTTACAAATTGTTTTAAGTACTACCTGCAATCAGGCACAGAACTCCTATGGATTTTAAGTGCTGCAGTTCCTGATTGAAGTTTACAGCTCCCAGGAGTTACTATTACTGGCCACAAATCCTGTACTTTTATTTTTATTGAGGAAATTCAGAGAATAATTATACCATTTTATTTTCTCCTGATTTAAATGGTTCAAGGAATATTGACATAATCTGGAAATGGAGGATGATCAATTACACAAGTTTTTTTGACTAATTTCAGTAAGTGATTGGCTGTAATTCATTTTTTCCTATAAGCATCATCATAAAAATTTTTACGTTGATTGATTCCCTGCAAACCTTATTTTCAGAGAGAATTCTATATGCTCATTTTTAACTCATAAGCACTCATAGCGGCCAAAACAGGCCTGGCAATTTGAAAATATTTTGCTTACAAAAGTATTTTCTGGAAAATATTTGAAGGAGAAATGTGGACCAGATGCCATACAACAACTCTCCTTCAAATATTTTGTGAATTTTAGCTTTATTCCCAAGTTATTTTCAAAAGTATGAAAGTAGCAGACGATATTTCGAGAGGAACTCTTGAGTGAATGGGTTAAACTGAACACCTTTTTTTCATCCAGGAGAGACATAGCCAATATGCTTGGGTATGAGAACTTCGCCCAGATGTCAATGGAAACCAAGATGGCGGGGACAGTTGAGAATGTAATCAGCATGATTGAAAGGTGAGTAGTGGCTATATGATCCTTATTCCGTACAGGAATACCCTACGAATTACACCCTTCCCCGATCCCATTCATGCCACGGCACCTCCTTTACCATTGATATAGTAAATATGCCCCCCCCCCCCCTCTCCCCTCCCCCCCCCCCCTGAAATCTGAAAAACATCTTTATTCAATTGTATTTCAACAATAGATGGTGCATAGATTCATCTAGATGTGAGAATAGTCAATTGTACGGGGTCTACAAATCACACTATTAACCTATGTGTGATGATAAAAATGATATTGTAATTATGTAACAAGTATTCCAAACATAATGATCCTTTTCTGTTTGTAAGATTATTATTATAACACATTCTTCCAACTAGCCTAGATTTCTAGGCTGTCATATGTATTTTTTTTCTCTCATTTGTTTCTGTTACCAGGCACCAAATAGTCTAGGTGGCCATAGTGTTTAATTTAGTTTACATTTGTCTCACCAGGATTCAGTTTGATTATAACATATTAGTGCTGGGACTCGGCCCAAAAACATGAACTCGAGCGCTCGCCAAATCTAGCGACCAAAACTCGAGTCAATATCGAGTTTTACGGCCACATTGACGAGATCGTAAGGCAGACGATTTAATACAAAATTGCGCCGCGGCATATGCCGGCACATGCCAGGCACACATACAGTGTACCGCGGCATTGAGAATCGATGCACCAGAAAATGGCGTATTACACATTTGACACGGAGACTTAAGAAAAAGCATTTTATTTCTGGAAATCTGGTGCAAATTTGGACGTTTTGGCCATCGCTAGGCTACACATGCATCGGGGGCATGTGTTGCTATCAAAATGTCATGAGCTTGTAATTTCCGAGCGATCAATTTTTGGACTCGAGCGCTCAAATCGGAGGCCCCAGCGACCAAACGCTCGAGCTTCCGATTACTCGTCCCACCACTATAACATATAGAGGTAGGAGGAGCAGGTGGTGCCATCTATATACCACACCTGGTACCACACCATAGTGCTTGGTCAACACATAAGGGAAGGTGAACATTACAGGGACTAGGAGCCTAGTCTAACTTCCAACTAACAACCGAAAAAAATAGTGATCTATATTTGAGCGTGTTTATTTGTTTGTACTTTATTACGGGTGTAATATAATTGAAATATAATTGCATTTTTGTTTGCTGCATCAAAGTTCCAACATCTACACAGTGCAGAGAGTGTGAATGAATTCAAAAAGCTGCAAAATGACTTGCAAATGTTAATGTTGTACTCTTTAGAGTGAATATTTGCCATGTATAGTAAATGTTGCTTATCATATCCAGAAAGAAACTTAAAGATATATATTTTTTATTTTAGTTTGAAGAACAAATTCAAGGACAGTGCCCATGAAGAGATAGCTGAACTCCAAAAGTTTGCCATTTCTGAAGGCTTTGGAGGAGAAATTCAGATGTGGGATGTCGCTTACTGGAGAAACAGGCAGAAGGAACATCTTTACAAGTAAGTTTGTTCTTCCTATTTTATTGACTTGATATTTACGGAAATTTTGGGAACTTTGTAATGATGTTTTTTGATTTTAAGTGAAAGAGCAATAAAAAAACAATGGGCAAAATTGCCATTGGGTTGCATAGACAGCATGGTCCTAGGGAGGATTTAGAAACTTGGTGCCCAAAATTGGCAATTGTTAAGTTTTGGGGCGTACTATATTTTATGGGAGACTACAAAAAATTCAAAGTGACATTTCAAGGAATTCTTCACAGAAAGTTTTGGGTGTCCTGAAGGGTGGTTTTTGAGGGTTTGGGTGTCCAAATGCGACCATACGCCTTGCTGGCTAAGACTATGATAGACAGACCCATCCTATCTCAGATCTCAATTCACCATCCCTACGTACAGTGTGGTTTGGCTGTCTGCATCCCATTGCATTGTTTGATCTCAGGATGCCAGCAGGCCTTCTGATCAGACCTGAAATATACAAAATCCACATGTATCCTACAAGCCTTTTCTTTCAGGACTTCCCTTCACTTGGTTTTGTAATAAATGTGACTCAAGGTCTGCCCTGTTCATAGTCTTTCAGGTACCCAATTTTAGAAAATTGAAATTGAGTTTTCTGTCTTTATTATGCTTTGATTGAGCATTGAGTCGCCTGCAATTGGATTTACCTTTCCCCCTTCCATTTTTGGACTGGTCATTTGACCTGAAAACAGATAGTATGCACAGGGGTGTCCAACTGTTGAATTGTCGCACCAGCTTGTGAAAGAGGTTTCAAAATGTGAGACGGGCTAAATCATATTATCACTGTTAAACTCTGTAAAATCTTACGCAGCGTGTTATTGATGCAGATTTCATTTAATATGTGTTCAACAATTAATATTGACTATTTCAGGTCTTTTTCATAGATATACATTTGTATATGGTACACAGGTAACGGGCTTGTACATGCCCCTAATAGGGCTGAAAGTGGCATGTTACATCCACATTTCCAGCCTGTTAATTTAATGGGCCCATTTGAACAGACCTATTGATATAACTGTCATGTTGTAACAGGCTCATTATGGGCCCGTTAATACATCATTTAATATGGGTGCCGTTAAGTTTCGGGTCTGCATCGGGCGTGTATTGGGCCCTTGCTCTGGGCCCATAGAGGATCTTTTAAATATGCTGTCACAGGCCCATTACGGGCACAGGGAGACATCTGGTGGCCATAACAAGAACTATGTCATGTATGCTTGTTTTATTTTTATCATAAAAAGTCACATATTTTCAAATTCACATTTTTTCTAGGGCTGTCATCACTAAGGATTTTTTAGCGATTCGATAATCGAAAAGATATTTACCGATACGGCACTTCGATTCGATTCGCCATCGATTCACACTAGAAATTGTCTCACGCTTGATTTTTGGCTAATATATATGCAATTAGCTTTTCACGCATTAAATTTTCATTCCCCAGCAATCCCCGCCTCTAACAATAACTAAAATCTACCTACAATTTGCGATCTCGCCATTAGCGCCGATATGTCTTCGCCCGTCATCGTCTCGACGGGACCCCACAATGTATAGACTAGGCTCCTAGTCCCTGTAATGTTCACTTTCCCTTATGTGTTGACCAAGCACTGTGGTGTGGTACCAGGTTTGGTAGATAGATGGCACCACCTGCTCCTCCTATCTCTATCCGTTTACAGGTCATAATCAAACTGAATCCTGGTGAGATAAATGTAAACTAAATTGACCACTGTGGCTACCTACACTATTTGGTGTTTGGTAACAGAAAAAAAAACATAACAGAAAAATACATATGACAGCCTAGAAATCTAGGCTACACAATGTATTGCGGTGACCTGCGCAGTAGTGCGCCAGAGATCGTCCGTCCTCAATTCAACTTCCGTTTTTGAATTGAGGTAAGTTCTCGCTTATTTGGACTTTTTAAAAAAAGATTTCTGGTTGGTTACGGCAGTTTTCACGAGTTGCAACGTATCCAACCAGTTTTTTATTATTTTTTATAGCGAATCGATACCCCAGCATTTCTGGCGTATCTTTTATCGCTAGGGCTTCGCCAGCGATCCATCGATACTGCCGGTATCGATGACAGCCCTAATTTTTTCATCTGAAATAAAACTTTGAAAATCTTATTAAAAATGTTTTTATATGCAATACCTCCAATATGATCAATCGAACAGAATCTTTTTTTTGCAAGCAATTATCTTTTTGTACTGATACTGACAAAGCATGGGATTGGGATGTGTAAAAATGGTATCAATATAAGATGTAAGAGATCAGTAATCAGTGTATGAGAAGCATTGAACTCTTGTCAGTGCTTGATCTAATAATTTAGCGAGGCATTATAAGGTGATATTTTGTGGCTGCAGGGACCAATCGGCAGGGGAACATTTTTGTTTGAAGTGTAGATATTAAAAATAAATTCCTTTAGTTTTTTTAGATTTTTTTAGATTTTGATTCTAAAGACTCATACACATACTATATGTTTTTGTGGGGCAAGTGAGAGTTTGTGTTGGACAAGTGAATCAGCAGGGAAGATCAATGTACTGTTTGACTGTGTTACCTTCTTGAAATAAAGATAAATATTATCATTATTATTATTATTATTATTATTATTATTATTATTATTATTATTATTATTATTATCATCATCATCATCATTATTGTGTGGGCATATTGCATCAATTTTTTTTTCCTGCACACACTACGTGTTTCGTAAAGCAATTATTTTTGTCATCATCATCATCATCATCATCATCTTCATCATCATCATCCTAAGTGCACTGACCCCAACTCTCCTGCCCGTGTTTTCAACACATGTTTGTACTTAGATCTACTTGTAATTATCAGATTACCTCATTATGATTTTCATTAGCTGGTCTCTTTAATTGAAATTAACTCTTTTGTTTTGGATACCAGCGTCATTGACCTCTGATTGAGCCATCACTCACTCTGTTAGATAAGAGGTTTGACTTGGATTCTTGTTTGCTTTGGGGGTTTTACCATCTTGTTTTGACTGAATTTTAATTTCCTGATACTGTTCAACATATCACATTTTTACTTAATGTTGGTAATAAACCTAGAATTAGTATTTTCTTTTGAGGAGTATTTTCACTTTCCCTTTTCTGTCCCACCAATTTTTCGATAACATCATAATTATATAATCATCATCATTGCTAGTGTTTGTCCGATTGTTCGAACAAGCCGAACAGCGTTCGTTTGTGCCTCCTATTATGATGATCGAACGCAATTTCACATGTTCGAATAAAAAAACGAACATGGATAAAAATTCTATTCAAAGAAATAGCTGGACTGTCGGTAGTCCTGCCTGTCAGAAAATCTGAGAAAAAAAGTTTAGTTACCTATTTATTGCCCCACCAAAGAGGAAACACTGCTGGACCGCTCCAGATCCACCTCTCTGAGCGTGCTGAGGCGATGTTACGATGCCGCCATTGTTGTTGTGGTTATTGGCACACCATAGCGAAAATGCGCATGACGCAATTACGCTAGTGTGTGTTGATACCGCTAGGTGTCGCGGTACCTTATGACTAAAGTAAACAGCAATGGCGACACGGAAAACCATGTTCACAACTTCGATTATTAATCGGTCATCGGTCGTTCAGATGGACCGATGATCGATCTTGAAAATTGTGACTGATTCCGAACACTAATCATTGCTATCATTGTTGTCATCATTATCATCATCGTCGTCATCATCGTCATCATCATCATCATCATCATCATCATCATCATCATTATTATCATCATCTCAGACTGAATTCGGTACAATGCCCCCACAACCACAGATGATAGGTGCTAAGTAGGTTGATGTCTCTCACACTATAGATGGCAACACAGTTTTTCATGAGTTGCAGTTTGAAACAGACTACAGCTCAAGTGTGTCCCCCTTGAGGATTTATTCAGAACTATACCTGGAGTGAAATCAACTGAGGTTAGAACAATGAGACTAATGGCCCAGTCACACTAGGGTCCGACTATCGCACGATTTTAAAATCGGATCCGATTTTGCTAATTTTTCAATAGGAACAGGACGTTCCGATTTTGAAAATAGACAATTTTGAGAGCCACAAAGATTTCCAACAGAAAAATCCTTAGCATCAATCCACAAAACAACTATAGAAAGCCAGAAAACAGATTTACATAAGATTTTGTTTGATTTTGCAAAATACCATGACAATTTCTCAAACTTTCCATAGTTGAAAATATGCCCACTAGGTGGTCATACCCGTGGGCACCAATACTAGGGCTTATCAGAATGACCAAATGCGGACCAATTCTAATTTTTTTTTTATATATTCTGATCCAATTGCGCAGAGCTCCAAAACATGCCATGATCATGCTTTTAAGTAGCCAGCTTTTTTTTTTTTTACTTCAACAAGAGGGATCAAATCTAAGTGAGAAAATTGGATCTGTAATTCCTTAAAGTTGAACTGTGAGATCAACTCATGCTTCTCCATCTCCTTATTAAGCGACCACTTTTAATAGGATTTTTGCACTGAACTCTGAGTAGATTGTTTGCCTTGTTAGCTGGTACTGAGTACAGTATGATGAGCTTGTGAGTTCTCAATGCCCTGCACTGATATCATCCTAGAGGTATTTAAGGTTGTGTAATGGCGGCATGCTGCACTCAGATATCGTCCTAGAGGTATTCAAAGTTGTGTGAGGTTAGTTGCACCATAAATATAGCTTGCTACCTGCTCATTACATCCTGTGTAATGAGTACTTAGAGACTTTATTTATGATGTGCACATAGCACTGTGTGACACTAGGGTGCAGTTAGGAGTTATAACCATTTTAAACAGATTTTATTTGTTGAAAATGAGTAAGGTTTTTTTTTTCTAATTCTAGATTGCGTAACTTTGGAACAAAGCTAAATTTGAAGAAAATGTGATACCCTTCCTTTCAAAATATTCTTAGCTATGAATATGCCAATAACAAGCAAACAAATCAATATTTCATTCTCCAATTGTGCGCTTGAAGCAACCATGTTTTAGTGAAATTCAGAGAGAAAAATGACAAAAAACCTTCCCCTTCTTGTGTGTTAGCTGAATTGTTGTGATATCTCTCTAACCAAAGCAATGTTTAGAAAATATTTTAAGAAAAAAAGTTGTTTATCAAAAATCTGCGGTTTGAAATATCACTTGTATATGAATTATGTCAAAAATGAAACCAAACATGAAAAAGTCTTCTTTTACATATAACTGTACTATTACCTACTAACCTTAGTGTGTTTCCCAGCCGATTATGCAAGTAGTATTTTCATCCTTTGCTCTGACCACATGTTTGTGCTGCACGTGAATGGAACCACCCACAACATTCGTGACCTTCCACTCAGGGGTGAGAAGTACGTGTAGCTTCCTCTTATACCCTGGGCAGGAAATATCTGCCCACAATGCCACTGATTAGGAAGTGACAGTTCCCATAAACAATATGTTCAATAATGACATGGATGTGCATGTATTTATAACCTTCTCATTGGAGATCTACTTTAGGGACCATGTTACTGATGAATGCATAGCGATTTAGCTAAGATTTTCATGTATAGTGAAAAACGATCCTGCATACAGACTATAATTAGTAAAGATTGTCATATATAGAGTCAATAGATCTAAAACAAAATTAAGATAGCAAACATTGACCAACTACAATAGTAATAACATTATTAACAATAATAATAGTTGTAATGATAATGATAATGATAAGAAGGAGAATGATAATGATAAATGGTAATGATAATTATGATAAAAACAATAATAAAAATGATGATGATAGTAATAATAATGATAATAATGATGGTGATATCAATAAAATGATAATTATGATAGTAATAATGATAATAATAATAATAATAATAATAATATGATAAAGATAATGATGATAATAATAATAATAATAATGATAATTATAATAATTAACAGAGACTTATATAGCAAAGATGATCATGTGCAGCAAAAGTGGTCTTAAATTGGCACTATGTAGCTCTCACTCACTTATGATGATCACTATCGAAAGAAAGTATTTTTTTCAGAAAATATTTTAATTACTATTTCTCATAAAATACTGCAAGAGTACTGTATGAGAATCCACATTGCCCCTTTGTATTACTATGGTATTAGTCACAGTAATACAAAGGGACTCTGAGAGGCATCCCATTGCTACCATCTGCATAGACTAGCTCCTAGTCTATGATTTCATTAGATTATGCTTTTCTCTGTTCTGATCTCTATCATTTGCTCAAAGTCTAGGTGTTAGTTCCTGTGGCTTGTGATAGATGGCACCATGGGTGGGCTCACCGGTCAGTCAAGAAATACAAATGAACCCATGCAGGCCGCCTGGTGAGCTTATATAAAACTAGATATGGGTAGACATCTTAGAATGTTATATAAACATAACGTAAGTTATTAAAGACGTGAAATAAGTTTCTTGGCCTAGGACTAGGCTACCATCTGCAGAGATGACAAGCTGGCCTCTGATGGCTGCTGGTCCATTTGGAAATGTCTTGAGATGTTCTTATCTACAGGTGGCTCATAAGTTTGACCAGAGAGGTCTATTATATGTAATCCATGTCTCTGGTTTGACCGAATTATGAAACAGGGTTATTATCATTAGTGCTGTTAATAAGGTGTGGAGAATCAAGAGGTGCAGTTGCCTTTGTCTCCCCAGCAACACTGGTGTCATGGAGTGCTTCAAGAGTTAATAATAATCCTAACACCTGCACAGGGAACTCATCAAGGTCATGGTGTCTTATCTGTTCCACTCTACACCTATTACTAAGCAACTATGAAAAGAGAAATTGCTGAAAACCAAAAATTGATATTCATTAGAAACGATGGGAATTAAACCAAGTGCAAAGAAGCCAGTTGGTTTGAAGACCATAGAACCACAAGTGAAGTGCTTTAACACATATTGCACAAAGTGTCCATAAACTCATTAAGCCCTTCTAAACAGAGGGACCCTATTCAGCCTAGTTCCTCTGGAGTTCAGGGTTGCACTGACCACTACAGGGGTCCTTTATCTACCACTGTGGTATAGGGACCTGCATTAGATAGTTATATGGGACTCTTATTCTAAGTTGTATGGGACTTTTATTCTATGTTTGACAAAGTCTTTGTATTATAAGAGCAATATTCTTAAACCCTGTATTCTTAAACTCTTAAACCCTGACCTTATATTTCATGAAATCAGTTATCGTGAAATCTCTCTGTAATTCTTTCTCTTAAATGCAGGAAATACCTGGTGGAATTTTTAAGTGCTCTGAAAGAATTATGTCAATACTTGCATGACGTTTTAATCTTGACACATCCAACACGTTTCCGTGATGTAACGTTTAATCAATACATCATTAAAAGCTACTATAAAGGGTATCACAGCCTCCACAGGATGCTTTTATTTGGAACTGTGTATGAATGGGTTCAAGATTAGTTATGAAACCAGATGTTAATACGCCACCAGCAGCAACACAATCATGTCATGCAGTTTATGCACATGCATTAAGGAAAGGTGCATTGTTCAGCAACATTGTTATAGCTCCGTTTCAACAATCGCCGAAAATATAGCAAAAAAAGTAGGCCCAACAGGTCTCTGAAGAGCAACTTTTTTCATAATTATTTGAGCATAAAATCCAGCATTAATTTTATCAGTATCATAAAGCACTGTTTTTTGCTGTTAAAATAAGTTGTTGAAATGATTGCGTTATCAAAGAAAGATTATATTTGAATTTGTATATGGAAGAAAAAATGTCCGTTTTCCATCACGACTCTCATAACCTTTTTCTAGAGGTTGTTGAGGGGTTGAACTGTTGTCTGTTGCCGATAGGATGCTATGTGAAAAAGAATGATGGTGATAACATGCATGTACTCGCAATGTTACACTAATGTATACTTGTTTACTTTGGAATTATTAACCACTTTCAAGACAAGATGTTGCTGTGTGTTTTTTAATGCAGCAAAAGTACTGACAAAATTAACTGTAACATTTGAAAAATGCAAAATTTGCACATCACTCACACATATTCTCTCTCTCTCTCTCTCTCTCTCTCTCTCTCTCTCTCTCTCTCTCTCTCTCTCTCTCTCTCTCTCTCTCTCTCTCTCTCTCTCTCTCTCTCTCTCTCTCATTGCTAGTTATTTTCAATTTTTATTTCAACAAGTATTTTACTTATTTTTAGAATAAACCTCCCCAAAGAACATGAGGGAACGCCATGTACTAATCACTGGTGCACATTGACCTCAGTGTCAGCTATCAGGGGTTCTTCCCATCTCTCAGTCTTATCCTCCCTCCCCACCCAGTTCCTTATCTGTCAGTTGAGACATTTTAATTGGGATGTTGGCTGGTAAACCAATCAGCCAGGCCAAACACTAAAATCAGCTCTCTTGTGTTCATTTCTTTTTATACGCAGCGCAGGAAATATCTCCTCACAGAGGGGGGGTGGTAGCATTTCATAACTTACGAATATGCACTGATGAAAGTTTACATACATTAGTTTGGTTCTTTTTATAGCCTGAGCAGGAAATATATCTTAAAATAGTCACTAATTAGGAAGTAACATCTTCTTGATTAAAAATTTGAATTGATAAACCATATTCATCCGAATAAGTGTACATGTCTGTAGCAAGTTAGGAAATGAAATTGTTAGAATATATTGATATACACACATTAGTTTGGTTCTTTTTATAGTCTGAGCAGGAAATATATCCTAAAATAGTCACTAATTAGGAAGTAGCATTTTCCAAATTATAAATTTGAATTGGTATACCATAGTCGTCATAATTAGTGTACATGTCAGGGGTGTCCAACTGTCGCATTGTCGCACCAGAGTGCGACAAGGGCTTCAAAACGTGCGACAAACCAAAAACTTAAAGCACTGTTCAACTGGGAAGTTTTTGTAAAACATGACCAATTGAGCCTATCAGATGTTTCATTTGAATTATTTTTGGAACATATTGTATTTGAAAAACAGTAAACTCCATTTAGTATTGGTCTTCAAGGTCTTAACTATTGCAATAAGGGCTAATATAGTAGTGCCACCAGCACCAGGTGACAATATTCATAGCTAATATCGAACTACGGTCACCAAAAATTGCTGTGCTCCAGGACTTCTTGACTCTGCTCCGGGACTAAAATATTTGGACACCCCTGCATGTGTGTAGCAAAAAAATGCTAGAAGGGGTATTGGCAATCTTCTGTTTAGCTGCAACCAAAGTGCAGTGCCGATCCATGGCTGCTAAGGGTTCTCAAGGCTTCACATTTTATTTTATTTTGTTTCGGCAGGCCTCAACGCTAACTCAAAATGATACTGGCCGTGTAGGACCAGTAACACCTAGCATCTGCTGGTCCTGCAAAAATTTTACTGGTCCTTTACTTTTTCTTTAACATAACAATAAAGAACATTGCATAGAATTCACCACAACATTTATCTTTATAGATTTTATCTTCTTTTATTTCAAAAACATTTGGGGACATTCTTGGGGGGAAACTTTTTAACAAGAAAGTCTCCAAATGTTTACTGTGCCTGTAGGACCAGTTGAGGTCTTTTTTTACTGGCCCGAAGCTGTTTTGGGGAATTTTTACTGGCCTGGGGCCATAGGTTTACCCTTATATTAGCGTCGAGCCCTGTACGGCAATTCTGATTAAATGCTTGAGTTATGCTGCCCCAAGGACTGAGAGCGTGTTGTCTGGCTCTATGATACTATCACAAATAATTTTGGAATTAAGTATAGGTTTATAGAATATTTAATTGATTCACTAGTGCCTCAATCTAGCCATTTTCCTCATTTCAGCGCATATCATATATTAAGGCATACCTCTAGTTTGAAAGTAAAAGCTTGGTGCTGTATTTATTTATTCAGTGAAATCAGTGAAGTGTGAACACCTCAGGACCTCAGGACCTGGGAAATAATGTTCACATTAGAAGCAGGCACCAATAGTCAGGACCCAAACATGCAGAGTCCTTAAAACCTCCTTGTCAAACAGGCAAAAACTCCTAAAAAATCTCTATTATGATTTTTTTGGGATAATAACCTATTTTTTCCCCTCACAAACCATCTAAGATATGGTCAGGGTGTGAATTACCCTTTTAACACAATAAGCTGTACACTGTAGCTCTTATAAGTATTTGAAGTAGCTATGTAGCACCTGAAAATCTCGATGGGCAGAAATTTTGTGATTGCTGTTTTAGACAGGCATTTTTAAAACTCAGGCTTAGACCCTTTTCCGAAAGTGCTCACATTTCCGAGGTCTTGTCTCTTTGTAATAGGAACATATGAGATACACTAATTGTGTTCACAACATATGAGATACACTAATTGTGTTCACATCACATTTTTTTCAATGTATTACCTAAATGATTTTGCATATAAAGAGTTTGTGGTAGTACTAAATTCTGTGTGTCAGTTTGAGGTAGAACTTGGATCATTTTGTAACATTTCCAGGTGAAAATGTCTGTCGTGTCATTATACATATTTTTCATTGCAGTAATTCAACCCCTTTATAATACTCCCTTTGTATTGTTGAAAAGGACAGTTCTTCTTTTTGTCAGCCAATAACTATCATTTGAACTATGTCAACACATTTTCATATCTAACCTTTGACTATAGTATGCTCAATTTGATTTTCTTAAGATTTATTCTTAAAAGATTATTCTGCTTGAAGAAGATAGGAGAGAGATAGAATATTCCTGTGTCCTGCACATTCAAAGACTTCAGGCTCATATTACAGCCATGATGTATGTGTAATTTGTGACCTTGCCTAAACCCGTCTTTCAAAGATGAGTAAAAATTAATCTTGTCAGAGTTTGCCAGCTGCTTTGTCAACTGAAGAGGCAATAGGTTTATTCGCGTGCGAGAAGATTCTTGTGAGAAGATTCTTCTAATGAGCTCATTTAGGAAACTGACATATGTCTGATGGTTGCTAGGCATAACATGTTTGTATCAAGACCATTAGATGACAGGCATTCTGAGGAGGGCTCTCATTGGATAGGGGACAATTGGAGATAAATGACGTGTAACACCTAAGTCTTCTGGTAGCTAAGAAGTAAGTTTTATTTACTGGGCTCTGCATTTTGTTACTAAGCATGACAGGGCTCTGCTAGTTTCTGGCCGAAGGCTATGGAGACCATCCATGCTCACAAGTCTCTTCTTGTGCTGGTCCCGAGTTTGCTTCTGCTGTCCTCACTGTATGGGATATACGCCAACATCACAGCATTGAAAGCCATCACACGCAAAACCCAGCTGCGAAAAACTTACTCCTGTACCATCTGCCAACTGGTGGCGGGTCTCGTCATCTGTATGATATGTGCACCTCTGCGAATCCTCACGCTTCTGCTGGCCTACTTTGAGATCAATGTAAGCTACCTCTGTGACACTTTTCTCTTCTTGGAGAGGACGTGTGAGTTCATCACGCTGGCCTGCACTGCAGCAATAGCTCTCGGACGCTGTAGGAACATCGTGGCAAAATGTAGGAATATCACCATCAGGAGGTTACCGACTCAGCTGATGCTGATTGCCTTAGTCATGCCCATACCATTCTACTTCACACTGGTCTACATGGCGCACACAGGATCCTCCCATGACTTAGTCTACCAGAGCTGTACCCAGATCTTCACCTCTGAGGACCCTATGGGAACGGATGTCATCAGATTTGTGCAGCCTCTGGTTTTCTTTGCCACGTTGCTGGTGCTGGTGGGGAGCTACTTGACGGGAGCCGTCATGCTCCAGAAGAAGAGCTTGGAGATCAGTCCCGCTCCGTTACAGGCGGCCGCAGCACAGTTACCGCTCCAGCCCGCAAGTCCTCAGGTAACGCAGTCATCACCACGCTCACAGCAAAGTCTCTCAGCTATGACTTGGACGTCCAATTCCGGCAGCCCCCTAACCAACACCAACCCCAACTCTCCGTCCACACACTCGGTGAAGAGCATATCTGCCACCTTAGGAATGTACGACTCCCCCCTGCATCTGCCCATCAGCTCCAATTCGGAGAAAGACTCTGTGACCACCTGGCCATCGGTGTTCAGTCCAGCATGCTTCCACACCAGCACCCGTGACTCAGAAGTGACGTGGCCGTCTATCCCCGGGAGCACTTCGGACTATGGCCAGAGCTGGCAGCGGGATTCAGGGATTTCTTCAGAGGGGGCATCTGTATTGGCTGGTGCGTCCCATAGGCGAGCCACACCCTGGTTCACCCCGCTCACTGATAAGGCAATAGAAAAAGACTTGTTTGAAAGTGGCCGGCCTGCGTCCAAGAAAGCTAGCGTCTGCTCTGTCTCGAGCAACACAAGCGCTCACGGTCAAGGCCACAGTAGCCACGGTCAGTACAGTACAATAGGCAAAGCCCTGCAGAGAATATCAAGAGTCAGCCTTTTCTCCATTGACACCATACCAGAATCCGCCTCGCCCCCCCTGGAGGATGAGAAAGTCCTGATGAATGTCAATCAATTACGTCCTCTAAGGCACACCCGTCGCAGTGCAGGAAATGTGTGGGCAGACCCTGATGTTACATCTGAGACTTTATTCGGAAGTTCCATTCTGCTCCCAAAGAGGGCAGCACCTCGCTTATCTCAGCTCGGATATCTTAGCACAGGTGAAAATACCTCAGTGTCTTCCACTCACAACATCAAAACAGGCGAGAAAAAACACAAGCGTAGGAAGCATAAGAACAAAGCATTTCGGCGTGAAATCTCACGAGGAAGTATCGGGGGTCACTCCACTGTGTCAAACTGCACCACTGCATCTGAGATGACGGCGGCCTCGCTGAACAGTGAACAGGACTGTGATAAGCTGGGCAGCCAGCAGAAGCTAGGGGAGGTGACCAGTATAGCCAACAGCGAGAAAAGCTTCACCATCAGCCATCTTGGCTCACAGCAGTCGTTGCCAAACAATGATCCCGAGGAGGAGCCAGGGAAGGAGGTCTTGGAGGCGTCAGCCTCTGGTGCCACAGGGGGCGCCACCAGGATCATCGCCGACGCGGCGTCAACCCTCAGCCCCATACAGCAGCAGGAGATCAAGCAGTGTCTGGTCATGCCGCAGATCAGCAGGAAAAAGACAGGTGGCTGCTACCCACTCAATTACACCGCCTCCAGGATGAGTCCCTCGCGTATCAGTGGGGGCTCTGGGGCCAGTGGAACTTCTATAGATAGTTCACAAAGTAAGAAAAAGTACCAGAAGTGCTCAGGTCTCTCACCAGGTGGCTCTCAGCGCAGTTCCTGTGTCAGCTCGGCAAGTGCACGAACTTCCTCATCTAGTATAAATGCCAAAGGTAAGAGTAAGATGGAACGGAGTTCAGACTTTAGCACTGTGGATGAACGGTCCGCAATGGGTTGTAGGACTTCTAGATTGTTCCAGCACAGCCAGGCAACTAGAAGCTGTCCTCCGGCAACTCAGAACTATGTAGAGGCCTGGGAAAGCTTGTGTTCTCGAAGCGTTTCCGAGATTCAGCCCCATCCGCACCTCGCACAGTCCCTGATTGACCTGCCGCACCTGGCACAGGTCAACGACATCTTCCCGCCCAGGATAGACAGCTACTTCCACAGTTTTCGCCTCCCGAAAAATGTGAAAAGCTCTAGCACTCAGACAGAAGCCCATTTTTTCTCCAACATCGATCCTAAGATGCCACAAATCCGCATTATCCGCCCCTCGTTACCAGAGCCGGCTAGGCCTGGGAATCTTCAACCAGTTGTGCGTAATAAATGGGTCATACCGAGGATGAAATCTTCGAGAAGAAGGCAGAGAAGATCGGAGGCCCCGGAACTTGAAAGCACCCTAGCTAGTCCAATAAGTCACCAATCTCTAGCGCCACCTGGTGCTGATATTTTATCCAGGGGCAGCGTTGCGACGGTGTTGACTTTCTCTATGAATAATAGCAGTGCCACAGACATTGGTGCCATCCGTGTGCTGAAGAGGTCGGCCATCTTGATTTCCGTAGTGGTCCTGTCATTTCTGGCAGTGAGTGTGCTTCAGCTTGCCTCCTCTTCAATCAGGAAACAGACTTTTATCAATGTCTACCTTATATTTTCTGCATTGGAGTATTGGAACTTTGCATTAAATCCTTATCTCTATGTTTTTACAAACACAGTATTAATGAGAAATCTCAGGCGCAGTCAAAATAACCGTTGATGGGTAATAGTGGTGGCACAGTGGAATACTGGAACTTATCATTGAGTCCATATTTCTACAGCTTCACAAACACGGTATGATATAATGTGAACTCTCAGGCTCAATACAATTGAGGGGATATTCTGTTAGCCTATCTTCAGCTGACCCATCAGTGCCTAGAAGTCTCTAAGAAAATTTTCTGTAATTCGGAATTTTGTTTTTGTCACTTTTTCTGCCATATTGCAGTTGAGTCGTGACTAGGCAGTTGTTACTGGTGGAGGAAGCCAGATTACTGTCTGAAAACTGCAAGTCACTGGCAACTTTTTCATTTGTCCCAACTGGTGTCCAATGATCCTTTTGAAAGTAAAGAATCAAAGGATAGAATTACAATGTATCTTAAGAATAGATAATGATGAATGCTAACATGTGAGTGCATTCTTATTTCCTGTATAGGACAAAAGATCCAAAACTTGGCTGCAGTTTTGCTGGTACCTTTCTCAAGAAATCTTATCTAGGAAATTAAGGAAAATGCTCTTAACTTTCTCATGAAATTTTTCCTTGGAAAAGAATTGAGGGAAAAATAGAAGAATTCAACCTCCATCTCTCCTACAAGTTATGTCTCAGTTGATTCTTTAATACCAAACTACTTTCTTAACCCATTAATGCTCCAGCAATTGTCGTCTGGATCTATGATACTTTTTACAATAACTTCAGAAATGAGAATGATTTTACAAAATATTTGAAGGAGAGTTGTTTACAATGTTCTGATGAACATTTCTCCTTCAAATATTTTCTTAAGTGTGCGTTTGCCTGCAAGATTTCATGAAAATTGTCAGGCTGCTTTTGGCCGCTGTAAGCATTAATGGGTTATACTATACATTGTAGATCTTTACCATACTTTTCACACAGGGAGGTATAAAAGGGTCAAAAATCCATTAGCTAGCTGATGCCCCTTCTCTGTTATCTTGTGTACGCTATTGAGACATTCTTCCCAAATGGCTTTAATTTGATAACTTTCAGTTATATCTGGTTATATTCAAGTTGATATGGCTGTAATGCATATATTGACTTGCCATTTGACAGGTGCATTGATTTTCTATTATGTTTCTATATTTTATGCATTTCATACTTGACAACCCACGTGTGTACATATCGCTGAAGTTGTTGCATATTTTATAATAAATATGAAATACCTATTAAATTATGTTGCTTCTTCATTTTTCATTTGATTCATATATAATCCTTATTTCAGCAATGAATAGATAGCACTGAATACAAATAGGAGTTAGATACAGTTCAATTGTATTTAACTGAGGTTTTATGTAATTTGGAAATTTTAAAAAAATCTTCTCGTTTTACTTTTTCTAGCATGAAACATATCCTTATTGGTTATTAGCCTTATTAGATTCAGGTAGTTGTCATTACATATTACATGTATTGTAAAGGATGGAAATAGTTTCAATAGCAACTTCTTCTCCATAGAGACAGTTTTATTCAGATATTATTCTAAATTGGCTTCTTTGTTTATTGAATCATGAATAGGTTGAGAAAACATCCAGTTCCATAAGATTTTCTTATCAGAGTGGATCAGATTTAGCATTTATAAACTGGGACAACCATCGAAAATCTTCATTTCTTACTTTTTATTGTCTGTCGCCCAATTAAAGGGAGAAATTATTTTGAAGAGTTTCATATTTATTTCATATCATCTTTCATGCTATCTTTGTCGTCTGCATATCCAAAAAAGCTCTCCTTCTCATATGTCTGAGCCATCCTTTCACAAAGGGTTGGCAAACCATTTATTAAAAAAAAAGAAACTTGTAGTTTGCTACAGAGTTTTAAGTCCACCATTTCTGCTGATTCTACTGTGGAGATTTTCCTCTTGAAGGGTCTAGGAGGTAATTAAACCCTTCAATGCTGAGGCTACCTTCGTCCAAAGCACAAGGACGCAAAGATTTTTGAAAAGCATCTAAATCCTGTCATGTTGGTATTCATTGGATAGCTCTTGCTGAGTACTCTCAGATGAGTACCCATGTGCCAGGGTTTCAGTCATTTTTCAGGTTTTTTGCCTCATTTTGTAACGGTCAAATTAGTCATCAGCAGTATTAGGGTTAACCCATTAACACTCAGAGCGGCCAAAACAGGCCTGACAATTTTGGAATTATTTTTCTAACCAAAGTATTTTTTGGAAAATAATTGAAGGTAAAATGTTAGAGAGAAGTCAAACAACAACTCTCCTTCAACTATTTTGTGAAGTTTTGCTTTATTCCCATGTTATTTTGAAAAGTATGAGAGTGGCAGACGATACTTTAGAGGGGATCTCTGAGTGTGAATGGGTTAAACAATGCTGCTGCCTTGTAGCCTGTGACGTTCTCAGTTGCCATTCAGTGTGAGAGACACCCGGGCCTCTGACTGCTCCTCCAGTGTGACGGCTGTTTCCTGATTGTCAGGGGTGCTAATGAACCTTCTTTCACAACAAAGCTCGTCAATGAGTGCCGCGTTAAAAACAGGGTGCTGTTGAACGGAGAGAAAATGGCCACCACTGAGAGTTCTCTTTATTTTGTCAGAGTTTTTTTTTTTTTTTTGAATATATGCTAGTTGTTATTGAAATATATGCTATCTATACTGGTATATAGGATTAATCATCACTTCGCAAAAAACACACCTACAAATAATATTTACAGATTATGGAAATGAGACTTAATGAGTATGTCTGGACCACACTAATGACATATCATTGCCATAGAATTCAGTTCTGATAAACTCACAACAACTTATTATGCAACTCCCAACTTAAGGGGTTATTGGACCTGTTTGCCCCTGTTTACTTTAACTTATGCAAATGTCAGAAGTAAATGACAAATAACATTAAGCGCAAGTGTGGCCAAGGTGTCCGCTTAGCAAACTATGGCCAAGGCAGTCGCTTAGAAAAGTGTGGCCAAGGCAGCCGCTTAGCAAAGTGTGGCCAAGGTGTCAGCTTAGCAAACTATGGCCAAGGCAGCCGCTTAGCAAACTATGGCCAAGGCAGCCGCTAAGCAAAGTGTGGCCAAGGTGTCAGCTTAGCAAACTATGGCCAAGGCAGCCGCTTAGCAAAGTGTGGCCAAGGTGTCAGCTTAGCAAACTATGGCCAAGGCAGCCGCTTAGCAAACTATGGCCAAGGCAGCCGCTTAGTAAAGTGTGGCCAAGGTGTCAGCTTAGCAAACTATGGCCAAGGCAGCCGCTTAGCAAAGTGTGGCCAAGGTGTCAGCTTAGCAAACTATGGCCAAGGCAGCCGCTTAGCAAAGTGTGGCCAAGGTGTCAGCTTAGCAAACTATGGCCAAGGCAGCCGCTTAGCAAACTATGGCCAAGGCAGCCGCTAAGCAAAGTGTGGCCAAGGTGTCAGCTTAGCAAACTATGGCCAAGGCAGCCGCTTAGCAAAGTGTGGCCAAGGTGTCAGCTTAGCAAACTATGGCCAAGGCAGCCGCTTAGCGAACTATGGCCAAGGCAGCCGCTAAGCAAAGTGTGGCCAAGGTGTCAGCTTAGCAAACTATGGCCAAGGCAGCCGCTTAGCAAAGTGTGGCCAAGGTGTCAGCTTAGCAAACTATGGCCAAGGCAGCCGCTAAGCAAAGTGTGGCCAAGGTGCCATCTTAGCAAACTATGGCCAAGGCAGCCGCTTAGCAAAGTGTGGCCAAGGTGTCAGCTTAGCAAACTATGGCCAAGGCAGCCGCTTAGCAAAGTGTGGCCAAGGTGTCAGCTTAGCAAACTATGGCCAAGGCAGCCGCTTAGCAAACTATGGCCAAGGCAGCCGCTAAGCAAAGTGTGGCCAAGGTGCCATCTTAGCAAACTATGGTCAAGGCAGCCGCTTAGCAAAGTGTGGCCAAGGTGTCAGCTTAGCAAACTATGGCCAAGGCAGCCGCTTAGCAAAGTGTGGCCAAGGTGTCAGCTTAGCAAAGTGTGGCCAAGGCAGCCGCTAAGCAAAGTGTGGCCAAGGTGTCAGCTTAGCAAACTATGGCCAAGGCAGCCGCTTAGCAAACTATGGCCAAGGCAGCCGCTAAGCAAAGTGTGGCCAAGGTGCCATCTTAGCAAACTATGGCCAAGGCAGCCGCTTAGCAAAGTGTGGCCAAGGTGTCAGCTTAGCAAACTATGGCCAAGGCAGCCGCTTAGCAAAGTGTGGCCAAGGTGTCAGCTTAGCAAACTATGGCCAAGGCAGCCGCTTAGCAAAGTGTGGCCAAGGTGCCAGCTTAGCAAACTATGGCCAAGGCAGCCGCTTAGCAAAGTGTGGCCAAGGTGTCAGCTTAGCAAACTATGGCCAAGGCAGCCGCTTAGCAAAGTGTGGCCAAGGTGTCAGCTTAGCAAACTATGGCCAAGGCAGCCGCTTAGCAAACTATGGCCAAGGCAGCCGCTAAGCAAAGTGTGGCCAAGGTGCCATCTTAGCAAACTATGGCCAAGGCAGCCGCTTAGCAAAGTGTGGCCAAGGTGTCAGCTTAGCAAACTATGGCCAAGGCAGCCGCTTAGCAAAGTGTGGCCAAGGTGTCAGCTTAGCAAACTATGGCCAAGGCAGCCGCTAAGCAAAGTGTGGCCAAGGTGCCATCTTAGCAAACTATGGCCAAGGCAGCCGCTTAGCAAAGTGTGGCCAAGGTGTCAGCTTAGCAAACTATGGCCAAGGCAGCCGCTTAGCAAAGTGTGAGCAAGTTACCTGCTTAGCAAAGTGTGGCCAAGGTACCCACTTAGCAAAGTGTAACTATGGCACCTGCTTAGCAATTTTTTGTTATACGTATGAAAATTTCTTTGCCATGGAAGGGGATCAATTTCCATTAATTTCAAATGGTTTTCTATGAAATAAAAACAGTTCATGAAAGAATGGATTCTTTGCCTTGCTGTGCTGACATTATCAAATGATAAGATAACATTCTTCATAAAAACATATTGAAAACTTTACCTTTCAATATCCAATGGACAAGTTCTCACTTTGAATTTTCCTTATAATTTCATATCCATTATAATGATTCCATTTGAACTTCTATATGTGCTTCGTTATTTATCACACAGATCATCGTAGAATTGTAAGGAATTTCTTGTGTTTTTTTCATGAAGGAATGATGGTAAAAATGGGTAATGTAGCTTGAAATTCAAAAAAAAATCTGTTTCCTGTTAAAATACAGTATTTTCAGGGTGAAAGTCTTAAAAAACACTTTTTCATGAATGCGGTCTCTTCTGGTCTCATTCTTACCAGGTTATGATAAAAATGACCATGATAGTGAGTAGGGTTCGGATGCGATGAGATTTTTGATATCGATTGATCTAAAAATATTTCAAACAATTAATCGATTTGGTTAGAGTTTTACGGCTGTATTGCCGTAATTATAAGACAAACGATTTTAAACATTATTGTGCCGGGGCATGCGCCGGCATATGCCAAGGCACACATGCGGTGTACCGTGGCAATTAATGAATCGGTGCACCAAATATGGCGTAATAGATTTGTTTACGCTTAAGCGTTGACACGGAGCCGTTCTGTGTCACTTAAACGAAAGTTCTATTGGTTTTGTATGTTTTGGCCGCGCAATTTCACAAAATTTATCCAGAAATTTCACATTTGAAATAATCGATTATTTTAAATGCTGTTCGAAAGGGTCGAGTCGGCCTCATCTCAACCAAATGCTCGAGTTCTCGCTTAATTGTCCAACTCTAATAGTGAGTAGGAAACAAGTGTAACATTGACCAATTCACATCCGCTGCAGCCACCGATGGCTAAGTAATTCTGGTGATATCTAGGGATGTCATTGTTTAGAATTTTTTTCTCGATTCGATATATTGATAAATTGTTTTCGATTTCGATTATTTCGATACGATGCATTGATATATCCATAGAAATGCTATCTATGCCATGATGGAAAATCATGAAGCATTTATGCTGGTTTTTCACCATTTTATGAAGGTCCTGCCTCATTTTATTGCTTCTTCTTGGAATGCAACAATAAAAGTGAGGCATGACCATGTAGAGAAATGCTTTTAGAAAGTATGTGACTAGCAAGTAGCAACACCAGCAATATTCAGCTCTCAATTTCTTCTCTAAGTGTCCATTATCATGTTTTTGATATTTCGATACATTGCGATATGTATTGACAAGTGAAAGCAGGCTGTATTCTTAAAGGAGAGTTATCGATATATCGATATGCCCCATATCAATGACACCCCTAGTGATATCATACCCTTAGTCGTTAGCAGGTACATAGACAATATTGTGTGATGAGTGATTGACATAATTTATGTTAAAGTATTTTGATAGTCCTTGTTGAAATTATAGCTGTACAATAAATATTGTTGCAAAACACATATTTATTATTCAATACATAGATAATGTTTATCTATCTGTGCTTTAAGTATTTAAATTAAAGCCCTGTTTTCAGAAAAAGCTCTCTTGGCCTACATTCCAGTAAGGCCTAAAAAAAAAAGATGTTTGGTTCCTATTACCCTACCCTACCTAGTTTTTGTCCCCTACCCTTAAGTTTTTTTTGCCAATCCTACTGAACAATGAATTGTTCCTACCCAAAAAATTGCCTCGCCCTCCTAAATTCCAATTCTCCAACCATTAAATTATCAATTTCTGGATGAACAGAAGCAGGGGCCTACAATTAATGCATATAAAGACAATTACAACAAGGCAAACCTTTATCAAAGCCATCCAACTCCAGGGAATCGTGCAAGTTAAAGAATAAAAAAAAAAATTTAAAAAAATCCCTACCTACCCTACCTATATTTTTTTAGGACGTAATAGGAACCAAACACTTTTTTTGTTGGCCTAACCAATCATTGGAATTCCTATGGATTTGATATTTGAAGTGCTTAGAGGATGGTCAGGGATTGACTTTAATGGTTGTTTTTGAGGGGCATTTGCCCCTGGATCATGTGATTTTTGCAACCAGATGTTAAACTATAGGAGGCAAGCATGCGAATGAACATATTTGAGAATTGTTTTTCATTTCTTCTCTCCTTGTTTTACCTAATAGTGCCCAAAAATGCATCTGTGAGCACATATTTTTCTAATATTTCTAGGGGAGCATGCCCCCATACCCTTAAGTCTGGATAGCGTACCTTTGGCAAAATCCTACCAGCGTGCTGCCTGCATCAGGATTCATTTGCTCCAAAAATGAAAATCTTAGGAGCCAAATCTGCTACTTTCTGAAAATATTAAGGTGAATCCCTGATGGACAATGAGTCTCTAAATAGCTGCATGTTTGAACTTTGAAGCATAACTAAGGTAGCAGAAAAAATTATCAGATTGTCCACTGGAACAGATTAGTAGGTGTTTGCCTCAGTTGTCAGCTGGGTGTATTTTGGGGGAGGGAGAGGGTTGAGATACATAACCTAAAAATATTGCCAGTGAAATATTTCATATACTGTAAAGTTGGAAATATTGGCGTGGAACTATTATTGGCGACATTAGCGAGTGGGTCAGATTCGCTAATATTACAATCCGTTTATATTTGTTCCATTTTTCAACGATTTTTCTTTGTTTTTCTAGGTAGTCTCACAATCTCGTAACACTTCAGGTTATAGTATGTTCTACTAGTATTTTGAATGAAAGTGAGGAATTGAAATTATGAAATTATGCTATATAGAAGACTTTCAAAACGAAGATGGTGTTAGGGATACTGTATAGAAATCACTATTGATATACTCGTATTTGAAATGATGATTTTTATTGGCCAAACACTGACTGCGAACAGTTGAAATGACCGTGAACTACAAGGCGACAGAGACGAATCACTCAATCAGAAACGAAATACAACCCCCCAATCTCTGTCAGTTATTTTGTTTACGTTTCCACTACTAGCTCAATAAATGAATACAGTAATGTCTATACTTCTATGATTTTATGTAATGTCCCCCTCGCCTGGTAGTCCAGAACATCCGTATTTCGTTCAAAAAACGGCCGAAACTGTGCACAGGCCTCCAGGCGTGTTTCTGTGTTTGGAGGCCATGTGAACCAGTGTGGATCAAGGCACGTCTGCCAAAATAAAGCGCAACCTTTTGGCCGTTCATCAAACCAGTCTAGTTTGAATATCTGTCGGCAGATGGTCCTTTTCGAGATGGTTCACACGCTAATATTACGATTCGCTAACATGGAAAAATTGATCAATTCGCTAAATTCAAGCACGCCAATATTTCAAACTTTACAGTAAATATTTCATATAGTTCACCCATTTGTGCCCCTATTTCCCCACAAAAAATTGTTGCTTACTTTTGTAAGTTTACAGGTATGGACAATTGCTCATAACTTTTCAGGAAATATACCAGAAATTTGCTAATGGCATTAAGAATTTACTTTGGGCTACATTGTACAAAGCATCGTGCTGACTAATTTGCCCCTGAAGTAGGCCAAGAAAAAGTTTAGGTCCTAATTTTAACAATAGATGGCGCCATCATGACTGAGTTATAATGGTTATCCAGGTTTCTAATGATTCACTTCAGAAAAACACAAAATATAGAGCAGTGTCTCTAGGAACATGCAGTCAAAGCTGCTCAGAGACTATTGGTAAGATTGACAATAGGTTAAACAAAGTTTCTGCAGTAGTTTTTATTGCTTGATGTCCTTGAATGCAAGTACATATACAATACAATTTCATGAAACTGTTCTAGCAAAAATGTACCTATACATTTTTTAGGTTTGAGGAACCGTCATCACTATAATTTCAAGGAAATTACACCATGGATGAAACATAGGCCTAAGAGTTTCCAGGCTATACTGTTCTTAAATTCAAGCCCACACCACTGCCCACCACCATATAAGGAGTACACATGCGTAGACTTTGACAACCTATATTTTATTTTAAAAAGAAAAGCCTACTCCATAAATATCAGCTGAATCTGTTCACAAAAAGGGTCTCTTTCATTTAGAAAAAAATCAGGTGGCCATGCGCAGGAGCTGTTCTTCCTGTGTGCTTGTGCTTTGTTTGAACAACAATACATTTTAATATGGAGGTGGGCAGCTTTGGGTGCTTGGTGTAGAGTATAGAAGTAGAGTAGGCACTATTTGGGCCACTGTTCTATTCTTGGTGTAATTGTTCTTCAAATATATAGTGAAAGACTATTGAATTAAGCTAAGTGTCCTTACCCTTAAACCTAATGCTGGTGGTGGCTAATTTTGCCAATACAACATGATGCAATAAACATGAAAAATGACTGAAACCCTGACACATGGGTACTCATTTGAGAGTACTCATTGAGAGCTATCCAATGAATACCAACATGATAGGCTTTGCATCCTTGTGCTTTGGACGAAAGTAGCCTTAGCAGTGGAAGAGTTAATAAGGCCACTCCAATTTAATTACTTGTCTTACGAGCTCCGGAGTCTGGAAATGAGCCATTTTGGAATAAAAAAAAAAGTTGAAAAATGTTTTTTTTTTAGTTATTTTTATTTTTTTTAGAGTCTGCCGACTAGGACTGCTAGTGAGATGTTTCTAACAGCCTATTCTCAACTAAATAAAATCAATCAATACTGTAACCTGAAGGCTGGGAGATATACATCCTCAAATCTGAGGCTCTGCTACAGCATTGATAAATCCCTGCAGTTGATTGAATCACCCTTACAATGAATATACTTAAAACTTGCACTTTCTTTTTCTTTTTTTTTTGGAGCCTGACAGAAAATCTCCAAACCACTTTCGTCCGTAAAACACCAAAGTCGACTTTTATTTTTATTTTTTTTGGAGTCTGACAGTATTTTTTGTCCACAAAAAGCTCGTAAGACAAGTAATTAAATTGGAGTGGCCTAATGAATGATTGCAGCAGTTTCAGTCTTGCCTTTTTTTACCCATGTGCATCTGAAAATATTGAAGGGATTTTTTTCCAATATTAAATGTATTAATGAAATATGATTAACAAAAATAGCCTTTATGATTGCAGCATTTTGTACAGATAATTGGCATGATTAACATGTTCCAAATACAATATCTATGAAAAACACCTAATTTATTCTAATCCCATTAACCCTTAATTTTGCCAATATGAAATGAAGCAAAAATGCTGAAAAATGACTGAAACCCTGGCACATGGGTACTCATCTAAGAGTACTCAGTGAGATCTATCTAATAAATACCATCATGACAGGGTTTAGATGATTTTCGAAAATTTTTGCGTTTTTGTGCTTTGGACGAAAGTAGCCTTAGCAAATAAAAGGTTAACAGATGGAATCACTGTGTTATAGATCCTCCCATGTTAACATGTGACTTATGGTGAAATAAGGATAAAAGAAACATAATTCAGCATACATGGAATTAAAAGAAGTCATACAGTTTTATTAAAAACACTTATTACAATTAGAATAACATTTATGAATGCTGCCTTTAAACTTCATATTCGAAGGCAAGCTCAACAGGATTCCCCTCTGTTTTATATACAACTAATATAGGGATTAAGTATGGCCCGGAGGGCCGTGTGGCGAATAAAGCTTCGTCGCTGATGTCAACCTGTTCAAGGCGCCGGGTTGACATCAGCGACGAAGCTTAATTCGCCACACGGCCCGACAGGACATACTTAATCACTATTATAGCATGATAAGAAATTGAATTGAAATGAATTATATTTAGATATAGGGTATTATGACTGGAGCACTTGTCTTGGGATTGCTGATTGTTTGAATGTTGAATAGAGCTTGACCCAGTTTGACCACAGGCGCCAAACTTGAAATTCAGAAAGAGGCAGATCTCATGAAAGGTCAAGGTCACCTTAGTTTAAAGCTGTTTGATTGCAGATTGTTTCCCATATAAGAAAAACCCTAAATGAAATTTTTACATGTGTCTTGTCTGTACCTATTGTTTCATGGTCTCTATATCTTAATTACCTCATTTTAAAGCCTGTAGGACATATATTTGTGACATATACTTGTTGAGGTCGAAGGTCAGAAAACCGAGTGGCCTCACCTGGTTGCATCCGGGTGGGAATCAGCCTTGACCACCAACAATATAGGTTATAAGGAACAGCGGTTGCTATATGAGAATGCTATAATAAAGCTTTCTCTGGTATCTTAAGACTGGTGGTCTTCACCCACAGGTAAATTCCAATGTATTTTTTCTTTGGAAGTTTTTAAGGCCCATAAATGTCTCCTCTTAAAGGTATTTTTCTGTTTGGGACTTTGTTTGGGGCGGTTACATAAGACTGATGGTCTTGCCTTTACAGGTAGTCTATTGACCAGCCTTGATTTTGCATCAAGAAAGAATCTGGTTTGTCCAGGGATTACTGCGAGCGTCTAAGTTCATGCATGAGAGCCTTATTTGTGAATACATAGAGAAATGGATTTGCTGCCACAGAGAAGTAGAGTAGCGATTGCGCCAGGGGATAGATGTGCACAGCCACACTGTTGGGGATGGCACCTAGGAGGCAATGTAGTACGGCCAGAGGTAGCAGGAAGGCCAACGCGGCCACCAGGATCACGGAACGCTTCAGAGCATAGGCGGCCATGCTGGTTTGGCTTCTCAATGCTGAAGTTCTGATGGAGGTGGGCGTGGCACGCTGTAGCTGCAGCTCATTGGTGGGCTGTGCAGCGGCGGCGGCGCCGGAGGAGGACTCGGGTATGAAGACGGCGCTGGCCTCTACCTGCGCCACCTCCTGCTCCTCCTCAGGGATCTCCTGGCGGCTGAAGCTCGAGCGCTTGAACCAATTGTTACGCATGACCACCATCAGGCTCTGGTGGCTGCTGGTGGAGTTGCTGCGAAGGGACAGGCTATCCGGTACGGATGGACGAATTATCCGGATTTGCGGCGGCTCTGAATTGACATAATGGGCGGCCATGTCTTCCATCTCTTCAGTTTGGGTGGAGGCGTTACTGGTAGTGGGTATGCGGTTCCACCTCAGTTTGGTCGAGGAGTCTTTGGAAGATTTGGGGAGGACCGTTTCCTTATCGTTTCTTGGAAGCACCTGGAGGAGGGGGAAAGGGTTTCTAACTCCGGAGCTGTCGCTGCTGCCGTGGCCGGAGAATGAATAAGACCCTATGTAGGTTTTGGCCACACATGCCGCACAGAACGTGGTGTTCTTGGAGAAGTTCTCTGCAGCTGGTACATTGTCAGGCTTGCTGCATTTGAGTGATTTTTCACTCATTTCCGCTGGGGATAGGGATGGCTCATTGTCAGTGGCAATGCTGGAATTATAGGAGGAGTCCAGCTCTAAGGCAGGGCTGTTAGTTAGGCTGTCGCGCCGTTTAGATTTTCCCTTTGTTTTTCGCTTGGGTTTTGACTTAGTGCTCTCCTGCCCGAGATAGGCAGAGGCACTTGAGGAGGACCTGCTCACATCTGACGAGTGCCACACGTTACCAGGACTAGTTCTCGTGTGACGCAGCGGATTCAGCGAGGCCTTTTCCCCAAGATCATCCCCTAAGGTGGCGCCACAGGAGCTGCAGAACATCTGAGAGTTCAGTAAACCTTGGCTGTTTTCAATACCAGTCTCAATGGCTGGGTTCTCGGTGTTATCATCATACGTAGCCCCTGCTATATCGGTAAAGTCCTCCCTCTCCATGGATCTCTCCTCCGCGATGTCGGGCTCCAGCCAGGGCAGGGTGGTGAGGTTGCGGCTGAAGCGGTTCCCGCCGCCAGAGTTGGAGCTGGTGCTGGAGTAGCGCACGCTGGAGCTGCGGGGCGAGGAGAGCGACGTCCGCGGGTACTCGGAGCTCGTGGAGGAATGCCGTGGCTTGAGGAACGGCATGGCCAGAGCCAGGCCACTCTGGGGACATCCGGTGGGCCGCGGCAGCACGTTGTGGAAGAAATCCTCCTCCTCGGGCTCCACCACACTGCCAGGGAGAGTGCCATAGTGCTCAATGTGAGGAGCTACAAGACACAGGAAAAACAGTGATAAAACTAGAAATACAAGATAACGAGAGAAGATAAAGTAATGTATCAATTCTTGGCATTATGGTCAGGCTTAAAGAAATCCTCCTCCTCGGGCTCCACCACACTGCCAGGGAGAGTGCCATAGTGCTCAATGTGAGGAGCTACAAGACACAGAAAAACAGTGATAAAACTAAGAATACAAGATAACGAGAGAAGATAACATAATTTATCAGTTCTTGGGATAATGGGAAGTTATTGATGGGACAGGCTGAAAGAAATCCTCATCTTGCACTTCTACTTCAAGAGATAGTCATCCATTTCCTGCCACGAACTTACCCTTATCCTGCTAATCACAACAATAGCCGTGGTGTGTAGCAGTGCTCATAGGTTTCACAGCAGGATAAGGGTTAACTAATTCAATGCAAAAATTGTAATTCAAGTCCCAGGCTGAATAGTTTGCCAAGTTGTCAAAAAGTGGCTTTCTCACATTTTCTAATTTTTATGATAAACCTCATACTTTTGCACACTATGTGATGAATTCTCTTGGTGAATATTTTTTTCAGATGGAAACAAAAGTGTGAAAAATATTTATAAGAGAAATGTTCTTCAGAACATACCAAAAACTCTCATTCCTTTATTTTGTAAAATCATTCTTGATTCACAATTTATTATCAAAAGCATCATATAGCCAGACAACAATTCTTAGAAGAAACAACTCTAGCATGAGTGAGTTAACCCATTAATGCTCACAGCGGCCAAAAACAGTCTGACAATTTTGATGCAATCTTGTAGGCAAAAGCCAAATTGAGAAACTATTTGAAGGAGAAATGTTGTTCAGAACTTCACCAACAACTCTCCTTCAAATATTTTTTAAAATCTTTCTTAATTACAAAGTTATTATCAAAACTACCATAGGTCCAGACGACAATTTTCATAAGACCTTTAAGTGTGAATGGGTTAAAATCACAGTTTTACACATGAAGGGATATTTGTTTGACCCCCTCCCCTCGATCTTTCCCTGGGTACCTTTGTAGACCTTAAGGAAAATGAAAATGCTTTCCTTTAACCCTTATGCTGCACGTGGCTAATTTTGCCAATACTCAATGCTGCAAAAAACCTGAAAAATTACTGAAACCCTGGCACATGGGTACTCATCTGAGAGTACTCAGTGAGAGCTTTCTAATGAGTACCAAAATGACAGGGTTCAGATGTTTCTCAGAACTTTTTGCATTTTTTTCTCATGGACAAAATTAGCCTCAGCGTGGAAAGGGTTAACCTCTAATATATCATGTTTCCATGCGCAAAAGTGGCAGACACGAGTGGACTTTTCAATCTAATTGTTCTGACCACACGTGGCTGACCTGTGGTGGAACTGTACCACTAGTCCACCATCTATGTGCCACATACTAAGCATGATGGGTGGTTATTATTGAAGATTTACCTCATTAGGTTAAAGATCACTTATCATGAATATTTGTGCAACAGAACTAATTGGCACAACACATTCACATTACCAATTATTAGAATACACATGGTCTCGCACATATGGATATATTTTTGCAACAAAGTAATATTTTGATGAGATATTGACTGAAAGCATTTAAACTCTCCATGCTCACAGTTCATGAATTGCTAGTTAAGTTCTTCAACATTCCTCCTTGATATGTTTTCAAAACATGATCTGATCAACAGGATACAAAATAAATAGTTGTGATGTTTTTGCTAACTGCAGCCTCAAATGATTTAAGACACATGTTATAGCCTTGACAATAAGAATGCTGTTTAATGAATGCAGTTTAATAAATGTGGACTCTAGGGATGTGCAAAGTATGCAACAATTAAACTGCCATAATATTAACATCATTTACAGAATTTCAAAGGCTTTTCTTGCTTAAAATTACTTTGGACCCTAGTCTTCAAGTGCTAGTTGCCATGGTGACTATTAGATACACTCTTTGTGTCACTGTTAAACCTTTACTTGCTTAGAGTTACCTTTGTAAATTGTCATCTGCTGTAATGATATGTTTGCAAATAACTTGGTAATAATAAAGCTTCAACTTGAAAATTATCTGAAGAAAAAATGTGAATTGAATTCTGAATTATAATACCTCTTCATAAAATTTCTTCAAAGAAATGCTGCTTCATTTGGAAACAGGGTGTCCAAATAGAGGTTTCATAGACTTTTGCGTGTCCAAAGTGTGGTACAAAGTACATACTACTAATAAAATAAACCCTATATATTTACCAATTTTGCTTTTTTAGCCCAGTTACTGCTTTGTGTGTCTTATTAAAGTGACACTACAGCTTCTACATCTTCTATCTTTTAAGAAAAGTCATCATCAGCATATTCTGAAATAAATTTTTGGGTGTCTAAACTGTCAAAAAACAGTGTTCTGGGTGTCCAAATGACACGCTGGACGCATAGGCGGCTAAGCCCCTGATGAGAAAACCTCATGGAAATTAGCAAGCTGTTTTGGCTGCGACAGGCATGGATGTTTTTTAACCAGTTTTTTCCATATATTATTATAAAGTACAGTGATAACTGATGAAATTGAATATAAATAATTCATTGCCCTCAAATATTTTCTTTTGACCACTGGTTTCCCTGATTGAGGCTCACTGTGAAAATCAAATCCTTTATTTGACTGTGTTACCCTCGTGAAATAAAGATTATTAATAATATTGTTATTATTATTATTATTATTATTATTATTATTATTATTATCATTATTGTTATTATTATTATTATTATTATTTTTATTATTATTATCATTATTATTATTATCATTATCATTATTATCATTATCATTATTATTATTATTATTATTATTATTATTATTATTATTATTATTATTATTATTGTTATTATTATTATCATTATTATTAAATGGCCCAGCTTGCTCTGTTTCAATATATTACAGTTGGTTGTGGATGTTTCAGTAAAAGTTGCAAATATTTGCCTATAGGGGGAGTAGTAGCATTACCTCTGGTGTGACTGATGGTGGGTGATCGAGGCGTAGCCTTAGAGCAGACTGACGGTGACTTCTCGACAGAGCTGTAGACCGAGTGTCCTGTGGCTTGCTCCCGTTGTTTGCCCTGTGTACTATCCCTGACGACCAGCGGGCTGATGGCTCGCTCTTTTTGCCGTAAATGATGAATTCCTCGCATATAGGTGAAGGTGGTGAATAGCAGTGCGCTGAGGACCTGAGTAGGGAAGAACATTGCAGCGATACTCCCAAAGGTGTCGTTGTAGGAGCTGGGGGTAACACTATTGGCACAGAGCTGGTAGATGATATTCCCGCGCTGCCGCTCTGCCTCCACACTGGAAGAGTTTGTGTAGAGAAGGACGCAGTGGAACGGTAGCAGCAGGAGTCCGGAGAACATGCCCCCCAACATGAGCTGGCACTGGAGGCTGGAGGGCTTGGCCTCGAAGATGAAGATGGAGAGCATGAGTCTTTTGCGCATGACGGCGATGGCGCAGATGGACACCAGGAGCGGCTGCAGACAGAGGGTGCGCAGGATGAAGAGGAGGTCGCAGGCGAGCCAGACCGGAGACTGGACGTGGGGGAGAGCCAGCGCGACCATCTGCACCGGACACGCCACGCAGTTGAGGAAGGTGCCCCAGAAGAGCAGACCGAAGGTGGCTTGGTGCTTGTGCAGGAGTTGTTTGCGTCGCCACAGGCACACCACGGCATAGATGTGGGCGCCAGTCCCCAGTACACAGCTGAAGAGGCATATGAGCAGCGCAGTGGCTGTGGATGACCAGTGAGGGGAGAGGCTGACCGTGGTGCCGGGATTCTGACCAGACGAAGAAAAAAGGCTTGTGTTCCGTATGTTATCAAGCAGATGGTGGAAGGTAGATATAGCCCCCTCTGTGGGAAGAGACATGTTACCTGAGCACTGGCAGATGGTGGAGAGGAGCTTCTGTAGGACTAGAGGTCAGAAGCAGTCCTCACCATGCTTCTCTGTCTCATGCAATGCTTTGTGCGGCGCGTCTTGCATATGGTTCTCGGCTCTGTTCACCGCCCAAAGTCCCTAAACAAATCCCGAAGAAGATTTCAAACAAAGCGTGCTTCAAGTTGACATCTTGAGCGTCATTTTTTGTTTCTATATCTCATATGCCTGTACCTCCCATTTCCAAGATCCAGGAACCCTCATTTATAGATTTCCGGAAAAGATTTATTTTGGCTGGCAGGATGCGTTTGTCATTCTGGTGCATACTTTCTTTCCGTATCATCCTCAAGTCCCACAATTAGATGCTGTGCGAAGATCTCCATGACATTCTTGATCCTGAATAACAGATAGCGAGTCTTCCAGGCCCATGGTCACCCTAGATGTTGTGCACGTAGTCATCAATGCCTTTGTTGCTCCTGTCAATGCCCGAGTACATGATTTCTTTCCCCTTTTTTATGCAGCCATGTTCATATCCAACTTGGTTCTTGTAGGCGATTCACTGGCGCAATTCACAAACACCTTGCTTGAGAGTATAGAGATCCTTTGAGTTAGCTGTGTGTTGTCTTTTAGCAGAGATGTGATAGTCTTGGTCATTTAAACTTCTCTGCCACTGAGTAGTGTTTCCTGACAACCTGCATGCGTGCTCAGAGTATGTGTGACAGGGTGGTTGTCATTGAGTGATTAAGCAGAGAGTTGCTGATCATCACCTCTTAATGAGCAGATGTGATTGGATACACTTAGTGATTGCCTCCTTGTAATCAGTGTCTTGTAGGAAAGACTGTGTATGTACGTAACTGCTCAGTATACAGCACAGGGGTCATTAGCTCCTTTGTAAACAGTAGAGAATAATAATAATAATGATGATAATGATGATAATAAAAATGATAATAATAATAATAATAATAATGATAATGATAATAATAATAATAATAATAATAATAATAATAATGATAATAATAATAATAATAATAATAATAATAATAATAATAATAATAATAATAAAAATGATTTAATTGAAGAAATAACATTTTATGTTTTTCTCAATAAAAAGACATTTAAGAAAAGATAAATCAAAGTAGCATTAAGAGGTAGCTATTAAGGCATTCTCTCAGAAAATATATAGTTTAGTGGGTGTTACAATCACCCTCAAGCTGTAAATGAAGAAAATGATAGCTAATGTCAGAAATGTCCTTAGTGCTGGACCCACCTTAAGGTAACCTTGAAGGGAACTACCATTTTGGTGTTTTTTTACCTGGTTTACCTCAAACAGGTACACGTGTGTTGGGTTGCAGGTCAACTTGTACCCAAGCATTGAGAGGTAGCTAAGGCATTCTTTCAGAAAATATATAGGTTACTGGGTGTTACAATCACCTTCAAGCTGTAAATGAAGAAAATGATAGCTAATGTCAGAAATGTCCTAAGTGCTGGACCCACCTTAAGGTAACCTTGAAGGGAACTTCCACTTTGGTGTCTGTTTACCTTGATTACCTCAAACAGGTACACGTGTGCTGGGTTGCAGGTCAACTTGTACCCAAGCCAACTAGCACCCAAACTGTTAGATCATACAAGCACCCATTAGCAATAGGATTTTTTTCACTTTTCTTCCTAAATCTAACGAAATGCCTTATTAATATGCGTTGTTTCAAAAGGGGGAACATGTGGACAATCAAGCGAAATAGGGGTAAAGATTGATACGCCATGCAGTATAAAGATGATATGCAATGCAGTATAAAGATGATATGCAGTGCAGTATAGAGATGATATGCAATGCCATATAACGTTGATATGCAATGCAGTATAAAGATGATATGCAGTGCAGTATAGAGATGATATGCAGTGCAGTATAAAGATGATATGCAGTGCAGTATAGAGATGGTATGCAATGCCATATGACGTTGATATGCAATGCAGTATAAAGATGATATGCAGTGCAGTATAGAGATGATATGCAATGCCATATAACGTTGATATGCAATGCAGTATAAAGATGATATGCAGTGCAGTATAGAGATGATATGCAGTGCAGTATAAAGATGATATGCAGTGCAGTATAGAGATGATATGCAATGCAGTATAAAGATGATATGCAGTGCAGTATAGAGATGGTATGCAATGCAGTATAAAGATGATATGCAGTGCAGTATACAGATGATATGCAGTGCAGTATAAAGATGATATGCAGTGCAGTATAAAGATGATATGCAGTGCAGTATAGAGATGATATGCAGTGCAGTATAGAGATGATATGCAATGTAGTATAAAGATGATATGCAGTGCAGTATACAGATGATATGCAGTGCAGTATAGAGATGGTATGCAATGCAGTATAAAGATCATATGCAGTGCAGTATACAGATGATATGCAATGTAGTATAAAGATGATATGCAGTGCAGTATACAGATGATATGCAGTGCAGTATAGAGATGGTATGCAATGCAGTATAAAGATCATATGCAATGGGATATGGAGATTATTTCCTGATCTTCAGATAGTCTGTGTAGTTTACTAACATTAGAAGAAACATGCAAAACAAGTATTTTCAATATTTGGCTGGATAGTCATAACATAGAGTAAAATGCATCTTTATTAATGATGATGTGATGGTAATTTCTGAGAAACACTTGTTCTTTTAAGTTAACATACACATCTGCTTAGGCCACTCCAATTTAATTACTTGGTGTCTTACGGACGCAAGTGGTTTGGAAATTTTCTGTCAGACTCCAAAAAAGAAAAAAAAGTGCAAGTTTTAAGAATATTAATTGTAAGGGTGTTTCAATCAACTACAGGCATTTAGCAATGCTGTAGT
The DNA here is from genome assembly GCA_963942565.1 of Maea johnstoni. NCBI lineage: Eukaryota > Metazoa > Annelida > Polychaeta > Spionida > Magelonidae > Maea > Maea johnstoni. Next base: position 40,084,912 of record OZ012685.1, on the reverse strand, counting down.
AGAGCCTCAGATTTGAGGATGTATATCTCCCACCCTTCAGGTTACAGGGATTAATTGATTGATTGATTTTATTTAGTTGAGAATATGCTGTTAGAAACATCTCGCCACCAGTCCTGGTCGTCAGACTAAAAAAAAAATAAAAAATTAAAAAAAAAAATTTTTCAACTTTTTTTTTATTCCAAAATGGCTCATTTCCTGCCTCCTGAGCTCGTAAGACAAGTAATTAAATTGAAGTAGTCTTAGGGAGTATGTTTTGCTTGGGTATGAGTTTGTTTAGTGGGCAGGATTTGACATTGAATGCACCTAGGTTACCATTGTTGCCTTTTCATTTATACAGGGGCTTTCCACTTTGAAAATGGGATTTTTCCTTAACATCTGAAGTGTTTTTTTGCCTAACTCAACAAAATCTAAGGAACACCTATTACTCAGATTCTGGTTAACTTGAAGGTTTTTGCATGGTCATTATTTGTTCGAGGTATGTGAGGTTTTTGGTACATACATGTATATATGAATGGAGTACTGTAAAACCCTTTATAACCACGCCCCTTTTTATTCACGCAACTGCCGTCTGAATCTGATTGCGGCCATTTAATTACCAGCATCAACTGTATCACCACTAGATGGGGCATTGTTATGCTATTTTGAACGTATATCAGCGCCAGTAATATACGCGTTATCATCACCTAGCGCGAAATGCGTGAAATTCAAAGGAGCGCGATAATTATGGGTTTTACAGTAATAAGTAAAAAAAGGTTTTTTATTTTCATTTAACTCTTTGTCTTTTTTTGCAGGTTGGATGAAGGTGAAGTTGCGCAGTATTTTCCCCTCCCGTCTGTCCTGGATGGCTTATTTGGCCTGTGTCAGGATCTGTTTGGGATCCAGGTCAAGGAGTGCACGTCTGAGGTGGAGACCTGGCACCCTGATGTCAGCTACTACAGGATCTCCAATGAAGCAGGTAAGCATCAAATAAACCCTCCAATGGTCAGGCTACTTTCGTCCAAAGCACAAGTTTATTGAAAACCATCTCAACCCTGTCATCTTGGTATTCATAGGATAGCTCTAGCACTGGGGTTGTGTATAGCAGCTATCGCTTATCTCTTACATGAGGTAGGTGCAGTAAACACCAAACAACAACCCACACCCATGTGATTTTTCTCATATAGCTCCTGTCACTCATCTTTACCATTGATAAGTGCAGTTAACATTTTAACAACAGCAATACCAACTGATGCATGATAAAGTGTTGTGGGAAATGCCTTTAACCACTGCTCTCTCATGAACAAAGAAATAGATGGACTGGTAGCGTGCAGATCCGTTACAGAGCACCAGCAGTCAACAGTTTCTTCTTTCTTAACCATTCCACTGCTGAAGCTACTTTCGTCCTAAGCACAAGGACGCAAAGTTTTTGTAAAACGATCTTAACCCTGTCATGTTGGTATTCATTGAATAGCTCTTGCTGAGCACTTTTAGATGAGTACCCATGTGCCAGGGTTTCAGTCTTTTTTTTAAGATTTTTTGCATCATTTTGTATTGGCCAATTTAGCCACCAGCAGTATAAGGGTTAGCATGTCTGTGATTTCTCCTTTCTTAACACTATTTCTATTGCTTCATTCCAGGTGAAAATGTTGCAGCGTTCTATGTAGACCCGTACGCCAGACCGAGTCATAAACTTGGAGGTGCCTGGATGGAGGTGGGAAGAGGTAAAATTCTATTGATACATTTACATTCTTTCATTCCTTCTCTCTCACATGATTCCTTTGATCGCATATAGTAGGTTCCCAACCTTTCAAAAATGAATTATAAAAGAAGAATATTGCACCCCATTTTTGGCTTAACCCATTAATGCTCACTGCAGCCCAAAACTGCCTGATAATTAAATGAAACTTGTCAGGCTAAAAGCATGACCAGAAAAATATTTGAAGGAGAAAGGTTAATCAGATTGTACGGAATGACTCTCTGACAAATATTGTGAAAAACTCTTCTTAATGTCCATGTTATTGTTAAAAATGTGGTATGAATGTGACCCTTGTTTCTGGTGGAATCAGTGTTTTGCCGTTTAACCCTTCCAATGCTAAGGATACTTCCATCCAAAGCACATGGATGCAGTTATTTTTGAATAACATCTTAACCCTGTCATGTTTGTAATATACTCAGAATACAAACATGAACATGCATTTACTTCTTTAAAAAAAGGCATAATATCCTTATAAAATGTCATGGGAACTAAATTTATTCCAATATATGCTGAAACTTAGCTTTTTAAGAAATTACTCACAAAGAATTCTGAGTGTCCTGGGGGTGATTTTTGAGGGTTTGGGTGTCCATGGGACGTGCAGACGTCCTGCTGGCTATGGCAATATCTAGCATCAACCCCTCCACATCTGAAGTGTATGCATGAACAGAATATTTGGAGATGAGTTCTTTACTGGCTTCTGATCAACAGTTCCACCAATATTTTTGGAAAAATGCCCTGACTAACTCATAGACAAACTAGTCAGGATGGTTTTGAGTGCCAGGGGCATAATTGGATTTAACCCTTTTGCTGCTGAGGTTACTTTCGTCCAATGCACAAAAAAGCAAATAATCCTGAAAATCATCAGAACCAAGTCTTGTGGGTACTTATATAAAAGCTCTCATTGAGTACTCTCAGATGAGTACCCATTTGCCAGGGTTTCAGTAATTTTTCAGGTTTTTTGCATAATTGTGTATTGGCCAAATCAGCCACCAGCAGCATAAGGGTTAAATCTACCCCAAAATCTTCATGGTGCTTCCTGCAAATAACTCATCTCAGAACCAATATACTTGATAAGCATACATGAATTTGTGCACATATCAAGTTTCACAGGTTTTGATGGTGTGCGTCATTGATATGACAGATATATCCTCTCGCTTGACATGTGATTGTTTCTATAAATAATAGATAAGATATATATGTTTGAAATCTGTCTTGCGTGCATGTTTTGCCAGTAAAATTATTATCGCCAACCCAACTGCCTGTCAATTAAAAAAGTAAGCTAAATATAAATCCCCTTCTTTCATGAAGAGAACATATTATGTCAATTATCAATGCATAGAGTGACTTGACTGCAGGGACTTAGCCAGGACCTGTCCTGCCTGTCTTTTGGATAGGCAGTTTCCTGAAAAACTTTTTTTTCCTTTTTTCTGACAGGCGGAAATTTCAAGGAAGAATTTTCAATTTTGATCTTTTGGGGGTTATAATCAAATATTTTTCCTAAAAAACATCTTCTATAACATGGATGAAGTGGAAATTGCCCATTTCAACACAAAGGGGTATTAAATGTATTTGTTATAAGCATTTGAAGTAATTGGGTAGCTAATGTTTATGAATATTCACTATGGTTATGGCCGTAAAGGAATAATTTCTTTCTTGTTTTCCCAGAGAGGAGTGATATTGTGGGCACTCAGCCTATCTCGTACCTCAACCTGAACCTGGCGTCCCCTGTGCCTGGACGACCCGCCCTGATGACCTTCACAGACGTGGCCACCCTATTCCATGAGGTAGGTGCAGTAAACAACATACGACAACCCCATATCCCTAAAAAAGGGGGTTGTACATAGCTTTTGTCACTCATCTCTAGCACAAGGTAGGTGCAGTAAACACCAAACAACTACCCCACACCCCTGAAAAAGGGGGCCTTTTCTCTGGCCACATGTTTGTGCTGCATGTGTCTGTAACCACCCTCAACATTTGTGACGTTCCACTCAGGGTTAACTAGTGTATCTTCTTTTTATACCCTGAGCAGGAAATATCTGCCCACAGGTGTCATTCATCTCTACCATACGACAACCCCACACCCCTGGAAAAGCTGGGTCTTATATAGCTCCTGTCACTCACCCATACCATGAGATTAGTGCAACGAATACAAAAACAAGTAAGTCAAAGAACTGCTGGACCTAAATGTACTGGATCAGAATCACACACGAGGCGAAGACTTGTGGGAGATATATTTGTATAGGGTAAAGCACTGCTGAACCTGAATATGTGATATATCTCACATTCTGCTTTGCTTAGTGTGAGATATATCACCTTAGATGACCAAACACAAGTGGATTTGAAACCAGCCGGCCAACCTGAACATGCTAGCCTCAACCAGCGTCAACTAATAGCCCTAAATTGGTGCCCAGCTGATGGTGGAGATCAGGTTTCTCTGTAATGTTATCGATATGAGAGCCCTGATTGGTCCTTGTTCTCACGTGACCTCGCGCTGCTGCCAATCAGCGACTCCTGGCATGAGTCCAGCATCTCACTGTAGTGCATATAGTAATTGATCTCTCACTACATATCCATTCTTTTCTTCATCCAAGATATCACATAAATCACAGTTGCCTGCCTTCCACCAATCACAGGCCTCAAAAATTGTTGGTTCTATATCCCCACTGTTTTCTAGCGTTATCATTGGCTCCGAGGCCTTGCCAATGGTATAAAAATCCCACACCCCTGTAGTGGGGGATGTATGAAACTCTTGTTACCGTAAATTCTTGCAAATCTCGGACACTTTATTAATTACGATTTTCGTTGGCTGATGGTGGCCGAAAGAGAGCCCAAGAGATCGATGTGTTTACTTTCGGAGCCGGTGTGTTTTGGCAGATATAGGGACACTGGAAATGTTAGTTTATAATATAAAATCAATCGGAAACTTCGTAAATTTAAACGTCTTTCACTTTGGCCGATATTATCAATTGTCAATTGAATTGAAACGAAAGCTAGATGGAAAATCTATCGCTAACTTCGTGAACAAGAACACAATTTCCCCCCACAAAATCGTTATTGTCCACCTACTTGACTTGTCATTCCTCTGCTATATATACTTGTAAAGTAACTTGCCTCCCTTGTATGTTGTTTACTTGTTTATTCTTGCTGTCGCACGTCAACTACGCATTGAATTATACTTGTTCAAGTTGTTGACAAGGTGTCTTATTTCGAAATGGCGCCGCCCAAGCTGTATTCCACTCTACACGCAGTAATGCGATACCTCTTTCCGGTTTCGCACCGCTCGTCTTTTGGCGGATATCGGCCTTAGAAACGATCGTTAATAATCTAAAATCAACCACAAACTTTGGAAATCTAAATGTTTTTTCTTATATCAATGAAATTTACTTGGTGGCCGACTTTTGGTGAAATGTGTCCTTTGATGAATCGGGGGTGGGCGAATTTCCCCAATAATTATTTGGTAAATTAATTATAGTGGCCGAGTTTCCTAGTGCGGCCGAGATTTCCGAGAATTTACGGTACTCATCTTTTTCATGAGTATATTTGGCAAATGTAATTATCAATTGTTATATGTTTCAGTGTTCTTTTATTCAAAAGAGACTGCAATATAATCTGAAAATACATTAAAAATGTATTTGCTTACTGAAAAAGAGTAACCTTATGCAGTCTAATTGGGACCATATGAAGTTGGAAATATTCAGTTATTTGCCTGGATTTATTTTTTTAACCCTTCCTGTGGTAAGGCTACCTTTGTCTAAAGCACAAGGACACAACAAATATTGAAAACCATCTAAACCCTGTCATGTTGGTATTAGTTACTTAGCTCCTGCTGAGTTCTCTTAGGTGACTACCCATGTGCCAGGGTTTCAGTAATTTTTTAGCTTTTTGCATAGATTTGTACTGGCCAAATTAACCAAGAGCAGCATAAGGGTTAATAAGCATAAGTGTTTTTCTAAAATGATGATGTGAAAAAGGATCCTGTTTACAGCAGACGTCTAGTCAAAAACATTAATGTTTACTCGCCTGTCTGACCTTGTATGTTGTGAACTTGAATCTTTAAAAAAAAATGCTTATGAAATGCATAAGCACTTAAGGCCACTCCAATTTAATTACTTGTCTTACAATCTTTTTTTGGAAAAAAAATCCTGTCAGACTCCAAAAAAAAAAGAAAAAAAAAGTCATCTTTGGTGTCTTACGGACGAAAGTGGTTTTAAAATTTTCTGTCAGACTCCAAAAAAAAAAAAAAAAAAGTGCAAGTTTTAAGAATATTCTTTGTAAGTGTGATTCAATCAGCTACAGGAAGCTATTATTGCTGTTGTAGAGCCTCAGACTTGAGGAGGTATACCTCCCACCCTTCAGGTTACAGGGATTAATAGATTGATTGATTTTATTTAGTTGAGAATAGGCTGGTAGAAACATTTCGCTACCAGTCCTAGTCGTCAGACTCTAAAAAAAAATAAAATAAATAAAAAAAGTCTCATTTTACAACTTTTTTTTTTATTCCAAAATGGCTCATTTCCTACCTCCTGAGCACGTAAGACAAGTAAATAAATTGGAGTGGCCTAACCAGTTCACATCTGAAGTATACATATGATCTGAGAAATGAAAATATGTTAATAACAAACCAATTTACTAAAGTTTTTGACCACTGTCCCATGCAGTGAGATAAAGAACTAGATTCTTGTCAAGCTATGATTTAAATATACATATATCTCCTCATTCTTGTCATAATATGATCCAATCATACATTTATCTTATCATTGAGATTGTTTCTTTGTGTGTGTATTATAGTTTGGCCATGGCCTGCAGCAGTTGCTTACCACTGTCCCTTACAGTGAGATAGAGGACTAGATTCTTGTCATGATATGATCCAAGCATACATATACATGTATCTTATATATCTATCTTTCTTTGTGTGTGTATTGTAGTTTGGCCATGGCCTGCAGCAGTTGCTTACCACTGTCCCTTACAGTGAGATAGAGGACTAGATTCTTGTCATAATATGATCTAAGCATACAATCATATACATGTATCTTATATATCTATCTTTCTTTGTGTGTGTATTGTAGTTTGGCCATGGCCTGCAGCAGCTGCTTACCACTGTCCCTTACAGTGAGATCAAGAACTTAATTCTTGTCCTAATATGATCCAGTCATACATATATCTTATCATTGAGGTTGTTTCTTTGTGTGTGTTTTAGTTTGGTCATGGCCTACAGCAGTTGCTGACCACTGTCCCTTACAGTGAGATCGCTGGCCAGAGGAACGTGGAGTGGGACGCCCTGCAGATCTGTGCCACCTTCATGCAGCGCCTGCTCCACCGGCCTGACACCATACAGAGAATCAGCAAGCACCAGGACACCGGCAAACCCATGCCACAGCAGCTCATACAGGACATACTCAATGGTAGGTACTTAGTCTTACGCACCAGGACACCGGCAAACCCATGCCACAGCAGCTCATACAGGACATACTTAATGGTAGGTACTTAGTCTTATGCACCAGGACACCGGCAAACCCATGCCACAGCAGCTCATACAGGACATACTTAATGGTAGGTACTTAGTCTTATGCACCAGGACACCGGCAAACCCATGCCACAGCAGCTCATACAGGACATACTCAATGGTAGGTACTTAGTCTTACGCACCAGGACACCGGCAAACCCATGCCACAGCAGCTCATACAGGACATACTCAATGGTAGGTACTTAGTCTTAAGCACCAGGACACCGGCAAACCCATGCCACAGCAGCTCATACAGGACATACTCAATGGTAGGTACTTAGTCTTACGCACCAGGACACCGGCAAACCCATGCCACAGCAGCTCATACAGGACATACTTAATGGTAGGTACTTAGTCTTAAGCACCAGGACACCGGCAAACCCATGCCACAGCAGCTCATACAGGACATACTCAATGGTAGGTACTTAGTCTTACGCACCAGGACACCGGCAAACCCATGCCACAGCAGCTCATACAGGACATACTCAATGGTAGGTACTTAGTCTTAAGCACCAGGACACCGGCAAACCCATGCCACAGCAGCTCATACAGGACATACTCAATGGTAGGTACTTAGTCTTACGCACCAGGACACCGGCAAACCCATGCCACAGCAGCTCATACAGGACATACTTAATGGTAGGTATTTAGTCTTACGCACCAGGACACCGGCAAACCCATGCCACAGCAGCTCATACAGGACATACTCAATGGTAGGTACTTAGTCTTAAGCACCAGGACACTGGCAAACCCATGCCACAGCAGCTCATACAGGACATATTCAATGGTAGGTACTTAGTCTTACGCACCAGGACACCGGCAAACCCATGCCACAGCAGCTCATACAGGACATACTTAATGGTAGGTACTTAGTCTTACGCACCAGGACACCGGCAAACCCATGCCACAGCAGCTCATACAGGACATACTTAATGGTAGGTACTTAGAGCATACAGTCTTAAGCAACCCATGCCACAGCAGCTCATACAGGACATACTCAGTGGTAGGTACTTAGTCTTACGCACCAGGACACCGGCAAACCCATGCCACAGCAGCTCATACAGGACATACTCAATGGTAGGTACTTAGTCTTACGCACCAGGACACCGGCAAACCCATGCCACAGCAGCTCATACAGGACATACTTAATGGTAGGTACTTAGTCTTACGCACCAGGTCACCGGCAAACCCATGCCACAGCAGCTCATACAGGACATACTCAATGGTAGGTACTTAGTCTTAAGCACCAGGACACCGGCAAACCCATGCCACAGCAGCTCATACAGGACATACTTAATGGTAGGTACTTAGTCTTAAGCACCAGGACACCGGCAAACCCATGCCACAGCAGCTCATACAGGACATACTTAATGGTAGGTACTTAGTCTTAAGCACCAGGACACCGGCAAACCCATGCCACAGCAGCTCCTACGGGACATACTTAATGGTAGGTACTTAGTCTTAAGCACCAGGACACTGGCAAACCCATGCCACAGCAGCTCATACAGGACATATTCAATGGTAGGTACTTAGTCTTACGCACCAGGACACCGGCAAACCCATGCCACAGCAGCTCATACAGGACATACTTAATGGTAGGTACTTAGTCTTACGCACCAGGACACCGGCAAACCCATGCCACAGCAGCTCATACAGGACATACTCAATGGTAGGTACTTAGTCTTACGCACCAGGACACCGGCAAACCCGTGCCACAGCAGCTCATACAGGACATACTTAATGGTAGGTATTTAGTCTTACGCACCAGGACACCGGCAAACCCATGCCACAGCAGCTCATACAGGACATACTTAATGGTAGGTACTTAGTCTTACGCACCAGTACACCGGCAAACCCATGCCACAGCAGCTCATACAGGACATACTTAATGGTAGGTACTTAGTCTTACGCACCAGGACACCCGGCAAACCCATGCCACAGCAGCTCATACAGGACATACTCAATGGTAGGTACTTAGTCTTAAGCACCAGTACACCGGCAAACCCATGCCACAGCAGCTCATACAGGACATACTTAATGGTAGGTACTTAGTCTTACGCACCAGGACACCCGGCAAACCCATGCCACAGCAGCTCATACAGGACATACTCAATGGTAGGTACTTAGTCTTACGCACCAGTACACCGGCAAACCCATGCCACAGCAGCTCATACAGGACATACTTAATGGTAGGTACTTAGTCTTACGCACCAGGACACCCGGCAAACCCATGCCACAGCAGCTCATACAGGACATACTCAATGGTAGGTACTTAGTCTTACGCACCAGTACACCGGCAAACCCATGCCACAGCAGCTCATACAGGACATACTTAATGGTAGGTACTTAGTCTTACGCACCAGGACACCCGGCAAACCCATGCCCCAGCAGCTCATACAGGACATACTCAATGGTAGGTACTTAGTCTTAAGCACCAGGACACCCGGCAAACCCATGCCACAGCAGCTCATACAGG
>OZ012685.1:39807698-40070198 GCA_963942565.1 Maea johnstoni | reverse complement strand
ATAATATTAATTATGATTTAAATTATGATAATGATGATTATAGTCTTAATAATAATGGTAATAATGACAATGATAATAATGATAATGATTATAATGATAATGATTATAATAATAATGATAACGATACTAATGATAATAATAATGATACTTATGATAACCCTAATAAAGTGTGTATTTTCTGTCTCATTTTCTGAGACAAACATGATACAAACTAGAGCTGCCTGTAGGGTAGATGATGATGCTCTTTTTGTTTTGTCTTTAGATGGTATCAGCTGACATTCTAGCTGCCTTCGAGGAGGCCAACTTTGATGATCCAGCTGCAGTGCAAGCTGTAGGCAGGAAGTAAGTATGGATAGTCAAATTAACGCTGGAAAAAACATTCGCATCTCCAAGTTCTCATTACACATTTGGTCATCAACACTGGGTCAAAAACAATCATATCTGTCGCTGCTTGTTTAGTTCATCAAAAATACATTCATAAAGGAAACACCCTTATTGTCACAACCCAGCAAAATGTTCTAGGTATTCAACTCTGCCAATTGTAGGGTACATCTTATCATTGTCATTTGCTAACAATTTATTTCCATTCTAAGATAAGAGACAAATTTTTCTCACCGATTTTTTCTTTTTGAGGTTTTGATAGATCTACCTGGGCTTGGTGCTTTTCAAAGAGAAATGTAAGAAATGATTTGTTGTTGCACGAATGTCGATCACTGGATGCGCAACCACTAGATCTCGCTCAGCAACCTGGGCTATACTCCTAGCCCAGTTTTTGACGAGAGCCACTCAAGAGGTGCGTTCTGCACATGTGCATGAGCAACCTCCTCCACGATGTAAACAAATACCATAGCCCTCATTGAACTTTGTCTCCTATGACGTCACACTGAGACTAAATTCGGTGAGATTAGGTGTGTCCAGGGCTTAACTATAGTCCACATGGTAATTGGTCTGTGGCGACCAATTCATTGTTTTATTCATCTAAGGTTGTTGGAATGGTGAATTGAGTTGTGTGTGTCATATATAATTGGTTGTAATAAGTCTGCCTCGTATTTGTAGGTTCAGAGATACGTTCCTGAGTCTTGGGGGCGGCGTCCCAGCAGGGGAGATATTCCGGCGTTTCCGCGGCCGAGATCCAACCGTCGATGCCCTCCTTAACCAGCACGGCTTGCTGTCTGCGGAATGATGGAGCGACTACATACTGTAAAACCTCTCTCAAGAGTCACGCCCCAACGCCTGGCTGGCAGAGACCGCACCTCAACTATGACCATGGTGAACACATCATCATCTCTATAACAGTCCACTTAATAAACATTGTCCAACTGACTCAATAACTTTGGTTGGGTATCTCTTACAGAAAAATCCCTCATTTGATCACTGGAATGCCACATTTTCATCACTAGGTCTGTGGCAGAATTGGAATATATATATATATATATATATATATATATATATATATATATATATATATATATATATATATATATATATATATATATATATATATATATATATATATATATATATATATATATATATATATATATATATATATATATATATATATATATATATATATATATATATATATATATGCATTAATGGAATAATTTCGATTCATCATTTTTACCACAAAAACAGCTGTATATATATATATATATATATATATATATATATATATATATATATATATATATATATATGCATTAATGGAAAAATTTTGATTCATCATTTTTACCACAAAAACAGCTGTGTGCACCATGTTGTCTCTTCGTATTGCATTGGTTTACCAAGTTGACATGTTCATGAAGTTCCCATCATCAGTACTTAATGATGCTTGCGCATTTACCAGTATCACTTAGGTAGAGTAATCACATGTAAATTGTGTGTGTGTTAGTTATTAGAGTGGCATAATTATTTATTGGTCATTCCATATACATTCAAACTTAAGTCTGGGCATGGTTACAGGTTTTTGATGTGGAATGGAAACAAGTTTCAAAACATTAATAAAGAAAGAATTTGAAAAAATACCTGTTGGGACATTGTTAAATCTATAACTGAAATGCCAACTTTCAGTGAAATATTTCTCGAAACATTACTTTTTTCAAAATATTTCTGTATGAATCAGACTGTATGTACGCTTCATTTGTGGAAGTGGAAGCAGGTTGTATGTAGTGCAAATTTGGGGTACATCTAGTAATTTTAGCTTGTGGCTAAACCAGACTCTGCATTTGGTACTGTATAACTGGTTAATTTGGCGTGGTTTTTAATTTGGCGTTTTTTGGCGAATGCCCATCAACGCCAAATTAAAGATCACATAAAAATATGTCTACATAAAGATGGCATTGTTCTGACTGCTCCAGATGCCAAAATAAATACAGGGAAAATACTTTTTTGAAAAAAAAAACGCCAAATTAACCAGTTAAACAGTACTTTCCACAGAATTGTTCACCATAGGGCCATAGTGTGGTTAAGAGATTCTTCAGTTAGGTTTTACTGTATGTAATATGTGAACATTTTGGGGGAAAAGAAGGGCTCATACATAGAGCAAGTTTCACCTTTTTATTTTTATCTCTTCACTCCATTAGTGTCCTGGTGGAATCGCATGAGGATATTGGAGGTGGAGGGGCTAGTTTTGTTCAATTATGTGTTCTGAACACAAATCACATGGAAATAAACTCATTCATGTCTGTAAATCTCCTTGTTTCCAAGTGCCATTTGAAACAAATTTACTGTTTGAATTTAATCATGGATTCACAAAATATTTCAAGGAAAGTTGTGGGTTATTTACCTATCATCATTGCGACTTAAGATATTTTATAGGCTGTTAAAGGCATGAGTGGGTTAAAACATAAAATGAAAATGACTATAATGTGGTATTTGTTAAATAAATATTGTTTGAGAGCCTATGATTGTGATTGTTTTTGAAACACTTCTGTAATGTATGATAACAAAATATTCCCTAAGATAGAATTGAAACTACTGTCATAACATGATAGGTGATACTAATTATGTCTTATATTCATAGGGGTTTAGCATGTTTATAAATACAACTATGGATTTTGTACTGGCTTGACTTGGAATAAGTAGATCATGGTATACAGTTCAATTAATGATTTATATCTACAACATGGTTACCACTGAAACTAGTTGTGTGGCATAAGAAATGAAGTCTAAAGGAACCTAACATATGTAAAAAAGAATTCAGCATTTTTGAATGAAATCCAGTAGGTTGCAGTTAGGTTTCTTCAAAGAAATTGATCTAGAAGAATTGAAGGCCTTGGATGGCTGTGTTATGTAAACCCAATCATTGGCCGATGAAAGGGGTAGATCAGACTACAAGGACAGGGGTGTCCAAATATTTCAGTCCCGGAGCACGGTCAATGCGTCCCGGAGCACAGCATTTTTTGGTGACCGAGGTTCAATAATAGCTCTTAATATTGTCACCTGGTGGCCCTACCATATTAGCCCTTGTTGTAATAGTTAAGACCAAGACCAATCATTAGACAGTATTGCTAAGTGGAATTCACTAGTGTATAAATACAATTTATATCAAACTAATTCAAGTGAAATATGTAATAGGTTCAATTGGTCATAATTTGCGAAAAAATTCCAAGTTAAACAATACTTAGAATTGTTGGCTTGTCGCACATTTTGAAGGCCCTGTCGCATGCTGGTGCGACAATGCGACAGTTGGACACCCTGTAAGGACCATGAAGAGAAAAGTCAAACAGGGAGCAATAATGTATTGTTTTTCTCTATTTGGGTGTCCAGATGATGCCAAGACACCCTGCTAGCCAGGGCCCAGGTTTAGAACATTTGTAGATCATTATAGATAAAGTGTTCCTGGATTCATGGAAACTCCAATAGTGCCAGTCAACTTAAACACAACAGCATGCATCTTGAAGGAGAAGGCTGTAGCAGAGGGCTCCACAGGCGAACTACGCTTATTAAAATTGTGTAATAGCAGATGGTTGTTTTGAGTAGGAAGATGACAATTCATTATGCAACATATACGGATATTGTTTTGACGATTTGTTAACAGGGCCTTGGGAAACAGGGTGACTTTGGGCCTCGTTTAGCCACCTACAGTAAAGATATTTAACCCTTATGAAGCTGGTGGCTAATTTGGCCTAAACAAAATTATGCAAAAATCCTGAAAATTGACTGAAACCCTGGCATATGGGTACTCATCTGAGAGTACTCCGCGAGAGCTATTGAATGAATACCTACATGACAGGGTTCAGATGGTTTTCAAAAAGCTTTGTCTTCTTGTGCCTACGACGAAAGTAACCTTAGCATTCGAAGGGTTAATTCCAGTACCAGTCCGGTAGACCAGTTGCCTGGGCATACCTGGCTGTGCAATTGAGAAAATCAGGCACTCATATCCATGAGCTACTTAATTGAGTGGTAAAGCTATCTATAGCTGTGCCATCACAGGCATGTTGACTTATCTATGCCCAGTCACCTGAGGCAATTGGGAACGAGGTGGAGTTAAATGTCTGGTCTCTTCGCACTGTTAGAACAGGAATTTAATATCTTTACTGCAACTCTCAAGGAACACCCACCAGGACAGCTGTATAATTAGGTCAGAAATTTCAAAAAGAATATCAGCTTCAAGCCAATTATTGAAACTATCTTTGATAATTCTAGTGAATTATTTGTTGCTTCTGTGCATTTTCCCATTAAGTAAATATGCCTTTAGGTTTGTTGGCTGTATATATTGTGTAGTCACCCTTGAAAATGAGAAACTGGTTATTTTTATGATTGCCCTTTTTGTTTGGACACTGATTGCAAAATACCCGCTGAGGCCCTGTATGTTAATAATTTTTTTCTTGGTAACAAAAACTCCAGCTATGGATACAATAATGTGGACCTCTTCCTAATTCACTTAATATGCTGATTGGAATGCTTTAGAGAGATGGCTGGCCTTTCCTAATAAACAGCGAACATTATGGCTAAGACTTGTGTTCTCTCTTTATTATGTATATAATATACATGTTAAACACCTATTTACACTCTGCAAACACTGTTTAAAAATTGTGATATCATACAATGTGCTGTTATCACCATAAACTAGGCTCCTAGTACCTAAAATCTGAACAACTCCAAGTCGACCAGTAGTATAGTGTTGTTACTACTGTAGCTCCTGCAATAAATCATAGGTGAATCTCCTATCCTTTAATGATTCCAAGCACAAAACAGCTCTCTGTCCACCTGTCTGATGAGGTAAATGTTAATTAACTTGACCATCCTGACTACCTTGACCACCCTATGTCTGATACTAAATAGAGAAACTTGAAGATATCCAAATACATATGACAGCCCAGAATCTAGGCTGCTGTCCCCAGAATTTAGTTACAGCCCTGCCAATCCACCTCATCCATAAGGGATACAGCTAATATGTATGTGGTAATTAGCTCTAGTGCATCTTTCTTGACTGGTTTGTTTTCTCTGATAATCATTTTAGAAAAATAGCTATGCTTATTAATGATATGATTCAAGGTTAATTAGTGATAATGATTCAGCATGTGTTGTGAATCCATTTGTGCCTGTAGCTTAGATTTGAGTACTCAACACGCGAGGCCGGTGAGACTGGCGAGTAAACATTGATGTTTTTGACTAGAAGTCGGTTGTAGTGCATCAACAGGATCCATGTGAAGGACTTTCTTTATTTTGCATTTTAGAAAAACATTCATGCTAATTAATGATACAATTCAAATTTAAATCATATTCAATGTTAATTAGTAATAATGATTCAACACGTGTTATGGACCCATTTATGCCTGTAGCTTCCCTTGAAGGTCACACTATTTTGTTAATAACTTTCTAACTAAAGTATATGTGATGGAGAACTGTTAATTTGACAGACAACAGTTAAAGATCTTCTGGGATGTATGAGTTCGAGGCCAAGGAATTTAGTTAACAGCCCTGACAACTCACCTCATCCAGATAGGATGCAGCTAATCTGTATGTGGTAATTAGCTCTAGGGCAAAGGCATAAATAAGATATGTGGGTTGTATTGAAGTTGGACTTATTCACAGGTATTTTTGTATTCTCATTTGAACTGGGAGTGTAACTGTCACTTTCTATCTCCTCTTCCTAGGGGAGATAATCAGCTATTGAAGATGCTTAAGCTGTTTAATATTAAGATTAACCCTAATGCGACTTTCAAATTTTGGTCAAATATTTTACAGGTATTTTTTTGTATTCTAATTTGATCTGGGAGAGTACCTGTCACTTTCTCCTCTTCCTCTGGGAGATAACGAGCTATTGAAGATACTTATGATGCTTAATATCAAGATTGACCCTGACACAACTTTCAAATTTTGGCCAAATATTTTAGTAAATTGCTTTGTTATTAAAATAGCTTCATATGTATCAGACCATATGTATTCTTCCTATGTAAGCTGGTTAAGTGCATATGAACTTCATGTGTTTGTTTTGAAAAGATTTGAGTACTCAACATGCAAGGTGAGACAGGTGGGTAAACATTGATGTTTTTGACTAGAAGTCTGTTGTAGTACATCAACAGGATCCATGTGGAGGACTTTCTTTCTTGATTTCTCAGATCATCACTTTAGAAGAAAAATTATGTTTATTAATGATATACTAGTACTTCAACCTCAATTAGTAATAATGATTCAACACGTGTTATGAACCCATTCATGCCTGTAGCTTCCCTCGAAGGTCACACTACTTTGTTAATAACCTAATAACTAAAGTATATTTCTGAAAATATGTGATCGAGAACTGTTAATCCGAACCCAACCCACATAGGTGCTTTAGATAGTGTGGGAATTTCTGCTTGTTTTAAATATTATTTTCAAAAGCATCATAGATCCAGACCACAGTTCAAGACCTTCTTGGATGTACAAGTTAAGGCAATCATGGGAAAACGAGTTTGAGGCCAAGGAATTTAGCTACAGCCCTCACAACCCACCTCATCCAGAAGGGATGCAGCTAATATGTAAGGGATGCAGCTAATATGTATGTGGTAATTAGCTCTAGCACAGAGGCAAAAACAAGATGGGCAACACAACCAAGAGGGTTGTGTTGATGTTGTGATCACTTACAGTTTTTTTTTTGTATTCTCATTTGAACTGGGAGAGTACCTGTCACTTTCTCCTCTTCCAAGGGGATTATGAGATATTGATACTTAAGATGTTTAAGATTAAGATTAACCCTAACGCGACTTTCAAATTTCGGTCAAATATAATAATTCAGTATGTGCCAGATCATATGTATTCTTCAGATGAGAACTGATTAACCCTTATCCTGCTAACCACAACTATTGTCGTGGTGTGCAGCAGTGCTCTTGGGTTTCACAGCAGGATACGGGTAAAAGTTGTTATGAATTTCATAAACATTTGTTTTGAAAAGATATGAGTATTCAACATACAAGGTGAGACTGGCGAGTAAACATCGATGTTTTTGACTAGACGTCTGTTGTAGAACATCAACAGGATCCATGTGAAGGACTTTCTTTATTTCTCGTTTTAGAAAAACATTCGTGCTAATTAATGATACAATTCAAATTTAAATCATATTCAATGTTAATTAGTAATAATGATTCAACGTTTTATGAACCCATTCGTGCCTGTAGCTTCCCTAGAAGGTTGCATTAATATTTTTATAACTTTCTAGCAAAAGCATATTTCTGAAAATATGTGAAGGAGAAATGTCAATCCCGACCCAACCCACATCAGTGCTTCATATAGTGTGTGAATCTTTGCTTAACTATAAGGTTATTTTCATAAGGGATGTGCGAGATAAGGCAATCTGGAGAATAATAGGTATTTGCTGCAGTGCCACCTATTGACAGGTAAGGTAACTTCAATGCCCAAACCCACATTTAACTGTAGAGGATGAAAGGGTCAGAACTGATACATGGCTGACTTCATCTCTTAATGTCTATGTGAAGAACAATACCAAAATAATGTCATGATTGAACGTTTTGCTTCTGTATAGTAGATGGTACCATATTGTTTTAGCCTTAAGTCTTTTCAAACAAAAGCACAAGGATTTAAAGAGCACCAGTGTGTAATCGTTTTAAAAACATGTAGATTCAGTGGGCACTTTTTCAGCAACCTTTATAAGGAACTTTCCTTTCACATCTCATATTTGTGTGCAAAAATCGAGAATTTGAGACTCGGTAGCAGGCAAAACTTACAGAATAATGGCACCATGAATAGATAAATGCACAAACAGAAGAACCCTTTTTTAAACTCTTTTTTTTATCCAAATTTGAAACTTGGAAGATCAGTTACCTAAAAATTGAAAAAAATATCTTAAACCTTATCCTGCTAACCACAACAATTGTCGTGGTGTGCAGCAGTACTCATAGGTTTCACAACAGGATAAGGGTTAAATAACTTTCATTGCAAAAAAGCAAACTAGTACTTTGTTTATCTTCATCAGGTAAGCAAACGTACAATTACCTCCTGCTGTGCCTATCCCTATCCTCTACATAATGACCTCATAAACATGATTAACCCTTTCATACTTGCAGTTCTAGAAAACATAGGACTGAAGAAGTATTTTAGGGAATAATTGAAGGAGAGTTGTTGGTATTTTTCTGATTAACATTTCTCCTTCAAATATTATCCCCCCAAAAATGTTGTCACTTGACAGATATGACCAAAATTGTGAGGATGCTTGTAGCTACTGAGAATTAGAAGGTTAAAAAGGGCTTGTCCTAGAAAGTCTGATGTCCACGTTTAAATCAGTCCATCCATACCAGCGGGAACTTTAACCCTTCCAATGCTGAGGCTATTTACGCACAATGGACATCGACACAAAATATTTTGAAAAACATCTAGACTGTCACGTTGTTATTCATTGGAAAGCTCTCACTGAGTACTCTCAGATGAGTACCCATATGCCAGGGGTTCAGTCATTTTTTAAGGTTGTTTTTGCATCATTTATCATTGGCCAAATTAGCCACCAGTAGCTTAAGGGTTAAACAGTTGGGACTCTTTCATGATATCTTTCTGGCCAAATCATATTTTGAAAAATATTTGAAGATAAAATTTCATTGGAACTGAACTAGAAGGGAACTCTCCTTCAAATATTTAATAATTCAAAACCTTTTTTTTTAGTGTACTACCAAAAATATCATTCATCTAGCCAACACTTAACAAGAGCTTATTATCATAGAAAGAAAGAAAAGAATTATAACCACAATGGCCATAAGCTTCATGAACATGGACGTTTGTGGGAATGCCTCCTTTAAACTTGGAATTTTGTTTTATGGTAACTTTTTCTGCCATATTACAGCATGGTCATGAGTGGCCAGTTAAAGATGGTATAGAAAATTGGAGTACCCGGCATAAACTACTGCCTTACCAAGTCACTGGCAACTTTCTTTTTTCCTAGAAAAGCCAATAAAAACAGTATGATATGAGTAAACAAATACGCTGATCTATACATTTATTCTACAAGTTGATACATCATTACATACAATTACCTTTCAACAGGTAATTTACCTATAGGTACTTTCTGCATGCACATTACCATGAGCACTGGCAGATCCTTAACCTTCTGAAACTATTTACAAAGTGTGTTGGTGGTTACATGTGAAATGCATTTTGATGGAATTTGTGATGAACTAATATCTACAATTGGGGGCATCTATCAAGGTATATACAGGCCCCAGCTACAGTGGATACAACCTTTGCACGCATAAATTGTAAAATGTAGTACAGTTGTCTCCATAGTGTCTAACTGTATCCACACAAAACAATTACTTTCACCATGTATGATATAGCGATATCCGGCATGATGTGTAGACTAAATATGGTATTCTTGTGAATGAATTACTTTTTATTCTCATGATCACAATTCATTGCATAATTATCTTAGCAATTCATGAACCATCCACATTTCTTCATTGCGACATTCTTCCTACTGTGTATAAGTAAAAGGAGGGTGATATACAGATTCCCCTTTCTAGATATACAGCATATCGAACTTCGGCTGGCTAAGACTTCTAGTATTATTTTGATAAGTACATTGTAAGAACTTACTTAAGATCTTAACTGCAGGCTAATACTAAGTAATGAACTCACTGTCACAGGATCTAAATCATACTGATATATTCAAAATGTACATAGGAATTGTCCTAATTGGCAGTTTTTCTTCAGCCAGGGATTACTCTGTCCTTTCATGACTTGAAGCTGTAGTCTTCCACGCTGTGAGTGTCTGTCTTTCTGTGTGCCGGTATTTCAGGCTTTTGGTCCTTCTGTGACTTGAAGTGTGTGTATGTGTGTGTGTTTGTGTGTGTGTGATGTGGATCAGCGGTCCTTTCATGACTTGACTACTTGAGATGCTGTTTCCATGCTGTGTGTGTCTTGTGTCTGTCTTTGTGCCAGTATTTCGCTCTATTGGTTCTATCGTGACTTGAAGTGTATGTAGGTGCGTGTTGTGGGTCAGTGGTCGTTTCATGACTTGAAGACTTGAGATGCTGTTTCCATGCTGTGTGTGTCTTGTGTCTGTCTTTGTGCCAGTATTTCGCTCTATTGGTTCTATCGTGACTTGAAGTGTATGTAGGTGCGTGTTGTGGGTCAGTGGTCGTTTCATGACTTGAAGACTTGAGATGCTGTTTCCATGCTGTGTGAGTCTTGTGTCTGTCTTTGTGCCAGTATATCGCTCTAATGGTTCTTTTGTGACTTGAAGTGTATGTAGGTGTGTGTTGTGGATCAATGGTTGTTTCATGACTTGAAGACTTGAGATGCTGTTTCCCACGCTGTGTGTGTCTTGTGTCTGTCTGTATTTCAGTCTAATGGTCCTTAAATGACTTAAAGTGTGTGTGTGTGAGTGTATGTTGTGGATCAGTGGTGATTTCATGACTTGAAGGCTTGAGATGCAGTTTCCCACGCTGTCCCCAGGCGAGTGTGATATTGGTCAAGCTAAAACACAGAAAGATAAGAGCCACTTTTATTACAAGCACATACAACAATCATAAAAGAGACATTTTTCCAAGCATAATCTGGAAATGAAAATGATTTTTTAGAATTTTTAGATAGTCTTGAAAATTCTTCTTATCCCCAATGCAAAACCAGGTGGTTTGCCAGATGTTGTAATTTCTAAAAACTTTTGCAGGGTCTATGAATCTAACATTTGAGAAATTTAATCCATTAATGTCTGTATTGACCAACAAATTCCTGATTATTTTGGAGATATCTTGGTAAGGAAAATATTTGAAGCAAAAATATTGATGGGAACGCAACTACTATCTCCCCTTTAAATCTATACAATTTGCAAGTTTATGATTTGTTCCCTAGTTATTTTCAAAAGCGTGGGAGCTTTCAGACCACAATTTCCAACTGCACCATAAGCATGAGCCAAAAACCTTTCCAGTCTATTTAAAAGCCTATGTGAGTTTATGTGAAAGCTGGTCTCTCACTGATCAGTGATGGCCAAGACAGTCACAGTTGGTCTGGTTATGAGGAAAAGGGTGTAGACTTTAACACATATATAAATCTCAAAATGACATTAAACTCAAGAATTAACCCTTCGTCTGCTGGTGGCCTATTTGGCCAATATGGAATGATGAAAAAATGTGAAAAATGACTGAAACCTGGCCTGACACATGGGTACTCATCTGAGAGTACTCAGCCAGAGCTTTCTAATGAGTACCAACATGACAGGGTTTGGACGGTTTTCAAAATTCTTTGCATCCTTGTGCTTTGGATGAAAGTAGCCTTAACATTGGAAGGGCTAAGCTGGTAGTTTACCTGTTCTAGTAAGCTGGAGTACTGGTCGCGTAACGTGTCCATCTTGTCGTCCGATACCCGGCCCTGCTCGCTCATCTCCTCCTTTATCTTCTGAATCTCCTGCTCGTACGAGTAGATCAGCTTCTCCTCCTCACTGTTAGTCTCCAGCAAACGCTGCTTCTCCCTGAAACACAAACATAACCACGATAAGCAAAGATATAGGTCTCGTAGGAGTAGATCAGCTTCTCCTCCTCACTGTTAGTCTCCAGCAAACGCTGCTTCTCCCTGAAACACAAGGATTACCACAATTATCTCATCTCCTCCTTTATCTTCTGAATCTCCTGCTCGTACGAGTAGATCAGCTTCTCCTCCTCACTGTTAGTCTCCAGCAAACGCTGCTTCTCCCTGAAACACAAGGATTACCACAATTATCTCATCTCATCCCTTATCTTCTGAATCTCCTGCTCGTACGAGTAGATCAGCTTCTCCTCCTCACTGTTAGTCTCCAGCAAACGCTGCTTCTCCCTGAAACACAAACATAACCACGATAAGCAAAGATATAGGTCTCGTAGGAGTAGATCAGCTTCTCCTCCTCACTGTTAGTCTCCAGCAAACGCTGCTTCTCCCTGAAACACAAGGATTACCACAATTATCTCATCTCATCCTTTATCTTCTGAATCTCCTGCTCGTACGAGTAGATCAGCTTCTCCTCCTCACTGTTCGTCTCCAGCAAACGTTGCTTCTCCCTGAAACACAAGGATTACCACAATTATCTCATCTCATCCTTTATCTTCTGAATCTCCTGCTCGTACGAGTAGATCAGCTTCTCCTCCTCACTGTTAGTCTCCAGCAAACGCTGCTTCTCCCTGAAACACAAGGATTACCACAATTATCTCATCTCATCCTTTATCTTCTGAATCTCCTGCTCGTACGAGTAGATCAGCTTCTCCTCCTCACTGTTCGTCTCCAGCAAACGCTGCTTCTCCCTGAAACACAAGGATTACCACAATTATCTCATCTCATCCTTTATCTTCTGAATCTCCTGCTCGTACGAGTAGATCAGCTTCTCCTCCTCACTGTTCGTCTCCAGCAAACGCTGCTTCTCCCTGAAACACAAACATAACCACGATAAGCAAAGATATAGGTCTCGTAGGAGTAGATCAGCTTCTCCTCCTCACTGTTAGTCTCCAGCAAACGCTGCTTCTCCCTAAAACACAAGGATTACCACAATTATCAAAGGAAGGGATAGCAAGTCTTATCACCTCTGCTGTATTTCTCGATGATGATTGGTCAATAGGTGCCAGACATGCGCCCGTTCGCACGAGGTAGATTTAATATTGAGCGTCTTAAGTTAATATCACACGCCATAATCAATATCACACAGTAGCCAGCAATGTGGTGTATTTGATTTTTTTTCTAACCATGGAAGAGCATGAGATAAATTTGTTACACCATGTTTGAAAGTGCAGTCTGGCCCGGTATCCACCCTCAGTCATCCGTATCGATGACTGAGGGTGGATAGCAGGCGGGACCTCACTTTCAAACAGGGCGTAACTAATATTATAATCTACTAGCCCTGCTCAAATGCTCTTACTCCCTGAAACATGTAGACACAAAAAACCCTTCTGTACATTCAAGGTTACCACAATTATCCTAATTATAGTTTTTTATTGTTTAGTATCCATGAGTTTATTAATGAATGTACTTGGTCAAAATTAAAACAAAAATCTTTTTCAAACTTCAAAAATCATGTGGAAATGGCCTTGTTGAAGTATCTAGTATTAACCCCCGATAATGCTGGATAAAATATACAAATCATAACAAAAAACTTTATATGTGAAAATGGCCCTTGACCCAAAGCCAGTCTTGAAACCCTTGTTGAAACAATGTATTAACCCCTGATAATGCTAGATAAAATATACAAATTATACCAAAAAACGTTTGCATGTGAAAATGTCCCTTGACCCAATGGTTGAAGCATGCAGTACTGACCCCTGATAATGCTGAATGCTCTCCTTGGTGCCCTGCATCTTGCTGTGGTGCTGCAGCGTGATCTTGGACATCTTCTCCTGCTTGGAGTGGTGCACTCTCTTCAGCTGCTGTTCCTTAGCCGTCATGTCACGCAGGCCGTCCTTCAGCGACGCAGACTGCTCCCTCACGTTCTCAATCTCTGACAGGACCTGCCTAGAAACACAGAGGAAGAAATATGAGAATCTAGTGGTCTTGGTAATGTAAGGGTCACGCAGGCCGTCCTTCAGCGATGCAGACTGCTCCCTCACATTCTCAATCTCTGACAGGACCTGCCTAGAAACACAGAGGAAGAAATATGAGAATCTAGTGGTCTTGGACAAAGTAAGGGTCACGCAGGCCGTCCTTCAGCGACGCAGACTGCTCCCTCACATTCTCAATCTCTGACAGGACCTGCCTAGAAACACAGAGGAAGAAATATGAGAATCTAGAAGTCTTGGACAGAGCAAGGGTCACGCAGGCCGTCCTTCAGCGATGCAGACTGCTCCCTCACATTCTCAATCTCAGACAGGACCTGCCTTGAAACACAGAGGAAGAAATATGAGAATCTAGTGGTCTTGGACAGAGCAAGGGTCACGCAGGCTGTCCTTCAGCGACGCAGACTGCTCCCGCACATTCTCAATCTCTGACAGGACCAGCCTAGAAACACAGAGGAAGAAATATGAGAATCTAGTGGTCTTGGACAGAGCAAGGGTCACGCAGGCTGTCCTTCAGCGACACAGACTGCTCCCTCACATTCTCAATCTCTGACAGGACCTGCCTAGAAACACACAACATATTATGAGAATCTAGAAGTCTTGGACAAAGTAAGGGTCATGCAGGCCGTCCTTCGGAGATGCAGACTGCTCCCTCACATTCTCAATCTCTGACAGGACCTGTCTAGAAACACACAACATATTATGAGAATCTAGAAGTCTTGGACAAAGTAAGGGTATATATCTTTGAAGTTGAGTTGTGGTTTGGGCTTTATCTTTTACTATTCAAATGTTTTCTGAAATACACTTAATGGTCAAAATGCTATTCCCAAAATAGTCTGGATGTTTAGGTATTTCAGGCATGGTATAACATAAGCACTTGCCGCCAGCAAGTAAAAACTCCCAAGAAATTGTCGGTCAGGTAATTTTTATTACATAACCAGCCCAACATTGCGTTCCCAACATGTCATATTTATCACAAACAAGATATTCCTTGAGGCCTTACATTAGTCCACCTGCCTATCAGACAACTGTAATGATAACAAAAATAAACAACCAAGTAATGCATACTCCATACAAAATTATGAATTTTTATTTTGGGCAAGAAAAAATTCTGATCATGTAGATTTTGGGGCTTCCTGTATAGAGGGGCATATATACACATGGTAAGAGTAAAATTTGGGGCCACCTGTCCAGAAGAGCATATGACAACATACTAACATGATACTAACATGGTAATTATGTGATACTTACAAGATAAATTACACAATAATTTCAATACATGATACTCATTTTAAAATAACAGGATATTTACATGAAAAAATATGTGCCACATATGATCAGTATGTAAAACATAAATATTTTTGTAAGTATATCGGTGTTTCATAAAAAAAAGAAGGGAAATAATACAAAAGAATCACCATAAAGTGTCAATCCAAATGAATTAGTTGTTGATTACAAGGTCATGCCGAGGGTCTGGAAATTCCTTATCCTTCCCATTAATTAAATACTCATATTTGCTTCACTTAATATCAGTTGTTATATGATGATGTGAATGGAAGATGTCTTGGATTGAGGACGGACAATCAGACTACCATAAATCAACCTTTATTGAAGACAGCCATGTTGAAGTACAGAATCCCATAAGCCCACAGGGCAGGAAGTTAACCGACTAGTGACATCTAGTGGATAGGTTGGTAATCAATAATGTCAGAGGGTGCTGCCATCTATTGAGATGCTAAATAACTATAATATAACATCCCCCTCATTTTAAGCAAGATGGAGTCCATGTTCTCAACGAACTTAAAGTCCTTACTTCAGCAAAATGTCAACCCATGGGTTTTCCGTAAACTAAAATGGTTTACTAACTAAATACTACAAAGTTACAGAAATTAGCACTATCTTAACTTAAAACGATTTCTGGACAGTTCTAAGCTTGTAATGTCCCACTTTGACAACTTACATAACCTTAACTAACATGGTGCAGGGAGTGGACTATCCCAGACCGGTAAGTCATATTTGGGGATTATTCTGCCCCAGAACCTTGTATATGACTTAAGAGTTGCCTACACCCAATCTATCAGGGGGTCGACTTAGGCGACCAGACCGAGTGATTGTTGTTGCCGGTCCACTTGGCCCTGCTGGTCTTGGAGTGGCAGGACTTCGAACAACAGGTTTCACTGGTGTTTGTTGGGTAGTTGGCATAGGTGTCAGCGTCGGGGCAGCTACTGATTGAGGTTTCTCCGGTGGTACATCCGATGCCTGATGTGGGGGCTGCGGAAGATCCAAAGTAGCTGGAATTGGTGTGCCCTGTTCTGGGACCGACGTAGACTCTTGTCTGGGTCTTAGCAGAACCCTATTCCTTCTGAGATATCTCCCAGTCTTGTTACACCTGATAGTGTAGGATCTTGGTTCGGGTCCATATCCCATAACGACCCCAGGTGACCACGTTCTTTGGGCCACATCTTGATACCACACGGGTTGTTGTGGGTTGAGTTCTGAATAGATACGTTTGCAGTTCATCATCCGGCCTTCCCCCTGTGTCCTACGGTGCATATCGTTAACAGGACCTCTAGCCCTAACTGGTAGGTTACTTGGAAGAACACGACCGAACAACAACTCTGCTGGTGATGGAATCTCTGGACCTAGTGGGGTAGTTCGGAGCATCAACAATGCCTTGTCAGTGTCTCTCCCTGATTTCCTAATCAAACCCTTTACGGTGCGAACGGCTCTCTCAATAAAACCATGTGATCCTTTAATTAGTAGGCATCCATACCGCACAAAGGGAACTTCAAAAAAGAAGTTGTATATACAATGAAGTAATCAATGTGATGTTTTCTTGAGTTCCACAAGCCAGACTGCCTACTTCACTAGGCAGTAAGGAATGCTGTTTTCTCTTAGACCCCCTGGATGGGTTTGAAGCCTAGGGAAATAAACAAGGGTAGCCTTCCTCAAGTTAGGGCTGTTTTTAAAGTTTTACATAGATGCCCCCGCCTCCCCCCACCCAAATATTTGTTGTTGGCCCCCTGGATGGGTTGGAGGCCATGGTACAGGGAAATAAAGAAGTTAAGCATTCTCCAAATTACGGCACTTTCTCAAGGTCTTCATAGATGCTCCCCGCCGCCCCCCCCCAAACCCAATATTTGTTGACCCTCTGGATGGGTTTGAGACCTTGGGACAGGGAAATAAACAAGGGTAGCATTTCTCAAATTAGGGCTCTTTCATAAGTTCTTCATAGATGCCCCACCACCCGTACCCCAATATTTATTGACCCAATGGATGGGTTTGAGACCATGGGAATACTGGAGAATGACTAATTTTTCCATGTAACAATTTCCCCTAATTTTCCATTTTGGGGTGTTTCAGTTTCTAATATTTCCGAACAGAGGACATATGGGTTTTTTCCGTTTCTAATGTTCCCATTGTACATAATTTTTTTACTTTTAATAGTATACCAAAGAATAATATCAATGGGTAAGGACAAGGATTTCTCTGTGTAAATTAAGTCCGGATATGTACTGTATTGTTTTTTTCTGTGATGTTTATTCCCATTTGAAAGCGTTCGTAGAAAAACGGGAAAATAAAACTCACAGAAAAATTAGCCATTTTACAGTACAAGGTTAGCATTCCTCAAGTTAGGGCTCTTTCTCAAGTTCTTCATAGATGCCCCACCAAGCCCAACCCCAATATGTGTTGACCCTCAGGATGGGTTTGAGGCCCCAGGACAGGGAAATCAACAAGCTTAGCATTCATCAAGTTAGGGCTCTTTCTCAAGTTCTTCATATATGCTCCACCACCCCCAACCCCAATATGTGTTGACCCTCAGGATGGGTTTGAGGCCCCAGGACAGGGAAATCAACAAGCTTAGCATTCATCAAGTTAGGGCTCTTTCTCAAGTTCTTCATAGATGCCCCCCCCTCCCAACCCAATATGTATTGACCCCCTGGATGGGTTTGAAGCCATGGGACAGGTATGCCATTCCTTAAGTTAGGGCTTTTTCACAAGTTCTTCGTAGATGCCCCCGCCTCCCCACCCCAATATTTGTTGACCCTCTGGATGAGTTTGAGGCCCTGGAACAAGGATAGCATTCCTGAAATTAGGGCTCTTTCTCATGTTCTTCATAGATGACTTTGAGGCCTGCTATAGGGTAATGAACAAGTGTAACAATCTTGTAACTACCTTTCTTTCTCCAGTTCTCCGTTGATACCTTGGATGAGTTTGAGGCCTGCTATAGGGTAATGAACAAGTGTAACAATCTTGTAACTACCTTTCTTTCTCCAGTTCTCTGTTGATTCCCTGGATGAGTTTGAGGCCTGATATAGGGTAAAGAACAAGTGTAACAATCTTGTAACTACCTTTCTTTCTCCAGTTCTCAATTGATTCCCTGGATGAGTTTGAGGCCTGATATAGGGTAAAGAACAAGTGTAACAATCTTGTAACTACCTTTCTTTCTCCAGTTCTCCGTTGATTCCCTGGATGAGTTTGAGGCCTGATATAGGGTAAAGAACAAGTGTAACAATCTTGTAACTACCTTTCTTTCTCCAGTTCTCCGTTGATTCCCTGGATGAGTTTGAGGCCTGATATAGGGTAAAGAACAAGTGTAACAATCTTGTAACTACCTTTCTTTCTCCAGTTCTCCATTGATTCCCTGGATAAGTTTGAGGCCTGATATAGGGTAAAGAACAAGTGTAACAATCTTGTAACTACCTTTCTTTCTCAAGTTCTCCGTTGATTCCCTGGATGAGTTTGAGGCCTGATATAGGGTAAAGAACAAGTGTAACAATCTCATAACTAGTGGTCGGATGATTAAGCGAGAACTCGAGCATTTGGTTGAGGTGAGGCTGACTCGATCCGTTTGAACGGCATTTGAAATAATCGATTATTTCAAATGTGAAATTTCTGATTTTTTTGTGAAATTGCGCAGCCAAAACATACAAAAACAATAGAACTTTCGTTAAAGTGACACAGAACGGCTCTGTGTCAACGCTCAAGAGTAAACAAATCTATTGCGCCATATTTAGTGCACCGATTCATCAAGTGCCGCGGTACACCGCATGTGTGTCTGGCATGTGACGGCGCATACCACGGCACAATAATGTTGAAGATCGTTTGCCTTAAAATTACGGCAATGTGGCCGTAAAACTCGAACGGAATCGATTAATTGTTAGAAATATTTTTCTATCAATCGATACCAAAAATCTCTTCACATACGCACCCTATTCATAACTACCTTTCTTTCTCCAGTTCTCCATTGATACCTTGGATAAGTTTGAGGCTTGATATAGGGTAAAGGAACAAGTGTAACAATCTTGTAACTACCTCTCTTCTGCCTAGAAACACACAACATATTATGAGAATCTAGAAGTCTTGGACAAAGTAAGGGTCATGCAGGCCATCCTTTCCTAGTGTTCTCAATCACAGGCAGAACCTCTGTATATATCTTTGAAGTTGAGTTGTGATTTGGGCTTTATCTTTTACTATTCAAATGTTTTCTGAAATACACTTAATGGTCAAAATGCTATTCCCAAAATATTCTGGATGTTTTGGTATTTCAGGCATGGTATAACATAAGCACCTGCCGCCAGCAAGTAAAAACTCCCTGGTGAGCAAGAAATTGTCGGTCAGGTAATTTTTATTACATAACCAGCCCAACATTGCGTTCACAACATGTCATATTTATCACAAATAAGATATTCCTTGAGGCCCTACATTTACAAGTCCACCTGCCTATCAGACAACTGTAATGATAACAAAAATAAACAACCAAGTAATGCATACTCCACACAAAATTATGAATTTTTATTTTGGGCAAGAAAAAAATCTGATCATGTAGATTTTGGGGCTTCCTGTATAGAGGGGCATATATTAACATACAAACATGGTAAGAGTAAAATTTGGGGCCACCTGTCCAGAAGAGCATACGACAACATACTAACACGATACTGACATAGTAATTATGTGATACTTACAAGATAAATTACACAATAATTTCAATACATAATACATTTATAATAACAGGATATTTACATGATACATATGTGCCAATCCAATGTCAATCCAAATGAATTAGTTCTTGATTACAAGGTTATGCCAAGCGTCTGGAAATTCCTTATCCTTCCCATTAATTAAATACTGATATTTGCTTCACTTACTATCAGTTAGATGTGATATTCTAATTAGTTAGCATCCATACTGCACAAAGAGAACTTTAAAAAAGCAGTTGTATAAACAATGAACTAATCAATATGATGTGTTTTCTTGAGTTCCACAAGCCAGACTGCCTACTTCACTAGGCAGTAAGGAATGCTGTTTTCTCATAGACCCCTGGATGGGTTGGAGGCCACGGGACAGGAAAATAATGTAGTTTAGCAAGTTCTTTATAGATTCCCCCCCCCCCCCCTCAATTTCTTCATAGAGGCACCACCACCCCCACCCCGGCATCTGTTGACCCTCTGGATTGGTTTTAGGCCACGGGACAGGGAAATAAGCAAGGGTAGCATTCCTCAAGTTAGGGCTATTTCTCAAGTTCTTCATGAATCCCCCAACACCCCAACCCAGTATCTGCTGACCCCCTGGATGGGTTTGAGGCCATAGGACAGGGATATAAACAAGGGGTTTGAGGCCCGATGCAGGGTAAAGAACAAGTGTAACAATCTTGTAATCTACCTTTCTTTCTCCAGTTCTCCATTGATTCCCTGGATAAGTTTGAGGCCTGGTATAGGGTAAAGAACAAGTGTAACAATCTTGTAACTACCTTTCTTTCTCCAGTTCTCCGTTGATTCCCTGGATAAGTTTGAGGCCTGATATAGGGTAAAGAACAAGTGCAACAATCTTGTAACTACCTTTCTTTCTCCAGTTCTCCATTGATTCCCTGGATAAGTTTGAGGCCTGATATAGGGTAAAGAACAAGTGTAACAATCTTGTAACTACCTTTCTTTCTCCAGTTCTCCGTTGATTCCCTGGATAAGTTTGAGGCCTGATATAGGGTAAAGAACAAGTGCAACAATCTTGTAACTACCTTTCTTTCTCCAGTTCTCCGTTGATTCCCTGGATAAGTTTGAGGCCTGATATAGGGTAAAGAACAAGTGTAACAATCCTGTAACTACCTTTCTTTCTCCAGTTCTCCGTTGATTCCCTGGATAAGTTTGAGGCCTGATATAGGGTAAAGAACAAGTGTAACAATCCTGTAACTACCTTTCTTTCTCCAGTTCTCCGTTGATTCCCTGGATGAGTTTGAGGCCCTGCTCGCAGTCGTTCTCCACCTGAAGGCGCGCCTCCTGGTGTTTGCGGAGCTCCAGGTGGCGCTGCAGTCGCTCCTCTTTCTGCAGCTTGAGCTGCTGGAGCTGATGGTGCATGCGCTCCTGGTCCTTCTTCATCCGCTCAGGGCTCTGCACGATCTGACCTGACAACTTAGCACCAACCTCTTTGCCCTGCGTAATACTTTGTTTGGTTTGATCCTGAAACATTAGGTTGCAAATAAGACTAACAAGTAGGGTTGGGAATCGGTTGCAATTTCATAATCGATAATCAGTTACAGCCAACCGATCGATTATCGATCATAATCAGTTCATCGCACTCTTTCGGTAATTGGGTACAGGCCTAGAGTGCAAAATTTGAAACATGTGCACCTTTTGTAACACTCCTTAGAAAGAGTGAAAGTGCACCAAATAAGCTCTTACGATCTGCTCCAGCTTGCATCCCCAACATGCATAATTTGGATTGGTACCTGAATACCAGTATATGATTCGTAAGACCAATAATCTTTTTACATTTTGGAACACTTTTACTACCTTTTCACGTGTTTTGGAGCTTAAGTTTCATTGCGAGAAAGCTGACAACTTGCCGTTTTTTAGTTTCATGTTTCGCCGCTAGGTGTCGTATTTTCCGATTATTATCGATAACCAGTTTCATTATCGATAAATCATTATGAAAGAGGCAACCGAGTAAGCGTCGATTATAATCGATGATCGTCCCAACACTACTAACAAGTAAACGTATGGTCAGTCTTATTGAAAAAAGGTATAACATCACTATGCATTGTCATGGGAATTGTATCATAGTGAAAATCTTGTGAGCTGATGTGTGCTTTTTAAGGATTTAGGCATCTAAATGATGCCCAGACACAGGCTGTGGCATTGGCCTCCGAGTAGGGTGAATATATCTTGATTTAAGTAAGCATATACAGTTACAAAAAATACAAACGAAATTAATCATGTTGCACTACATTTTAGGACACACAGTACACTGAAATCCATTGTTGATGAAACTCATTTAACATTACAAGCTGATGTTCAACTGTATAGAGCACATACACCATTCTTGCCTGTAGTGGAACAAACAACCTGACTTCTTTCATGATATTTCTCAAACACGATAAAGTGAAAAACATTCGAGGGAGAAAAGATAGAAATCAACTAAGAATCTTCTCCAAATACTTTGTTCATTTATGAATGCCTAGAAGGTTATTTGAAAAAGTATCCTAGACAGTGTCTTAGCCAGGATTTTGAAACTGGGTGCCTAAAATTGGCAGTTGTATAATTTTTGTGCGTCCAAATTTTCAAGGGGGATCACAATATACTCATATTTCAACCATAAATATGCATACATTACTCAAAATAATGCATGATATCATTAGACAATGTCATGGGAATTATAAGGAGATGAAAAAATTCAATTTTAAGCTTGAGATTGAGATTTTTAGAAATTCCTAACTGAAATATTTGGGTGTCCTGAGGGGTACTTTTTAGGGGTTTGGGTGTCCAAAAAAGCACCCAGACGCCCTGCTGGCCAAGACTATGATCCTAGTAGACCTAAACAACACTTGTCTAGCAAAGCCTATACACATATTTAATCATGTGTTTCTATTTTTGTTTGTATTTTAATTTCCTATAGTGTCACTTTTTCTGCTGTACGTGTGTGTGACAAAATAACGGAAAAATGCCCAAGAAAAAGTTAAATATCCAACATTTTCTTTTCAGGTATTGCAATAAGTGTCATAGACAGAATAATTTTTGGCCCAAAGCCCTGATGGATTAGTGACAATATTGGCACTTCCCAGCCCTGACATTACACAGCAAATTGAGTATGAGGAAGACGAGACTTACAATTGCTGCCTTTCTCTCCGAGATGGCAACTTTGATGTCATTGATGTCTTTCTGTATGGCCGCCTTTGCCTTATGGTGTTCCCCCATCTCAAGGGACTTCTCCTCCATCTTAGACAGCAGCTACAATACCAACAACAACACATGGCAAAGATGAGATAATGAATGACAGGGAGAGGTATGGATCTAAAAGACTGCTATCTCCTGAGACCTCTCCTCCATCTTAGACAGCAGCTACACAACACAAACAACATAACATGACAAAGATAAGACAATGAATGAAAGGCATGGTATTGATATGAAAGACTGCCATCTCCTGAGACTACGCAATACCAACAAAACATGAGAAATTAATTAAATCAAAAGACTAAATCATTTATTTTCAAAAGAGTTAGGGATGAATCTAACATTAGTTTCTCACTCAAAAACAATGGGAATATCGCAATGTAAGCATAGGGCCTCTAGACTTATATCTTTGTCAACAAAGAAAATTGATAAAGGAAATATACAGACCCAAACCCAATCCAAAACTCTACCTCAAATATTGTGTTCTAAATACTCAAGCTATATCGAAAAATATCAACTATCCAAGCAACACTTGTCTAGATCTCCAGATATGAAAGGTTAAGATTTTTTAAAATCTGAATGTGATAACATATATCATGTGCAAATCAAAAGCACTTATTTTGCGTTTTCCCATATAATGGACCTATTTCTGAAACAGGATCACTGAAGAGGACCTTGTGCACCTACCTGGTTGATTTCTGGCTCCTGTTCTGCCCTGGACGCCTTCAAGTTATTAATGAGACTTTTCTCTTCATCAATCTTCTTCTTAAGCTGTTCGTATTGATGCCTGGCATCCTCCTGAAAGCACCAAAACACAGAGTGGAATACAAACAAGCCCTGGGTCACTGGACACCAACACTACAGTCAGTAGGGGTGTCAATGGGGACACTGGCAACACTTCAAGGGGAACTCTAATCATGCCTGCATTAACAATATTCTAGCTAGTTTTCTTGTCAATTTCTATGTTAAAAGGAATTGAATATATATTCAATACAAACAAAATGTCATGAGCATCCATGTGTTAAGGATGCCCCAATCAGGTTTCTTTTCAATTTCGAATGGATGAAAAAGGAATTTGAAAGAATTCAATATAATAAGGATGTGTCATGAGGCCTATATTAAGCTGGTTATTATAAGAAAAATTGGTAAGTGATGCAAAACCAATAATAGAAGCTAGTTTTAGGCTATTCTATGTGTTGAAGCATTTCCTTTAAGCAGCTTATTGTTTTGGAACGTTTATTGTAAAGTAAGATACATTCACAACATACCGTCTCTTGTTTGACAGATTCATAGAACTGCATTCGTTCTCCCTGGAAGCGCTGAAAATTGATGACTGCACTGACTATTCTCTTGGTCCGCTTCGGTTCTGTCAGACAAAATATAAGGTTTTTCTTTTAACCCATTCATACCCGTATCAGCCAAAACTGCTACTAGTCAAGTAGATCTCCAGGTATGAAAGGGTTAAACACAGGTGGGCATAAGATTAAGAATATCTTAAGACTTCTATCATTTAGAAGTGGACTTTGGTTTAAGGGAGTGACCAGCTAACTCAGGGTCAGCAATGATGGCCTCTACATATCCTTCAGGCATAGTCAGGTGGTGTTTCAAATGTGTGAAACTTCTGGGTCCACTTCAGACAAAAATAACCACAAATAAGAGCCCACTATTCTCCCTTCTATGACAGCTCTTGATCTGCTCATCATAATTACGATGGGAGTCAGCTCAGGCTTGATAGAGAAACCAACTTCTCTGCCTAATCACAACTGTTAGCCAAGAATGAAGATAACTAACATTCTTTTGAGGTGACCCATTACAGCTGAACAAAAATGTACCAAGCCCAGGGCAAAGGGGTTCTCCTTTAGCCAAAGAGTGACAGAGGAATACCTTAATTAACCAGTCTCCATATGCTGGTGCCTGTAGACAATTGTCTTTAAGTAATACATGCTTACTTTTACCCTACTGTTTGGGTGACATGAAGTGCAGAAAATATCATGTAGGGCAAGAAATTTCAAATCTTACTGCCCCACAGTACTCAATGATTATACTTGAACCATTACAATTACAATTAGTCACACTCTTTCCAGGCTAGTATGTCTAGACTTACTTGGTTGAAGTATATCTTTCAGCTGGAAGTCCTCCACCCCACATGCACCTAAGAATTTGTTCCTGTGAAAAAATAAACTAATTAATAAAGAGTGTAGACGGTGTTTCTGATATCATTTACTGTCAATTGGCTAGTCACAACTTAGTTTAAATATGGCAAAAAATGTGACAATAAATGAAACTTTATTCTCCAAAAAAATCAACAGGGATGTGTCTTAAACTGAAAGTGAAATATGAAAAATTCACATCTCTAAGTCTTATGGCTGAGATATTTACATTGAATATTCCACCTTCATAGTGAATCAATGTATCAAAACAAATATCATGCTAGCTCCTTGGAATTTTAGCATGCAAGGTGATTCAAATCCCATTTTTTCATCCATTAACCCATATTTACCTGTGCGAAGGAGGTGCTAACTGAGATGTCAACTTTCTTAAAGATCAATTACTAAACCAATTTCCACCTGAATTGCACACGTTCTGAAACATTGCATTTCAAATAAAATCACATTTGAGAAATGTTTTGGTTTCCCTGAATAGTTCTATGTTGCACTAGAAAATGTTTTCTTAGATGAAATATGATACTTCATCATGTAGCAAACGCCTTTTTGTTTACCCTGATGTTTTCAGCAATATTTCCTCAACACCAATTAAGGTCTTACGATACTCTATACCGGCGACACCTATTGGGTATTGGACAAACTAAAATAATTTATTACAGTTTACCTGACATCACTGGAAAAATTGAAAAGAAATTGATTTTTATTGAATATGTACCAATTCTGAATATCCCTGCCTATTATAAATAGTATCCTATGAGTTTTTTGTTTTTGGCTATAGTGATTTCCATATTCATTGAATTTAATGTTTTGACACGTTTTCAGGAATAATGTGTGATAATTCATGTGTATAAAATGGGGTTTACATGCTCATCAATATCTTGTATAAGAATGGGCATGAACGGTAACAATTGAGTAACTCTTTTCTAACATTTTCATGAAAATTTGCCCCAAAAAAGTCCTATTTCACAAACTTTGACCATATGTGGTTCGAAAACTAACGTGATGACCTATCATTTTCTTTATGTCTTCTTATTTAGGGCATTGTGTAGATAGTGTAGACAAAAATTGGTGAAAATTAAACTAGGCAATTCCGACTTATATCAATTTTGGACTAAAAACTTGTTTCTCGAATTCCTTGATCTTGCCCAATAATTCCCATATAACAGCTGAAAATAATTTCAACAAGGCAGAACAGTATTTCAGGCAGTGTCAGTATCTTTAAAGGGATAAATCTGGCAAAGAAAGACACCAATTTTGGAGAAAGTGATGTTTGTGATATAAATTGCATCAGTTTTTCAAAAATCTGTGAAAAAAAAACTAAGTTGATGACCCCATAATTTTAAGATGTTTTGAAGATCACTGTGCTACAGGGTCTTAGCCAGGATTTAGAAACTGGGTGCCCAAAATTGGCAATTGTGAAATTTTTGGGCGTCCAAATATTTAAGGGTGACCACAATATACTCAGATTTCAACCATAAACATGTATGAATTAAACAAAATAAGGTATGATATTCTTAAACAATGTCATTGGAATTATATAAAGATGAAAAAATTCGATTATATGCTTAAGATTGACATTTTAAGAAATTCCTCACAAATTTTTTTGGGTGTCCTGAAGGGTGCTTTTTAAGGGTTTGGGTGTCCAAAAAGACACCCAAACGCCCTGCTGGCTAAGACCATGCTGTGCTATGTTCTTTCCTCATGCAAAATTTCAGGAAAATTAAACTGAGATTTCCAAAAGTGTCGTAAGACCTTAAGTATTACATGTACTTACATAACAATGGCTAGTGTGACCAAACATGCAGATTCTTCGAAGATTTCAGGATGCTCAAATGACCCAGAAGCATGAATTTGTTGCTGAAGAAGAAAGTTCAAGTCAGTTTATACAATTTCAACATCTGAGAATTATCAGTGTATATTAGAAATGGCTCATTATTATACTATAATAACTATTCAATTCACTGTGATTGTCAAATTGTATCATCTGTATTGGTAGAATAACTACAGACCCCAAAAGCTATTTCAGTGAGATCTTATTTGTAATATTAAAATCAAGAAAATAATTTTGTACTGACATAAAAGAAGCATATCAAATCACATTCCACTTTGAGTATTTACATCCAGGAAAACCTGAACACATCACTTGAACCCAGGTAAAAATAAAAATCTTATTCTAAACTCTGCGTGATTATTTGCTTACCTGATTAAGTTGCTCCTGAGATGTGCCAACCATATTCTCTAAGATCATAGTATAGTGCCTGGCCCATGCAGTCGGCTGCAAGAATAGAAAATACCTTTTGAGAATAAGTATTAGTTGACATTGATTTTGTACTTAGCTTGTACAGTCAATAAACATTCAATTTCATACAAATACAAGTAAAGGGATTTGTCATAGATTTTTTTGTATTCCAGTACATGTACTACAATACGATATTGAGAAGCTTGTAATATTCAGAATCAGAATGGACCATGACCCAGTTGCCATGACCTGTGATATTGCTAAGGGTCCCTAATATACTGATTTTAGAAGCCCGGCTGGCTACTACATTTAGTCTTGACTCTTGACACCTATCATTGAACAACAGCTGAAATCCATTCACTTCAATTGCTGTTTTCTCATACTACACTGAAATTCAAGTATTTTTTCAGTAATTTATATTTTAAAATGAGTATAAATAATTCATGGGCCAAGTATTTTTTTTGTCTCTTATCCCGTAGTTAAGGGCCTGGTACATTACAGTAACAATAGAAATAAGTAAAATAATAATAAAATTATAAATTTACTTAAGTCATCACCAACTCCTATCCATATGAAATAAAGTACATCAGTATTGTTGAAATGCTTTTAAGATTTACCAAGAAAATTCCTTGAAGGAATACTTCATAATGTTACCATGGTCTAGAACATGTATATAAATCTTATTTTCCTTTGCTTCCTCCATTCTTTGAGATCTACTTACAGCAGGATTAGCTAGGTCTGCTTCCGTCATGCCCATTTCAGGAATTATCTCCCTGAAAAAACTAACAATCTCCTCCGGAGAGAGCATGGGGAACTGGTAGTTTGACATCTTGATCCTTGAGTTTCAAATACTGAAAGTCAGAATAAACATGTAGAAAACAGGAGTGAGGATAGATAGATAGATAGATAATCTTTATTTCAAGTCGGTAATAATTTTACATAGTAAACACGAGCTGCCAGGGCTCTTGGCCGACTACAAAATAACAATTCAAAATATAACATACAGGGTTTATCAGCAATATAAATGATAAGTAGAGGGGAAGTAAGTTGGCACATATTAATTGACAATGAGTAATAACTTCAGTCTTTCAGGACATGTGTTTATGATTATTGAGTAAAAAATAGAAACTACTTCTGCTCATTTACTGGTATTACTTATAGCAGCAGAGAGAGCAGGTACAGTTAGTTCCAGACCAGGTTGAGATTAGGTTTTTGAACTCTTTTAGTGATGTTGTTTGTCTTAAGTTGTTAGGTAGGGAGTTCCATACCTTAGGTCCAGTATATCTAATTGATTGCTTTCCAAAGGAGATGGTGTTATATGGAGGTAATATTAGAGAGTGGTTCCTTCTAAGGCTGTATTCAGATTCTCTCTCTGTGAAAAGAGAGCTGACATAGGGAGGGGCCCCTCCATGGACAGCTTTGTGAATCTCTGTAGCTAGGGATCTCAGTCTACCTAGATGTAAGCTTTGTAGTTTAGCCTGGTCTAGTAGCTTCTCATAGCTGCTTTTGTAATCCCTGTAAACAAAGCGTAGGGCTCGTTCCTGTATCCTCTCTAGCTTGGAGAGATTTTTCTTGGAGCAGAAGTGCCATACAAGGGGGCAGTAGTTGAAATTTGACATTATGTAGGCGCGAAAAATTGTCAGTCTGCTGGATTGGTCTAAGAGGTGACCAATTCTCTTAAGAGCATTAAGTTGTTTTGCAGCCTTCTTACACATTGAGGATACTTGAATGTCAAATTTCAGTTTGTCATCCAATTCTACACCTAGAAGTTTTACAGATTTTTCAAGTTTGATGTTGATGTTGTCAATGGAGAAGTCTGTTTGCACCTTTTTGTGACCAGGGGCAAGAAAAATTGCCTGAAATTTTTCAGGGTTTGCTTGCATGCAGTTTCTTTCGAACCAGTCAATGGCAATTTTAGTCATACTTACTAGGTGTGACTTGACATTTTCAATATTCTCATCACTGTTGCAGATTGTATTATCATCTGCGTAGTTATAAAGAGTTGTTTCATTTAAAGATGCAAAAATGTCATTTAGGAAAATGTTGAATAGAATTGGGCCGAGTATAGATCCCTGGGGGACACCTTTGGTGATATTTTGCCACTCACTACAGTTATTTCCAATCTTAACCCTTTGCTTTCTGTTTGAAAGGTAATTTCTCAGCAAATTAATTGAGTGATCAGTAAGGCCATAAGCTTTTAATTTAGCCAGAAGTAGATTGTGAGGGAGGCAGTCAAAAGCTTTCGACAGGTCCATCAGGACAGCTCCAACATATTTGTTCTGATCAAGAGCCTGCTTCCAGTCCTCAATAATTTTAATCAAAGTTTATTACAAAGATTAGCAGCCCTAATCTAGATTTACTTTTGAGTAACCATGCACTTTAGCCAGCCACTGTTTTGTTAAGATCAAGCATCACCACAAAGAACAAACTTGAGCAAACTATGTGGATGTGTTGAGTCAAGCCTAAGCTAGGGTCAGAGTTTACAATACTAACTTGACATTCTGAGAGACTCAGACTGTCACAGACACGATGATCAGATGACAGATCATGAGATGGATTTTAAATACATTCTACTTCAGTAGTGACAGTCTAGTTGATTTCTTTTTAAAATGATACTTTGTGAGACAGTTGTGGTCAGAAGTAAAATAAAAATGAAATCACCCAAAGCTTCGCTCGCTCTCTGGCCATGCCAGCGTCATATTAGGATTTTAAAAGAACTTGCACCAGAAATGGGGTGATGAAAAAACACACTTTTATATTTGGTGAGTGGGCGATAATTGACCGTTACCAAACAAATGATCTATAACGCATTGGTTTGTTTTATCAAAGTCGTAACCACTGAAAAAAGCTTAACCACTTTGGAAAACATTCCAGAAACTATACGTTCGCGGTGGATTCATACCTATAGGTAGGCCGGTTGAATCTCCAACTTGAGTGTCTCAAGATATGAGCAGTTTGTTCATTCGTATTTCTGCGGGTTGCCTCGTTTTGAGTTCAAATACTTCAGAGCGCCATCTGTCGACCACCTGCACAACTAATTCAATTAGGGCAAGGGATGCGGTGATGGATCATCAATGCATGCTGACAGAGACCCACGCGCCTTTGACGCAGATAAATCATGCTGTTTTCGTTTTACATAAACGTATAAAAATTATAGAAAAATCTGAACAATTCAAAAAAATCTGGAAAACAGGAAATCAAACGCGAAAAGCAAAAGAGGGTGGGTGGTGACAGCAAAGATATAAATAACCTCTTTGGTGACAGTAGACTAATACAACGAGGTACTATAGAATATTCATGCTGAGGATGGTACTAAATGAATAGTGCATGAGTCATGCATGATTATCAATAGCAGTGACATGCACGAAGATGCTTTCGAAATGCTCTCTTTATTCTTTTACTGTGCTTTGTATTTTTTCTGCTTTTGTTTTTGTTTTCCTCTTATTCCTATATGTTTTTTTCATTTAGAAAAATATGTATTGCACACATATGTTGTTGGTTTTTTTAAAATGTAATAGTGCAATCAACAAATTTGGTTCACTTGATTTTTAAGGAACAAAAAGGAAACACATGCTATTCAATCGGCATGGCTTGTTACATAGATGATCAATGTTTTGTTTCCTTATCACACAGAATAAGAAAAACATACATGTTTGCATTTACACTTCCTACTTTCCTGCCAGACTGGAGCCCAGAAGTCTTTGAAAATTAGTCTTTATTCTTTTTATCTGCGACATATTTTCCCTATCAAATTGCTTTGTATTTTTTCGATTGTTTTCTGCTTTCGTTTTTGTTTTACTTTTTTATTCATTTTTGGATTTTTCATTTTGAAAAAATATATATTGCTCACATATGTTGATTAAAGTAGAAAGATGGAGTTAGTCTATGTGACTGTGACGAAAGTTTGAAATAGTTTGTCATTTTTGATTCATTTGTGTTCAGGGCAAGTCTTCCAGTTGAGAAAATATATACATTAACTCAGCGTATCGGCATTAAGTAAACACTTTTAGTGTGTCAATTGAAATATTTCAATATGTCAAGAAACGTCGTGATTTGTTTTATTGAATTTTAAATAACATTCCTACCTTCCACATTGCCGACTTGACTGGTTCTCGAGCTGAGTAAAATAAAATGCCACCATTTTTTGTTTGGGATCCGCAACCGCATTTTCCCCACGGGGTCAACTCCCAAGGGAGAACCTACGGAGATCACCCCTACCACCCAGGCCACTCGTCACCCCCGGGCCTTGTCTCACTTTCTGTTCCCTCTCCCCCATACTAATGTCATGCATCCTGCATCCGGTCCGTACCCTCCCCTATTCTCCTGTTCATTAAACAGGAAAGCAAGTAGATTTGATGTCTCTATCAAACTATAGATGGCAGCACAGTTTTCAGGTGTTGCGGTTATCAAACGCGGTTCTATTGCCCATTGTCTTGCTAAGCGGGATCTCGTTTCTCAAATCGAAAATCAAATTCTACTAGTAGGCAAATGTAGTCAGATATTTAGGTGTAATGTTGTACAGGCTTCTTGGGAAGCAGGCTAAGACGGTGAGTTACAAAGACTGGGACCTAAGACTCGGACTGAAAGTGACTTCCCATATTGACAAGCACAACTCTATTAATCCTTATGCTGCTGGTGGTTAATTTGGCCAATACAAAATTAGGAAAAATGATCGAAACCCTGGAACATGGGTACTCATATGAGTATTCAGCAAGAGCTATCCAATGAATACCAACATGACAGGCGGGATTAGATGATTTTCAAAAATCTCTGCGTCCTTGTGCC
The DNA here is from genome assembly GCA_963942565.1 of Maea johnstoni. Classification (NCBI taxonomy): domain Eukaryota; kingdom Metazoa; phylum Annelida; class Polychaeta; order Spionida; family Magelonidae; genus Maea; species Maea johnstoni. Next base: position 40,037,905 of record OZ012685.1, on the reverse strand, counting down.
TTGAATGAAAGTAGCCTCAGCATTGAAAGGGTTAAAAGACTATACATACACATTATAAAGGTAAAGGTATTCGGTTATTGTCTTGTATCCACCGAAGCGCTCACACGACCTTCCTCCCCTAGCAGGCCTGTACACACGGAAACCATTTCAATCCCCCGGGGAATATTCCAGAGCAACTGGCAGCATATAGCGCAGAAATTCTAAGCACTGCCTTATTTATGCTAGGTACCCATTTTGCAGCTGGTTAGACTGAAGCAATATGGAATTAACTGTGTTGCCCAAGGACACACCAAAGTGCCCCGGCCGGGAATTGAACCAGCGACCTACTTATTTCTAGTCCGACACCTAACCAACTGAGCTACTTTGTCCCCGATCAAACCGCCTTCTTATCGACTTTGTTTATCAATACACTACTAGATCTAGTATGTCTTTAAACTTTTGATGACTCTTTTACAGATTTTTTTACCATAACTCAATACACTCACAAGAAGTCGTGAACTATTTTACGATACTGTTAAATTTTCTCTATCCAAAAGCATGCTATTGGAAGCAACAGTTTACTACGAACAGGGCCTGATTCAATCTGGTGATTCTGTAGTTGTTACCTAATAGGCAAGTCACCATTATGGTACTAGACGTATGTGCCCGTCTTGGTAGGTCCTTTTCTTGGTAGGTGACCGCCTTGTCACTCACTCGGTGTCTTGTACAGATTGAACATTTGGGGTTATCAAAAAACACAGACAACACATCTGTACAGTTGTAACTTTGTTTAATCGTTATAATGGCAGTTATTCGTCTCATGCGTGTACATACAAATTAAGATCTGCAACCACCCATACCTTACATGTTCATGAAGTATAGAGAAAACTATACTGTGATAAATGTACAATGTGCATTTTTGTTCACAAGCCTGATTGCCAAATCCCACAAATGGCGCCACCCTTACCTTGTTAAGTTAGCCTCATGGCTAACCACGGTTTAGAAGTATCCCTCAAACCCCTGTTACACTTACACGGTTCGTTTCACGGTTTTGAGAACTGTGGCACTTGTACAGACTCCACGTACAGCATTCTATGATCTGAATCTATGCTAACCCTTGGATTGATATACACAAAGTGCATCGATATTCGTTGGTTTAACTATAGCCCCCTTTCCAACTGGCGATGTTCTTGCGATGCACTGGCGATGTCTTGCGATGTACGGCGATACGTTGGCGATGTTTACAAAACCGTTGGTGGCCAGTACCGGTATATCGCAAGACGGCGTTGGTGTGAAAGGGGCTTATGGAACCACCACTGCGGAACTGTGAAAGGCTTTGACGAATCCGTTGGGAAACAAAGCCATCACTTTTGAGCCTCGAATGGTTTATTACGGAACATCACGGTTGCTCCAGATCAAAACGGCAAAGATAAACAGTGTCCAGAACTTTTATCTCAAAGGAAGGCTAAGTGGTTGTGGCAGTATAAATATGTTGATTGTTTCTACAGTTACTGCTGTTCCTACTCCAAACATTGGACTAATAAATAACGAGATTCGTGTCGAAACGGAAAGTAAAATAATATCTCAGTGGCTCCTCTGGAATTAGCTGACTGCCAGTCCTTCTTTGAATTCTACAAGAAACTTCTTCCAAAATACTGGTTGGATATTTTACATTCGTTACTCCTGGTACGACTTCCAAACACGGCCCGAATTGGATGTCACATGGCAATGACGTTCTCTTGTTCCAGCAGTGCTTATTGGTAATTTTCCAAGGAATCATGAGTATATTTCAGCTGGGACCACGATTATTTACTGTCTTTAATAAGGTAAACTGTCTCAGTATCCAGCAGGCGACGGAAGATCCGAGTTGACGGCGGTGCTCCCACGGCGCTGTAGCTTTTCCACCCCACGATACGATGTTCATCAGTGACCCTTTTTAAAGCCGTCCTCAATCCTGAACTGAGGCCAGTACATCTTGTTGGTCCAACCCCGCGAGTACAACTAGACGTGTGGCAAACCCTTCAGGTAGTACATAGGCTTATAACATGTGTGAAGTAGGTTTATTTTAAACAGAGAGTTTTGAATGTCCCTCCTATAAAACACCCTCATTGATAGACGAAGTCTCCTTAGCACCCTCTATCGGTGTCAATAATGACTGAGCCAGAAGCTCCAAATGGGCTGATGACGATGGAAGCTTCGTAGACATATACAGACACACTACATGCTTTCATGTTATTCCCTCTTTTGAGAGGACATATTAAGAAGGTAATTATTTGATTAACAGGAATACTGAAGCAGCTCCCAACCTTTGTCTGACCTGTTGTTATTTGTGTACGTTGCTCGACACACCACTGGTGTTTGTAACAGTTTTAAGAAAACAAGAGACTACTTTACCGGTACTCATGATACCAGGAAAACGGACTAAAACGACCAAAAGTGTACTTTGCTTGGTTCTCTAATACCACCCCCAGGATCCCTTACAGACACTAAACACGAGGGTATAAGGAACAATACTAGTAAACCAAACATACACACTTTTTATCCGTTTTTAGTTTGTTTCTCAGACTGTGACGGACGCGTTGTGGTCACATACACAACGTATGGACATCGTGAATGTGTGAAAGGGGTAGTGACCAGCGATATGTTGTCACCTTTCACAGCTCATTTTAGGGTCTAACATCTTAGCATTAACATATTCCGTATTACTACTATATTATCTGCTTATATGGTCTGACATATTGTAACTAATCAAACAGAGTAATCTTCGGAAGTTCATTGAAAAAGAATACATAAAATCTACTGGAACAATTAATTGCTGTCAAATATTTCTGAAAATATAGCGCTTTCTTAGTTTCTTATATTCTTTACTCTTGTCAGACGATATAAAAACGCTGCAGTTACGAATATATAGGAAGATTGAAAGTATTATGCAACTATTCAAAAGAACAGCACAGACTACGTATATGCAGCTGCAGCATTTAAATAACTTGCACCTTTTCAATAATTTTCATGGAGTAAACAAAATATCTAACAATATGTGTGTGTCATTAAGAATGTACTCACTCTAGATTGAAATCAGGTACTTGCTTAGCTATAAAACACCCGGTAAAATAATTCAAATACCTCATGATGTTGTTTATTTTTACTTTATTATGTAATAGCTATTTAACCACTCATTGTAAACTAACATAATACACCACTAGGCTAGTATTCGTCTACAAATACTAACTTCGCCCTTGGTACAAAAGGAGGAACTGCAGTGACCGGGGGGAATTCAAAATAGATGCCCCCCTTTCAAACACATTCTTATTATATAGAAATGAGCTTGGCCATTCTAGCCTAGATTAGAATACAACGAAACCTCTCACCGTGAACATTATTTCGTAGGTGTGGAACAGGAGGAGTATATGACTTTTACGTCGCTTTCAATGTAGCGACGGGGTTGAAACCCGGATTCGGAAGAAATTCCCCTCTCTTTACCAATAATCTAATGAAACAAGAGTAATATTTGAAAAATAGGGATTGAAGAGGGGTTGTTGCATCCAACAAGAGCAACGACGTGCAATGAAATATTTCTGCAAATAATGCCATGATGTCAAGATAAATCTGTGTGTCAGACCATGAATACTTTCCAGACGTAAATATGGGTCAATACGTTTACGGTCCACGTTTTCACTCATTCTCTCGACGTTTCAGTTTTAATCCTGTTGCCAGCAACAGCCATACAAATCATATCATTAACTCGTGTGTAAGTACTACACTCTCTTCCCCCCTCGCTCATCATTCACTGCCGTTTGCCTTTCCTATTCAGTACAAGACCTTAAATAACCTCTCTATACTTGTGACAATAATGTGAATCCAGAGATGAATCCAGTTGATAGGCAACAATGTACATGTACCTACTGTGTTTTTTCCAAGACATCAATGCTACTTTTGCTTTTGCCATTCATCCAGAACTATACTTACCTTTCCCACTCTATATCAATGGTAGGGCTCTTTCTCCTAAACCCTTAACGATGGAACCTTTGTACTTTCATTCAATAGGACCTTAACCTATCTTTCCCACCTTGTAACCATAGTAGTACTCAAGAGGTTCACATGGTAGATACTAGTAAGTGAAAATGAATTGCAGTGTCCTCTTTTCCCAAAGACCGTGTACAATGAAACTTTTACCACTTCCGTACGGTTGCCTGCAATCTGCAGTTACCTTTCCTTACTTGAGAAAAGTGTATAGATTCCAGTGTTGTATCCAGTGTGTAGGTGTGCGGCCCATTACATACTGTACAGGATTCTCCCTACCATTTTGACATAAACAAATGAATCACCGCTGATGGCATTCCAGTTTGCCTTACTTGAATTTTTTTAACGCCCAGTGTTCAAATCCTGAAGCCTTTATTATTAAGTGAGCACATTGTTTCTTGTTCCCATATGCATCTTCCACGAACGTGTGACTCAGGTATATTAAAAACAATATTGATTACACCATGTTAGTGTGGTCTGGCTTGCTTTCCACCCGTAGGCACCCGTATCCCACGAGGCGGAGCCGAGTGTGATACGGAGGACTGAGGGTTGATAGCAGGCCAGACCACACTTTCTGACAGGGTGTAACGAAATTTTCCCCTGCTTTTCCATAGTAAAACAAATCAAATTTACCACAAAGCTGGCTAAAATGTTATATCGATTACGGCGTGTGATATCAAATTCAGACGTTCGATTCTGCATCTACGTAATGTGAACGGCCGCATATCTGACACCTATTGACCAATCCGCATCAAGAATTACAGCAGAACAGGTTATAAGGCTTTAGACATGGGTTAGAATAGCCATCACGTATCTCGATCAATCCTTGCAGTGGCCGGAGAAGTCACTAATATTTGATGACATCATCGAAAGCATCTTTCTGAAAGTTTTTGAAAGAGAAATGATAATCAGAATGGCAATTTTTGCGGTAACTCTGACAAAGGATTTGGGAAAATATTTGAAGAATAAGTGGTTCGCAGAACTGAACCTACAACTCTTCTCCAACTATGTTATTCTTCTCAAGAGGAACTTGTCAAATTGATCTCTGTGCATGAATGGGCCAATATGTATATCACACCTGGGCGTGTCACAATGGGTCCGATGTCTTGGACGCAGTTGGGATACTGGTGTAGTTCAGCACGATACTGGCTAGCTAAAGTAACTTGAGCACTGCCTCCCTTTTTCAAAACTCTCAATCCTTAACTACTACTGGTTTACTTTGATTTCTAATAATCAACCGAATAATCAACTCAGCATTTCTATCGCAGATAGACAAGATTTGTCGTAGAAAGTCGTTTACCCATTCATGCATGTGGTGCAAAAACCTCCCGGCAATTTTTGCTTTAGTTCTCAAACTAAAGCATCTTTTCGGAAATATTTGAAAGGCAAACGTAATTAACAACTCAAATAACAATGTTCCTTCAAATATTTTGAGAGGTTATAATTAAATCCAAAGTTATTCTTATAAGCATCACAGGTCCAGGCGACACTTGTCAAGAAAATCTTCAGGTATGAATGGATTAAATTCCACTGGGGGTCAAGGTCGGATCCACATAGAATCTGGAGAGAGAGGGCCAAGATCTCATTCTGCCATCCATAGCGCTGCAAAAGTGAACATTCATACCTCAGCCACCTCCACCCAGGACATAGGAAAGACAGGCAGAGAGTACAGTAGTGAACAGTGGGAATAGAACAAGAAAGTGAGACTCTCAACAGGAAAAAACTCTTAAAAACTTCTCTTCACTTTCTTTCCATATGTTTACACTTTCAACAGGATAGGACCAACTAAAAAAAATTCTCTCCATTTTCACTCCATATTTATACGTTTCCTTTTGTCCAGTAAGGAGAAATACTAAATAATTATGTAAGGATGTTGGTTCAGAAAAGAATCAATGAAATGTAGCGCTTAATCTCATCGTATTCAAAATATCGAATAGAAAGTTAATTAATTGATCATTGCAATGTGTTTTCAGAAAGAAACTTATTTCCATAGTTATTAAAAATACGCGCCTTTGTGGTTAAATAGAAAAAAGAAAGGCGGTTGATCCCGTTGGTAATTCTACAGCTATCAGTTTATAACCAATGAAAACTTCTAAAGTTTGTCAAAGAACGTTAAAATAATACTTTCCCGAGCTCGGGTCAACAGGAAAATCTTTCAATAACTATGCATTTTATAAAGAATCTATCCAAAAGGCCTGCAATATGAAAAATTGATATGAAAATCTCGGAACAAAAGCGAGTGGTGAAAAAAGTAATTGGCTTGGCAGGTGAGTGAAAGTTTATTCTAAATATAAAATTATCGTTAATCTAGCATTATCTCTTAGGAAAAATACAACATCGCTTGTGTTTGAGAAAGTTCATGATGCAAATATTCTGAATTCGAAAAAGTATGTTCCAATAGAAGTAGTTCAAGAAAGGATATCCAAATACTTGCAAGTTCTTGTTTCAACAACCCATCCCGAGGGCACGGGGTTAAATGGAGGACTGAATTGGTCAATGGCAACTAGCTTGTTTTATAACATATGTAACTCAGTCTCACATATACTTTGCACCAATAACTCATTAAGAATTATCTTCAAAGGAAATTAAAGATTAAAGAACACCACTGCCGGATTTAAACACTAAATATCATGTAAAGACTTATATGAAGAGTGTTCAGAGAAAGAGAACATTAAGTCAAAGAATGTAAGATAGAAAGGATTAGTCATAGATCTTTCAAGCAGTCAACTGATATCATTCTCAGACATTCTTGGAGATTAGATGACAGTGTAGAAAAGAGTGTGTGGCACTATGATGATACACTGCTGTGTACATACATAGTGCATGTCCTATTAGTCATACCGCATGCAAAGCATACATACTTAGAGGTGGACTCCATGCAGTTCATACAGGAGGATGCGCAATCACACAAGCAAAGCTCTAGCATGCTAGAAAAGCAAGCTCAACACTCCGCAGCAAGCACTTGGTAGTAGATACAGACAACTCGTCTCAATCAACCCGGGGGTGGCGGAGGAGGGGGAGGCATAGTAGTAGAATAGGGTGGAGATGATGGTTGATCAAGTCTTCGTGGAAGGGGCGAGGGTGAGGGTATGTATCGGGATTTTGGAGTATGAATAGAGGTGATGTGGGGGAAGGGGGGGGGGGGGGTAGGAACTGGGAGGGGAAGGGAGGATATTCTAGTACAATATCCACCATTGAATCCTACTTATACAAACTTTGTTGGCACACAACTTCCCGAAATTGGTATGCTTCATATGATGCTTATTCAAGTAGCTTTATTGTATTATTTTATCCTTTCAACTCCTTCGTGCGGTATTCTAAATCTGCAATATGCATCTCCCTAAAATGCTTAATTTATACCAATTAATCAACTGGAAACGGTTACATCAGCTGAAAAAATGTATAGAACTCAACCATTCTTTGAAGGCGATTGAAACAATGACAATTGAGAGTGACTTGCTTCCTTTAACCAATTATAATTTTGGACGCTCAAGTTTTATTTTTTGCATTATGATAAATGATTGTGTACAGCACAACAGCTAGCGCATTATTTACTAATTCAATCCAATCTTAAACCTACATTTTCAAAATTAATGAGGATTTTCAAATGAATGTATCATTCAGATAAAATGCCATTATAGTAACCTAGGCAAACCAATAAACAGTGTCCAATTGAACGAAATGTTTATGCTTAATAATGATAATAACAATAACAATAATAATGATAATAATAATAATAATAATAATCTAGCAGAATACGAAAATGATAAAACTAGAAAATATAGAAAAGAAGAATTTACACAAATTATGTTCATATTACGCCAACTTAACATTTATGTTAAAATTCAGAAGTCCGTCTGAAATTGCTTGGCAGATACCCCTCAAGGAGAAAAATGGATAAATTGGCATTTCAAATTGAACTTTAAACAAATGTCAAACAAGACCAATATTTTTCTGAAAGGTAATCAAACAAAAATATGGGTAATGAGAAAACTTATCCGATGCAAACATCAAAAATGTCAAACAAAATAAAATTATTTATTGTAACAAAAGAAATAAACGTCAACAAAGCATTTTATTGAAGTCTCATGGCAGAAACCGAAGAAAACAAATAGAAAGACACTACCCAATAGTGGAATGATACCAATCATCTATTGTACTTTGGCCCTTTAATCTCACTTGCGAGTCTCAAGCTACGTTATGTGTTCAGTATTACATAAATTTTCCCAGGTAGTATAACTACAAAACACATCCGAAAATTTTGAATGTTGTCAAGCTAAAGATATTTTGTTTATAAGCTTACATATAAGAAAGATGCTGATTTCGTTGCAAAATGTATGTACTCTTGCTAATATTACTAATACTATGCCTCCCATTCAACCTAGGCAACAGAAGTGGTCCATATATCTTTAGCCTAAATATCATGACAAAGATACAAACCAAATATTCACAGTACAATACTTCAATCTGCAACTGCACAAAACGCCTTATTCAAAAGGTATGAACTAAGAGCGTAATGCCCAAAGTAAAAAATATAAGTAAGCAATAATTACTGCACAAAATGAAAGACTAGTAAGGGATGATAAAGTGGGATCAAATAGTTTGGAATAGATGCTTACTTTCCACCTTCAAATCCAAGATCCCACTCCATATAGATGTGGGGCGCGTGAGGAGCTGAAATTTTGAAACGGCCAATTAGCAATTGAACTTTTTGAACAAATGCTACTAATACAAGTGTTCAAAAGCTGCAGTAATATGCTGATTGTATAACATGTGACCAAATGATTGCTATGAGACTGAAACCCATGCACATCTGGGAAGTACACAGGATCTGAAACACGGAAGTAGCTGGAAGACTAAGCTATCATTTGGAAAATATTTGAGTAAAAGATGTTATTCTCGTTGGGTTAACAACGCCTTGTGACTCTACAAGAGTTATGCTCAAAGATGAGGGAACCATGTGTGTACTCCAGATGTTAACAAAATCTTTCTTCACTTTATTGGAAGAAATAATTTTCTTCACTTATACCTTAGAGGAATTTTTATTATAACTCTACCATGCCTCGAGTTTATCTTGAAATTGTGGTCTTGGGTATAAAGCATAACTTCTCCAAACATCTGAAGGCTGTTTCGGATCTGATTGCCATCACTCTGTCAAAGACTTCCAAAGGTATACTTCCCCCAGAAAGATCTCACCAGAATAGTAAGGCACACTCGGGGCGCACAGGCAAGAAAGGGATAACAATCAAGTAGGTCATAAGATTGACCACCAGAGTGCACTGAATTTAAATTGGTTTTATCCATTTATACAAGCAATGCTCAAAACGTAAACTATTTCGTGAATAACTTAACGATGATAGCATATTTGAATAACTTTGGAGGAGAATAATAATCACACCCATAGCCTTCCATCAAATGATTTTTTAGTGAATTTCTGACTTTATTATTTTTTCATAAGTATCCCTTACTTTTTGAAAAAAACAAATGACTCATTGAACACCCAAAAAAGACCTCACTTTTTGGGTAGCTTTAAAATGAAAGCATATTTTTGAAGGAGCAATGTTAACCAACCAACAACTCTCCTTCTAATATTCTTTTAGTTTATGCTTGATTCCAAAGTTGTTTTCAAAATTATTGTGAATCAAGTCAAGACCCATCACGTATATACAATTCATTAAAGCAAATCTACAGCATAATTCATCTGAATCAATATAGTCATTCTACTTCAAACTTTCTGCTTGCTTGTCATTTTTTGATACAGATACTACACATGGCAATGAAAAATATATGTAAATATATCTTCTTGTGAATAGCCAAACTTATGACTTATAATTAACCTATATACTCTGAACTTGCTTTTATCAATTAAAAAGACTAAATGGCAATAATAGACATCAAACAATTTCACAATTACAATCATAATAAAATGCACTCCCTAAATAAAGTGAGTGCATTCTAGAATATTTACACTTTATAGTATACTACTATTTATTTCAGTATGTGAAGTACGGTATAATGCAAACACATGTATCGCCAGTCTTACTATATAGCAAGAATGTCACCTTAGTATGTTCGCAATTATAGTGAAAACCTTTTCCTCTAATCAGCCATTGAGACAATATTCTCAAGTGCTCATCCTAGGCAGCCCTTTATACATTTATTTACAGATAATAAACAATGAAGTTAGATTCATATACATTATAGTTTAATGGCAATCACTATAAATGCAAATCCATTTTGAACAAATCGCATTGTTTTGATGATTTTGTGTGTGACCAGTGGTTAAGTTAACACTACTAGCATCTCAGCATTGAGATGGAATACACTCAGAAATAGTACAGACATTCTTCTAATCTTCTTGACATAGGTCTACTCAAACATTTATCCTAAAATGCTACACTTTTATACATGCCTTTAAAATATATCAATCAATTTACTTTTCATAAGATTCAGTTAAATATAACTTCCAACCATAAACAGTGAAACCTCAGAGATGTGAACACCTCCACCATTTGCTTGTCCAATTTGTACCTTATACAGTGAGAAAATACCTCCTAATGTGAACACATGTCTTGGTCCCAAGGTGTCCACTATACACTTAAATTGTTTCACAATACTGAATATTACAGCAAGCAAGTCAGGTTGATTCAGACAAAATAAATATCATTTTGTATTACCAATACATATTGTCTATATTTACCTGCGTACCGGTAGTCATTATTGTTAACAGCAACCATTAAGTGAGATACATTGTACTATACAATGCATTCATATTAATCTGTGAACCAAGCAGTGACGCATATTGCACAGTAAAAGATAAGCAATATCAGTACAAACAGGATACATCTACCCATACTCATTTTACTTCATATAAATTCAGAGGAATCCCCTCTCATTTCTAAAAGCATTTATGTTGATCATTCATCGCACATAATCATATACAACCATTGACTTCCATTTTCATCTTTAAAAGACAATTAAAAAAACAAAAACAGGACAAGGGATAAAACAGCATTTCTAACTGTGTCTGCATTCAAAGCACCCACTCACTATGGGTACTTGCAGTACAATAGATGAACAGGGCACTTGTGAGTATTGACAGAACTTGAAGAGTTAATTGTTTGATGATATCGGTGAAGCCTACCCTGTTTACAGTCTCACAGTGGGGTAGGTGTCAGATCAGAGGTTGTAGCGTCACAAGTTCAAATCCCAGCCCAGAGCCTGGGCAAGACAGTTCACCTTATATTGCCTCAGTGCACTATGGATGCAATGCAAGTATCAAGTACAGTGTATCTATTTATATGATGGATTTATCTAAAAGAGCTACAATTATTCCCTAGATTGCCTGCTCCCCAATAACTTGCAATGCTTCAAAGATTTGCCTTTGAGCATCATAGTGTGCAATATTTATCAATATTTATTCAATATTTAAAAAGGAGCACCTTTGTCCAGAATGTCCAGCAGAACCTGCCTGGTGAAAAGTTTAGAAGTGCTAGATGATATCCATGTTGCATAAAACATAATTTGAATGGCTAGAAGATATCTGTACTCTATGAGATTTCCACAAAGTACTTGATGCTTGAAGAAATCAAATATGCATAGAATGTTTTCTTGAAGTGCTAAAAGATATCTGTACTCCAAATGTCCAAGCAAGAGTATCAGAAGCTAGATAATATCAGTGTTGCATAAAAGATTTTTAAAATAGCAGGATATATTTTGTGCTCCAGATGTTCACACATGAGTATTTGATGCTCGACAGTATCGATGTAACGTAAACATTTTTTTATGAGGTGTTAGAAGGTATCTGTGCTCCATAAGATTACTTCTAGGCTGTATAAAACATTTTCTTGAGGTGCTAGAAAGCATTGTGTTCTCCAACAAAAAGTACCTCCTACTAGAATGTTGCATAAAACAGTTTTTTAAATTTGATGAAGTGCTAGATGATATTTTAGCTGCATAAAACAATTACACTGGGGTACCAATATCCTGAGCTGCAAGCTGGAATATAAGTTTCTGTGTAGTTAGTCTGCTAGGTGTGAGTGGCGTCAGAGGGGGACCTTCAAGTGAAGCCCCTGCGGGTGTGGAACGCTCCCCCTCAGATATCAGTTTAACGGGAGTGACATTTTTAACTTGCGGGTTGACCTGCCATGGTAAATCTGAGTAATCTGTCTGTTCGTGCTTTCTGGATTTCCTATGCTTGCTTTTAAGGGTGTCTGATTGCGCATGGCCACGTTTCACAGGTGGTAGGGGTACTTTTTTAATGTCCCGTTGCATGGTGGATCCCGCATCCCCTGACGACTCCTCTACCCCATCCTTATCACAGCCATTGGGAAGTTTGGCTGACTTCTCTATAGCAACAGGCTTGACCTCCATTTCAAGATGGCCGACTAAGATGCCTGGGATGCTGTACTCAACAGGAGATGCAGAGGAGATACTGGAGACGCCCTCCTTCCTTTTCTTCTTCTTCTTTTCACCCTTAGCGGGCCGCCGCTTTACTCTTGCCTCATCACTGCTACTTTTAGAAATAGGGGACACAAATTCAAATGAGGTTTCTAGTTGTTCATCTGTGTTGTCAAAACTTATTCCATCTTCTACATACCAGATGGTACGGGAAGCCCGTTTAGTTTTAGATTCCTTCACTTTTCGCTTTGGACTTCCCAATGTGAGACTTTGTTCGACCTCGCGTGGAACCCATACTACCTCCTCAGGATCCTCTGCAGGTTCTCCAGGTTTCTTGGTTCTATGGTCCTTTGGTAGAGTCACTGCCCTCAGATCAAACTCCTCAAAGGATTGCCTTTTATCGAAATGCTGAGGAGGGCCATAATCCACCTTGAATTCAGGGGTTTTTCTTCTTGAGGTCTTGCTTTCCTTGTCATTCTTTCTCTTCGTGACTTCAGGTGTGATCACGATTGTTGAATTGTCTTCCTCAGAAGCATCATCCAGAGTGAAGTATTTTGGAGATCCATAATCCACCTTGAATTCAGGGGTTTTTCTTCTTGAGAATACTCCTGAGGTCTTGTTCTCCTTGTCTTTCTTTCTCTTTGTGACTTCAGGCGTGACCAGGATTGTAGAACTGTCTCTCTCAGAGGCTTCAATCTGAGAGAAATATTTTGGAGGTCCAAAGTCCACCTTGACTTCAGGAGTAGCTTTCTTCCCAGCTGAAAGATCGGCTGTTGTTGGCAAATTCTCCTTGTCCTCAAAACCCACACTCTCATCATCTGGAGTTGTTGGCTTTACTCTTTCTTGAGGAAAATACTTCGGAGGTCCGAAGTTGACCTTCACCTCTGGGGTGGATTTTCGGCTCGTAGCAGTACTCTCCTTTTCTTTGTTTCCTTTCTTGACTTCATAAGTAGAGGAATCAAAATCTTGTCTTAGAGGATCCTTGTTATCTTGGAGATTCTGCTTAGGTGTCTGTACTACTAGAGTAGTATGTTCCACTTGCTTTTTATCTTGTCCTTCGGACTCCTGAGGACTTGGAGATGAGTTTTTCGGGAATGTGATTCCTCCTACAGTTTTGGCCCTTGTGTTCTTGGTCTCCCTGCTATGATCAGTGGTCCTCTGAATGTCAAGATCAGGACCAGTTTCCTGCCTTATCATCCAAACAGGGACATCGTTTTCATCTGCTCCTCTCTCCTTTTCTCTTGACTTAGCTTGCGGCTTGGTGGATGATATATGGATGATTGACATTGCAGACTCTTGCTTGTCATAACTTACTTCAGCTTTCCTTTTCTCTATGAACACATCATCATCATCATCATCATCCTCCTCCTCAGCTCTGGTGTGTTCTGTTGCCTTAGCTTGGGGCTTGTTAGGTGACAGATGGATGATTGACATCACAGACTCTTGCTGTTCATTCACTTCTCCCTTCCCTCTAGAAATCCCTACAGCTTTTTTGTACCCTAGCAACACATCATCATCATCATCATCATTATTCTCAGCTCTGGTGTGTTCTGTTGCCTTAGCTTGGGGCTTGTTAGGTGACAGATGGATGATTGACATCACAGACTCTTGCTGTTCATTCACTTCTCCCTTCCCTCTAGAAATCCCTACAGCTTTTTTGTTCCCTAGCAACACATCATCATCATCATCAACAGCAGCAGGATCCTCCTGTATATGTAATCTTACTGGGTAAGCTCTGTGTATGGTAATAGTGGCGTTACCAAACTGAACACTCTCACTCATACCTTTAGCAACCTGTTGTTGCACTGCAGCTGACTCCTTTTTGTCACACTGTTGAATCACCCTATTCACTGGGGGAACGTCAGAACTGCCATCTAGTGGCGAACCCTTTATACCAGACTCTACCCATGTTGTACTAACATGAACTGGTTTTGCATTCGTAACATCAGGTATTATTTCAGATAATTCATTTACAGAAGACACATCATTGTAAACATTCAATTTCAAAGATTCAGAATTTCGCTCCTCAAGCAAATCAAATGAGTTGGTGGTGAACCCCACTTGAGAGTGAGGTGTACCAGCAACTAATACATCATCAGGACTGCCATCACTAGGATTATGACTGTGTGCAATCTCTTCGTAGGATGGAGGAGGTGCCAGCCAGTCCTCGAAGGCCAGGTTGACCATACCGGAATCAGAGGGCACCGTGGGAGTTGCGGTGGAATCGGGAACATCACTGATGCTGTACGGCCGAGGGCGCATACGAGGTACGACCACGGGGCTGGGGACACCATCACACACAGAGCTACATTTCACAGTCCTTCAAAGAAAGAAAATACAACAAAACATGCAAAGCTTCAATGAAAATCAAAACAGAAGTAAGCAAAGCGAGATGGATGCTCACAGCTACTTTTTCAAGTAAGCCTATCATTCAGGCAATTTGTTTAAGGATTATAGGATATCTTCATTGGTTAAAGAACAAGATCTATAACTTTGTTTTTGAAAAGAGACACCAGTGGCATCAACAGTGAGTTTGCAATTGAAGTGATACAGGATTTTTGGCATGGAAAAATATATTATCATTCTTCTCTTTAAATACTTGAATTGAAGTTTCAGGATACTTTTAAAACATTCTCTAGATATATCATTACATAAGGGAGAAAGCTAAGTGATGACTATCTATACAGATAGGCTCCATATCATACATAATACTGATAAATCAGAAAGTTGGACAATTGTCTTGGTACGCGTTGATGTAATCATCAATGAATTTCTGTGCCAACAGTATTATTTCATTTAGGTCAAGTAAGCCTATCATTCAAGCAATCTATTTATGATTATAGAGATATTTTCATCTTCGTTTATAAAATCTACATCTTTGTTTTTGAATGACAATAAAAAAAGATGTCAGTAGCCAAAGCATCCATCTCAACAAAGCCATGCAACAAAAGCCAAAAATCAAGAGATAAATAAACAACAGAATTAACAACAACACAAAAATCTAATTAAAATCAAAATTATTTCTCAAATGAAATTTGAAATTTAAAAAAAGATAAGAAATAAAAAAGAAACAAAAGACTTGAAACTAACATATGATAAACAAAAAACACAAATCTGAAATTTTGACTTCAAGTTAATATTAACCATAGTTTAGGCTATTGCTCAGTTAGAACACTTATGTCATATTAATTAATAACTATTAGTCTGCAACCTTAACCTGTATATAAAATGAGTTACTAGTATGACCAATCCACTGATTAAAGTAGTAGTACCGTGACTTATGACTAAGTAAGGAGACTGAGCAAGATTATTTGTTGTGTTTACCGGTGCAGAAGAATCCTTATGCTGCATGCGCGTCTGCAGATCGTTGAGGGAGTGGTTTTCATAACAAAGGAAGAACCCTTCACCAAGAAGGTTAGATAATTGAAAGCTTGTCAAGCTTATTGAAAAGATAATCGTATTAGGATGATATGGTCTCAAAATTCTTGTCAGCATTTTCAAAAAAATCTGATTTTCTTTAAAAATATTTTCTGAAATTTTCATATCAGATAGCATTTGGAATAAATACATGATTTCTATTCTGATATCCTAGCTTTTAGTCTTGGGCTCAAAGTAACTCACCAAATATCAGGTGTTCGTTACCATAATTAACCTACTAAGCCTGTGACATCCCAACAGGGCCTAATTGCTTTAATGACAAAAACATTAAAAATATATATATATTTGAAGGAGAAAAGTTCATTACAACCCAAACTTTGATTTTCCTTGAGATGATTTAATAATTTGTTTGATTTTCCTTCAGATGATTTGATAATTCGTTTGATTTTCCGTCAGATGATTTGAAAATTTGTTTTATTCTGAAGTTATTTTCAAAAATATTTACGATCCAAAGTACATTAGTCCAGAACTGGCACAATTGGAATATACATTAAGAGAGGACAGAGACTAGAAAAGACCAACCAATGCTAGAGAGGAAATGATCTTACTTGAGTCAGAGGAATACATCTGTGGTGCTTCATTTCACAATCATTTTAATGTCAGAAATTTCTATAATGCCAAACCAAGTTGGTCAATATACCTTGATTTTTCTTTTATAATCTACCCGGTACTTGGTTTGTATGATGGTACATTACCTATTACCATCTATTACTATGCTTAAAGTTCATAAACACATCGGTTGAAAGGATATATATCCATGATATGATGAAGTGTATCATTTTCCCTGAATTTACCTGCAGATCGTTGTAGTATTAATTGATTGAGTGCCATCTTAAACCTAAGTTACTTACTGACCAGGCAATCAGGATAGTCGTGAGGCATATAAGGCCTAAACAGAGGCAAAGAAGAATGAAGAGAATAAGAAGAGAAACAGAGGTGCAGGAAAAATGTACCCATCCAGGTTAGTTCTGTGACTCCTGCTGCAAGATTCCGTGAAAACCTTAAATACCATGGTAACAGAGGAAACATAATCAATCATGTGCAATTCTAAGGTAGATAAAGAGGAAAAGTACAGAAAAGGTGTGCTTCTGTTCTGC
Organism: Maea johnstoni; assembly: GCA_963942565.1. Classification (NCBI taxonomy): domain Eukaryota; kingdom Metazoa; phylum Annelida; class Polychaeta; order Spionida; family Magelonidae; genus Maea; species Maea johnstoni. The sequence goes on along the minus strand of OZ012685.1, from coordinate 40,020,971 downwards.
AGCTTACTTACTTGACCCTTATGCTGCTGGTGGCTAATTTGGCCAATACAAAATGATGCGAAAAACCTTAAGAATTACTGAAACCCTGGCTTATGGGTACTCATTTGAGAGTACTCAGTGAGAGCTATCCAATGAGTACCAACACAACAGGGTTTGAATGTTTTTCAAAGATTTTTACGTTTTTGTACTTAGGACGAAAGTAGCCTCAGCATGGGGAGGGTTAATCAATTCATGCCTGTACATGTAGCACATAAAAAGCCTAGTTTTCTATGAACTATCTTCCATATAAAACCAGGATTTGGAGAAAACATGAAGGAGACATGGCAATCAGAACCTAATAAACACTTCTCCTTCAAGCTTTTAAAGTCTTTGAGACCTCCAGAGACAATTGTAAAGAAAATCTCCAGGCATAAATTGGTTAAGCAAAATACATTTGCAAAGGCGTCTTTTTATTCATTGGCCAGTCTAGGTACCAGTTTGAAGTCACAAAGCTATCTAAAGGTCATAGGTCAAAAGGCCATACCGTAGGTAGATCAGTACAATAGCATGGGCCTGGATGATCAATTTCCCTTTTTTACTCTAATATCTCATGACCACCACAGATGTATTCTATATGTTATAATCTGTACGATGTAGACATTCAATCCAGTGTTTCTCTGTGCTGGGAGGATTCTGTAGTCTTGCAGGGAGCCTGGTTCGCCTACGTCTGTGTTTTCACCGGTTGGCCTTCTAGTGTGTGTGCAAGTTTTGTGTGGTGAGAGAAGTTAAGTGCTTTCTGTTATTAGGTCCACAAGCTGAGTTAGCCCATACACCCGAGTACTGGGGCCCTAAGTATAAAACTATGCGTAGTATGCACGTTGCATCTTTTTGTTGAGAAGGAAAATCCATTGTTCTCTCTTTGAACTTTTAACTACATACTTCGCAAAAAACAACAACTCAGTTTTATACTTAGGATCCCTTTGTTATAACCCTATTACACTGGAACCAACTCTTCACACTCAAGCTGACTTCCTGTGCAGGCCCTTTAAAAAATGGTCTAAAAGATGTTTGCATTATAGTTTAGATATTCATCTGCCAAGGTGCTGAGTGACATAGTGACATGATGAAGGCAAATACCATAAAAACTACAGTGATTTATAAGAAATATCTTAAACAATACTTGGTTTCTACTTTTGATAAATAATATCACCACATTTTTCTTTTCTATGTTTTTTTTCAGATTTGAACACAGGCAGTCATCAGAAACAGCAAGCAGTCAGTGGCAATGCTTTAAACCACTTGGCTATCAGGGCATCCCTTAGGAGTTGTGTCATGCATGAAGAGTTGGTTCAAGCTGGATAGATACCGTGTTGTAAGAAACAAAAACAAGAACACCTCATCTCTGTCCTATATGGCTATAGTAAAACTTGGATTTATTATCAAACATAGAAGTGGTTTAATTACAAGGATCGGGACGACTCAGTCAATTAGGGGTCAGTAGAAAAATCTCAAATTTCAACTTTCCCCTGTAAAAATTTACAACCAGTTCTGCCAGCTCTCCCATAATCTTGGGGTCCTATCTGCTAACAGAGCTATGGGATTTATACTCAACCATTTTTAAAATGAATGATCTTGTATGTACATACAGTCCCAGACAAAGGGATATATTTATTATTCATTTAGGTCATCTCCATCCTAGAAACCAGACTTGATATCCCCACACTACCACAGAAAGGGATCCTTTTGTCTTAGGAATAACAATACTCCTTTCCATCCTACAACTTTTGAATATATCAACCTATAAAAATGCAAATCCAGAATATGAATACAGTTTGAGGCATGCCAGAAAGTTGCCAGTGACTTGTCATTGTTTTTTTTATGTTTTTTTCTGAATTCCTCCCCCACTAACAAGTGTTATTACTATTACAGAAAGAGACAATAAAAGAAATTCCAATGTGTTTAACATTTACTTCCAACTTTACAAATACATTGTCCTCAACTGTGTTCGGACTTAAGGAATTTGGAATTTCATTTATCCTCACAAGTTTTGACTAGCCAGTTGTTAGTTGTGGCGAAAACCTATAATGGAAAAAACAATGCCTAACCAATGGTGATTTTCTGCCATGCCTGAAACTGGATCTCAACCCAGGCATTGGTGAGAGACAGTGGGCAGACTGTGGCAAGCACTCAGTTCTTACTTTGTTCAGTGTTGAAATGGGGGGAAAGGACAAAGGAGACTGACTAGTTAGACTAGCAAATAATAAAACTGAAAGAATATCATACTTCCAGAGGCAATACCCCTGTGAAGTACAAACTCACAGGAAATACACAGTAAAATCAAGTTATGTAAATACTTCAAACACAATTGAATAACATACATACAGAGAGCTAAAATCCACTAAGTGATGAGATCAAGGTGGTAGGCCTCTAAAATTAGCAGGTGCCATTTATATGTATATACATCTTAATACATTTTACACCTTCTACTGAAATTCATTCACTTGAAAGGTGATATATCGGGAAAAAGGTTCAAGTCTTGGAAAAGCTATTCAAATTCATAATTATAGGTCCATAATTGCAACAGGACTGCTGTGATTTCTATTGCTAAGCTTGTAAAGGGTTGGCCAACCCCCCATGGCTTTGATCCGGAAATCAGAACGTTCAGGGGAAGAGCATTAAGATTGGCTCATTTAAAATTAACCAACATTTCACAGGAAGAACATTATATTTACATACATTGTATAATCATTTGAAATTAAACTAAGGATAATATTTAGAAGTACCTGTTGACTTGCGCATAAGGGGCAGCAGTATGAACTGGATAGTAAGTATATAGCTAAGACTTCATCACTTACTGCTGGAATAACTAAGTAAAAGTAGGTCACAGCAAAAAAGAAAGTGGAAATTCTGCCATTCTAAAGAGTTCATTAGAGGACGCAGCAAACCAACAAGAAATAAGTATGGTTTCCATAGAGATGACCTTCACAAATAATATCAAAAGGTTCAACATAGAGCACATGATAGTGATTAACATGTCCCTTAGTGGTGAGCTGAATGACATTAAGCCCATACTACACAAAACACACGTATTGGTAACATCCATAAGTCACCATAGCATTTTCTTGAAAAACAATTGTTTCTTTGAAGATATGCATAATTCTAAATTTACTTTCAAACCTATGTCCAGACAATATGTGTAAAGGAGATTTCTAAGCATGATTTAGTTAAGAGTTACCCAAGTGGTGCCCATGCAATGTTTTCCAAGGTTAACCCATTCATACCTCTGGTGCCCAAACCCCCTGACTAATCTGGGGATATCTCTCGAACAAAATCAACTTTTAGAAATTATCTGAAGAGGAAATGTTGATCATTGGCCAACTAACAACTCCCCTTAAAATATTTTCCCAATTTATCATTGATACCAAAGTAATTTTCATAAGTATCAGAGGTCCAGACAACATGTGTCAAGGACATCTACAGGCAGGAACGGGTTACTCTTTACCATTGTATACTCTTTGTTTACAAAGGCAAAAGAGGGCTGAATGTAAGTTCTGGGAAGATTTGGGATGCTGGGAACCAAATCTTGGTATCACTGACAACATCAATGCAGTTTAACTAACAAACTGAATTATACCAAGCCTCTCGTAATTAAGAGTAGTACTCTAGACACAAGTTAGCACTATGGTAATGAGGGAGGCACACAGCTTCCGGAACAATGGTAGAACTGTTCAATGTTCCTGGATGAATTAGAGGGGGAGGGGTTGATGATTTGGGGGTAAGGCAAAGCTTAAACAAACCAAGTTTGACAAAACACAACCCAGCACCACTGCTCCTCCGAGAATCCCATGAATAGGTGAATCTTATGAACGTGGAATTAAGAAGCAAGAATTTTCAGAGAACTTTTACTAATCATACTTATAACTTAAGCTTTATAGTGTAAGCATCAGGTAGATTGCAAGGATAGGAGTGAGTTCCCAGTGACAAGAATTGTGTGCACTGCTTGATGGGGAGTCCTTGACTAGATATGTTACTGTACACACTAAATTAACACCTTAATTCTAAAACAAACTCAAAGCCACCACCATCAAGTAATAGCTTCAAAATCTCACTAAATATCCCTTTTTAAAAAACACATCTCTTGATCAAGTCACTGATTGTAACCTTGACCTCTTGATCAGGTCACTGTTTGTGACCTTGACCTATTGATCAGGTCACTGTTCGTGACCTTGACCTTGCAACCTCAAATTAAAGGTCATGTCATAAATAAATTGATTTTCCTCATTGTGACTCATTTCATTGATCTCAGTGGGGTATTGGGACATATACAAAGGTTACATATCAACATCATAAAATATGGGACTTGTGCAACTTGGTAAAATGCACAGTTCAAAACTGTTATGTGCATTGTTTCTAGAGTCACACACCAACACATGTTCTGCATCTCCCAATCATCATCATATTCATCATCATCATCATCATCATCATCTAATCATCCTCACCATTTACACATGGCAAATTTGTACAATGGTCAAAAATATATACCGCTACAAATCTAGGCGCGTCCTTCATCAAGACCATAAAAACCTGCTGGACGTTCTTAAATACAGCTCCCTCGAGAAAGCTGGGTGACTATAACCCACTCTCTCCCTCTTTCTGGCAGTGCTGCAGTTCTAACACAACATGTAGGTCTACATTGTGAGTAGCACTACTACGGACAAACAGACCCCATCCCCCCTCAATGCTTTAGTGTACATATTTCGCTTGATGTCTACTTGATCATGTGGAGCTTTGGGCATTGACTAGAAAACACATGATCATCAACTTCTTCATCATCATCATTATCATTATCATTATCATCATGAACATCTCCATTAATTAGTACAATTAACTTCATCCATCAAGAGGACGGTTCTTCCCCATTCATCCCTTCCTGCTCAGAATGACCCAGAATCTGACTCACTTTCAACGATTTATTATTTTTTTGCAAGTGAAAATTTTGAAAATACCTGAAAATATATCATCAGATATGATTTTGATTGGAATATTATATACAACAAAAACAATTTTCCTCCCATATTACTCACAAAGCTTTATTTTTAAATAATATCAACAAAAGTGTCCAAACTCCAAATCAGTCTGACCATGAAGGGGTTATTTATAGGAATAGATTATGATATACCATGATGGGTTGGGTAACTCATCATTGGTCAGGGCAGGATGGTCAAAACAAGAGACAAGCCAACAGTGAGTGGTTTGACATTGACCTTTCTGAACTTATCCATTATAAGTTATGCAATCTATCATGGTAGCCCATAATCAATTTCTATCATAACATGACGTCACATACTTTACAGTCATTAAAAGTCATCTAACAAGCTAATAACAGCTTCAGGCAACATGGTGCGACTCCTCGAAGTGGAATCTAACTGGCTTTCTGATTGGCTTACCACCTGTGTGATGGTTTATATGCCGACTTCTGATTGGCTAACCATTAATGGCTAGAACCATAGAAACTCACTGCAGTCATAGTGCAGTCACTCATTCCCCATGAATTGACTATACAACATGCCTCTGCCTACTCAGAACTTTTTAAAGGTATATGGATTTAGACGTAGCTAGGCAGTTACAATGGAAAACCCAAGGAGAGAAGGTCTAATGTGTCTGATAGCAGAGGCCTGCAGGCCAGAGGCTGATAGACAATTCAGCTTCTAGAAAGTCTTGGGTTTTATAAGACACCTGTCTGGGGAGGCCTAATTGGCTATTATTATTAGTTATTATTATCACTAAAATCAAAAATATATTATCATTGGATATTAATAGCTTTTATCATACATAACAATTGGGTATCTTTAAGTTACTTCTGAGTTTCTTTTACAAAATGGTAGTGAACAGAGATAAACGAAACACATGAATAAACTTAGGGAAAGCACAGGGAGTAGGCAGAGATGTTAATAAACCCCTCACAACTACCACCCACATCCAAAGTTGACAACTTTACTGAGATGAAAAGAAATCCTCAGCCTTTTCATTCCTTATTGGGACATGAGTGCAGAGAGAAAAATAAACTCTCAGCATGTTCATGCCTTATTTGGGCATGAGTACCAAAAGACAAAGAAACTCCCCTTTTCATTCCTTATTTGGGCATGAGTGCTGAGAGAAAAAGAAAACCCAGCCTTTTCATTCCTTAATTGGGTTGGAGTGGAATGTCAAGAACAGGAGAAATCACACATTCTGATTTTTAGTACTAAAGCCGCTCTTCATTAATTAATCCATGCTGACATACAAAGACTGATAGTAGTTCTTACTGCCCCCACCAGTTGGCCGCAGGGCAAGGAGCATGCATATAAACAGTAGATTAGGTTATTGAGTAGCACCAATATAATAGTACTGGTATCAGCAGTAGCAGTTAAGACAATGGCTGGAAGTGAGTCGTGCTTCAGTGTTGTGATCTCCCAATACTAGCGCCATCTAGTGGCAGCAGCAAGCACTACAGTCTAAGGTTAGTGGTGGCATGTTTTGTAAGAGAGAACGTTAGGGATTGCAGAGTGTTTGTTTAATGTGTTTAATGAGCGATGCCTATTATAACAAGTCCATGTCGGCTTCATTTTTATAAATAGCTGCTCTATAACTATACCTATCGGACAGGCTGCGCTGTACAGGTTTTCCTGGCGTGTATTCCTTGTCTCCACCTCCTCGCAGGACCACGCCGTCTTCCTCCTCAGGACCAGTGGCGCCACCTTCCTCCTCCATGGGAGACGCAGGTTCCACGACCTCGCAGATGGCTGTCTCCACTAGCGAGGGTTCCAGTTCAGGATAGGCCCCCATCCTGGACTGTAGGAGGAAGGCATAGGTGCGGAATCTTTTCAACTGATAAAAGAAAGGGTTGTCTTGTTTAGATCACTACTCAGTGTACATAGGGATACAGGATTATATATAAAGACAAATTCACCCACTCACACACACAGACACACAAACAATTTAGAAAGTGAGAATCATACCTCACAGTCATCAGAATGCACTACTAGAAGCTAGCAGTTAGTGAACTAAAATCTCAATCATTTTGTTTCTGACAAGGACAGTGACCACTATAATCCTGATTCACTGCTTTAAGTATGATCATAAACAAAAGTGTTTTCTTTTCTTTCAAAAAAAGCATATTATCTTTAAAAATAAGTGTCATCATCTCCCATACAAATCTTGGATACTATCTCCAAATGAGCATGACATTTCAAAAATAACATTTCCTTTCCACTGGAATGATGGGTGCTGTCCTCCAAAATACAAGTAATCGTTTCACTTTGAAAAAAAAATAACCAGCATTATCCAAAAAAATAAGTGTTTCCCTTATCCACACTAATACAAAATACTACAACAAAACGAGTACTTTTTTGGTTCTCTTTCTGACTCAGTTTACCTCATAACATAGATAGGCCTCTTTTTCTTGGTAGTCCTGTATTATGCGTGCCTTGACGCCCTTCTCCGGGGGGTAGGACCTGTGATCGTGGATGTCTCTCTCCAGCTGCTGTATCCGCGCCTCGTGGTGCTCAAACTGCTCCCTCTAGTGACCAAAACACCAAACAACACATCAGAAAATCAGCAAATTATCAACAATTTTTTTAAAAATCAACATCAACAAAAACTTCTCAATTCCAAAATTACAAATCATCAAAAACCTCCCCAAGCAAGCGTCATGAGGAAATCCAGAATACCACATCATGAAAATCCCAATATATTTCTTATTTTCGAAAAACCTCCAAAATTACACATTATCAAAAACCTCCCGATACATACATCATGAAAAAGCTTCTAAATAACACATTAACAATTACCTACCTAAATTTTTGGAACTTCAAATCGGGCTTGATAATTCTAAGAATATTTTCGGATAACAAAGGCAGTTTACAAACTATTTGAAAGGTCACAACTATAATTTCAGAGATTGAGAAATATTATTCAAATATCGATTTCTAAATTTAGATTCAGTTTTCAAGATAATTCTGTTTGTGCCAAACCACGTACTATAGGCACTCTGATTATCAATAATTTGATTTTCCAGGAAAAAACAGGGTGATTTCACAGTATGCTATATCAGTTAATGATGTGATATCAAGTACATAGTCCCTTAAAGGGGGTTCATTTATAATCAAGAAGAATGAATACAGTTTTCCCTTTACCCCATTTACAGGAAAGAAAAGGTGATTTCAAAATATGCGACATCATTTAACAATGTGATATCAAGTAAATAGTCCCTTAAATACATGGGACTCCAATGATAATAAGAAGAATGAATACAATTTTCTCTTTCCCCCATTTACAAGAAAGAAACAGTGATTTTTCAAAGTATGCTATACCATGAAACAATGTGATATCAAGTATGTCTATTTTAGACACAGAACTTCATCGATAATAATAAGAATAAATAGAGTTTTCCCTTTCCCCCACCGCCGTACTGACCATGCTGTATCTAGTGTTGGAGGATGGCAAAAGGGGGCGCTGGAACTTTTTCTGGGAGCCGCAGCCACCTGGCAATGGCGGAGCGGAGAGACTGGCGGCAGCAAAGTTTATGGTGTCGATCCATTCCTGTAACTCCTTGCTGTCGCTGTGGAGAGAAAGGTAAAACAAAGTAATGATAAGTTGGGATGGCTCAGTTTCAGTTTAGGTCATTGCTCATGAAGGAAGGAAGGAAGGAATTGGGTTTTACGTCGCTCTCAACAGCTTAGGTCATATCGCAACGAGATAGAAACCAGGAACCGGGAAGAAATTCCCTACTCTTCACAAATAGTTCCAAGGGGTCTTTCAGTTGCAGAAGGACCATCGACAGTCCTCCGCAACACCGCACATTAATATAGCGACCAGGCCAACCCGCTTGGGGGCTCATGAGGCTCAACAAGTCAAGTGTGATAAATGACAGATCCATGAGGTTCTGCAGAGAAACTATACTGGAGATTGCGAAACAAGATATGAAGTTAATTTCAAACAAAATAAAATGTGTGAAAAATAGACAAATGAGTATGAATAATGAATTGTATTAACCATACATGAATCATAACACGTATAAAAGGTATGAATCATACATAAAATATAAGTTTGTAATGTAATGTAAAGTGAAAGGATAGTTTAACATAAACAACTCAGAACTATTGATTATCAAAGTAAATAAAGTCACAGATAACTTTCTCGCAAGCCACAGTCAAGATTCAAAGCCAGGCAGTGGTGAGAGACAGTGAGCGAGCAGGGCGAACTGCTCACGTCCATTCAAGACGTATGCAATACCTATTCAATTACCTAGTCTGAAAGAGATACTCGGCCCAGTCGGCCGTGTGGAGCCTGAAGACGTGCTGTTTTTTCTTGTAGTCCGTGGCGCGGGAAGCGAGGGCGTGGTGGATGCGGATGGCATTGTTCATGTTCTGGTACATGGAGTTCTTCTTGTAGCTCTTGTCGTCTTTGTGAAGATAGAGGATCATGTCGCGAAGGCAGCCATAAAACATCTTCCAGCTTCGCTTACCCAGAGGAGCTAGAACAAGACAGAACACAACATTCAAATGTTATTATGAATCCCTCATGGTGTTATGTACATAACTAAACATTTTCATGCAAAATGACACTTATATTTTATTCTATGTAAAAACAAACTCAATCGACACAAACATTCTCCACTCAAATCCTAAGTCAAACCCCATGTAAAATATTTCCACAATACATATTTTACCTCCAATCTTTTATAAAACTTTCTTTCTAAAATAGCAGGATTTACATTTTTCACACACCTGGTGACTGTAAGCAGGGAGACCTATTTATATAAATAGAATCTCTCTGCTGTAAGTGGGCAAGTAATTTTTTGGGGAAATATTGATCGCCAGTTTACCAAAAATTGACCTTCAAATACTTAGCAAATATATAACCAATATATTAACCCTTCCAATGCTGAGACTACTTTTGTCCAAATCACAATGATGCAAAGAATTTTGAAAACCATCTAAACCCTGTCATTTTGGTACTCATTTGAAAGCTCTCGTTGAGTTCTCTCAAATGAGTACCCATTTGCCAGGGTTTCAATCATTTTTCAGTTTTTTGCATCATTTGGCATTTGAAAAATTATTGACCAGCAACATAAGGGTTAAGTATTGCAGCATCCAAAAAATGCTCAGGAGGGGAATTTATTTACATAAACAGGCAAGCTAGACCAGTACTCACTTCTCCGGCCATCAGGGTCCACGCAACATTTCCTCATAACATAGCCTTTTTTGTATTCTAAAGTCTTACTGGGATCTGGTACCTGCAAAAAGTAACAAAACGGAGATTTATTGACATTATAGTACTATCAATTTTCATTCTGGATATGAACCCTTCAATCATCCTAACCAAACAAGGTAATAACCAGGGCACTTAACCCATTCACACTCGAAATATCGTTTGCTACTTTCATACTTTTGAAAATAACTTTTTGTCTGGGGGGGGGGGGGGGGGGGGGGGGGGGGATATTGTCCTGGAACCTATAATCACAATCATTAAGAATATAGGTGTATAGAACTGGCTGGCGATAGTATGTCAGGAATAGTTAATTAGCTTGCTAATGAGAGTAACTGTAGGAGGAGGGGGGGGGGGGGGGTGTTGGCAATAGTGGCACTATGGATCATCCTCCGGCAGAGGTGGCCAGCTGGAGACAGGCCAAGTAGTGTTCAGCTACTCTGCTGCCACATTGACAGCACTATCCCAGCACTCAATGTGAGATACTGGCACCCTCTACCATCCTCCTCAAACAGAGACAGCTTACTGGATGCAGGCCAAGTCTTCACCTGCCTCACCCGGATAGCAGATGATGTATATAAATATAAATATAAATATATATATATATATATACATATATATATATATATATATATATATATATATATATATATATATATATATATATATATATATATAGTCTGAATAGAGTCTGTAGAGGGCACAGCAAGTTCAATACGGAAATACTGCACGATTTGTTTCCAGTATGGACTGGACTAATTTTTTTTGTCATTCTCTATTGAATGCCACTAGACATACATTGTATTTTCACCACTCAGTGGGAATTTTTGACCCATCTATATCTGAATATCCCCTTGGCAATTGACTAGGCTGTTTTGAATTGCTTTGGTTGACTTATAGTCTATCACATCTAGGAAAGGATTAATTCCCAAATATTTTCTAGATCCAATGTTTACAAGACTAGTTTTCATTATTGACTAGGCCTTTTTTTAATTGCTCTAGTTTACTTACATCTAGGAAAGGATTGTTTCCCATATATTTCCTTGATTCCTCCTGTCCCGGTGCTCCTCCGTTCCTGCCATTCTCACCATCATCAGTGTCAGCATCCCTGAATACATCAAAACATTCATAGATTACCATAGTGAAACTAACACAAGCTAGAAATGTACACGTTCCCCATGAGATTTCCTTCGAGATAGCACAGTCAGTACTTCTATATGATATGCACTGTCTGTGTGTCCAATACAGAACATCTTCCCTTTTACCAGATAAAATGCAAATATCACTATAAAAGAGGTTAAAATTAAATATCATATTGGTGAAAGAAATGTTTTATCTTCCTTTTGTTAAAAAAAAACTACCTTATAACCTTTAATATCACCTTATGATCAGGTCATTAACAATACCCCTAGTATGAATGGGTTAAATGACAAAATAAATTTACATATAAACAAGTATTTCCTCCCTTTATCTATAAGAATTTGCGTTTATCAATACCCATGATACCTACACTTCAAACTCCAGTGGTTCTGTCTTTATTGCAGCATACACAGACTTGAGCACCTCTTTAGGGAAATTCTCGCCATCGTTGAGCTCGGCCAGGTTTTCAATGAACTCCGAGCCAGTCATCTTGCGCCCAATGTTCTGGCCATGTAAGTCTGTATTTAGGAGCATTATTGCACATACTAATGTGTGGCACGAGTCTGAAACAGAAAGCAGAATGTTCATCAGCTGCAGTCGCTAGTGGAGAAGTCATAAGAAGAGAATTGGTTTTGGGGACGAAATAGCTTCACAGTTACAGGAGAGGATATGTGTTTTTATGTGCTACCTCTTAGTCGAGCAACCATTAAATGACCTTAACAATTCCTCCAAAATGTAAACACAATTTTGGTTTTGTTTGAAAATATACCCCTCCACGAGCAAGTATGTACATATATTCCATAGGGAACTGCCCACTAACGACCCCTTCCCTGATATCTATTATTTTCGGCATATGAAATTTACATGGAATCCATCTTTATTTATTCATTCCTATTGCAGGCCGGGCTCTTGATAAGTGCTCTCCATGTATGAATAAAGCTATACCTTACGATCAAGCCGTGTCCTGAGGGATCTACTGGCTCAGTTTACTGTCATTTTATTCCTACACCTCATGAAGTGCATGGCTGATTTATAGATAGGTGGTGAATTATGAAGGAGGAAGCAGCTGAGAGCTTAGATTATTAATGGTGGCCTTTCCCATTTATGACATGTGCATGCACATGTGCTTACTTACAAAGGGCATAAACATGTCTGACGTCTACCATTCTGCACCTTTTTTAAGCCATGGACTTGGTTCCTAGTCACCATATTCTGATAGTATTCAGTATTCTCCTAAATCTAGTAAGGTAGATATTACCCTTAAACCCTTATGCTGCTGGTGACTAATTTGGCCAATACAAAATTATGCAAAAAAAACTGAAAAATTACTTGAACACTGGCACATGGGTACTCACTCATATGAGAATACTCCAAGAGAGCTATCCAATGAGTACTAACATGACAGGGTTTGGATGGATTTGAAAAATCTTTGCATTCTTATGCTTTGGATGAAAGTAGCCTTAAAGGGCAAATGCACCATCATGATGATTTAGGTTCAAAATGTGCCTATATGTGTCACCTTTCAAATAAGACCACCCGCAAGTCTGTCCTCCTCAGCACTCCTCAGATATGGCTTATGAAAGTTAGTAAAAAAACTAGCCTGAGTCTGGGCATGGAGGCTGCCATTATCAGAAGTGGTGCTTATGAAGTGACTGCCAGCCCTGCTTCTGATTGGTTGAGAGATATCAGTGGAAGTCACTTCCAGCCACTGATATCTCTCAACCAATCAGAAGCAGCACTGGCAGTCACTCCATACCACTGATTGTGCTTAATTGGGCTTAATTGGCCTGCAATGTCAGCCTCCATGCCCAGACTCAGGCTAGTTTTTTACTAACTTTCATAAGCCATATCTGAGGAGTGCTGAGGAGGACAGACTTGCGGGTGGTCTTATTAGAAAGGTGACACGTATAGGCACATTTTGAACCTAAATCATTATGATGGTGCATTTGCCCTTTAAGCATTGGAAGGGTTAATTTCTGGGTCTGAAGACAGCTGTCCTATTCGGTAACATGCAACTCCACTGGAATCCTTCAGGCACACTATCATGGAAACACTCTGAGAAACAATGCTCTAAATTACACTTCTTTCTGGGGTCACATGACCTTGTGTGTACCATTAGCATGAGGACTGACACCCTGGATCAGCCAGGGTCAGCCATTAGGTATATTTCGAGGGCTGCAGGGGTCAGGCTTAGGAAGGTGCCTGGTAGTGCGGACCTTGTGTGTACCATTAGCATGAAGAGCTGGCACCCTGGATAAGGGTCAGCCATTAGGTATGCTTCCAGGGCCGCAGGGCTGCAGGGGTCAGGCTTAGAAAGGTGCCTGGTAGTACCATTTCCCAATCATGCCTGCAGTCCCCAAAAAACATTCCAGACTACTTCAGTAAATCTTTTTAACGAAGTCAGTTCAGACAATATTTGCAGTGACCAATAACAGGCCAGACTACTTTGATATTATCTTTTTAATGAAATCATATTTCAGACAATATTTGGAGAAAAAATGGATATCAAAACTACATCCATGACTCTCCTTCAAACATTTGGCAAATTAATGCTTATTTCTCTAGTTATTTTCAAAATATCATAGCATTAAGACGGCTTTTATCAAAAAGAACTTTGATCCCATTCTTTCCCGTAGCAACTCAAAATGGCCTAATTTTGTATTACCTCTCAAACAAAAGCATCTCATAGATAACATTTGAATTGAAAGAGAAATGTTTATAAAACACTGATAGATTAAATATACACTTTTTGTTATGGTTGGGAATGTGTCTTCTTCACTCAAATCTGGTTTCACCCACCGATATCTTGACATTGCACAGACTAATCTTGCAAAAAATGTGTCTTATTATGTGCTAACATTTACTTTTTTTATGCTTAACCCTTCCAATGCTGAGGCTACTCTCGTCCAAAGCACAAGGATGCAAAGATTTTTGAAAACCAACTAAACCTTGTCATGTTGGTGTTCATTGGATAGATCTCGCTGAGTGCTCTCAGATGAGTACCCATGTGCCAGGGTTTCAGTACTTTTTTTTTAGGTTTTTTGCATCATTTTATTATGACCAAATTAGCCACCAGCAGCATAAGGGTTAATTCATAAGTTTGATTATAGAAATAGAATGGATCCATACAATATCTGTCAATGAGATCTCTGGGCAAGAAAGGGTTAATTAAGTAGCATGTCCCCTCCAGCATTGCCAGACTACCCCATAGCAAGAGACGTCAATAAACATCCCTCCACATGACACTGCGGGAGGCTACAAGGCAATACATCACAAAGCTGAATATCTTCATCAACCACCAGCTTATCTTTAGACGAGCAGCGACTCGAAAGTATTGCCTAACCACTCTTTTGTCTGATCTAAACTCTCGATTTTTTCATAAATGCCTAGGTGGTACTTTCCTAGGGTAATATAGATGGCGCCAGGGGTGGTCACCTGCATAAGCTAAAACCATAGGGATTGGAAAGAAATCATGATGACCACCTGGTGGACAGAGTGTAAACTAAAAAACCAGGGCAGACTTGGTTGAGTAGGTGTAAAATTAGACTAGCTCCTAGTCTATGATTTCATTATATATGCTTTTCTCTGTTCTAATCTCTATCATTTTTTTAATGCTAATGCCTTGGTGTTAGTTCCTGTGGCTTGTGATAGATGGCACCATGGGTGGGCACACTGGTCCGTCAGAACCAAGAAATCCAAATGAACCCATGCTGGCCACCTGTTGAGCTAATATAGAACTAAATATGGGTAGATATCTTATAATGTTATATAAACATTAGGTAAGTTATTAAAGACAAATAAATAAATTTCTTGGCCTTAGGACTAGGCTAGTGTAAAATATGCACAATGTTTTCGATATGAACAAAGTGAAAAAGATCGCTTCTCCTAAAACTAGGGTAGGTAATCTAACATCCCAGTAAATCAGTAACCGCCTCACTACAGCTATGTATGCCACCACCAATATGCTCTAACTAGGGAATATACATTGCTTGGTGTCTCTTGTCTACCATCCTAGTAAGTTAAAAGCAGCCTCACAACAGCTTATTTTATACCATCTGCAGTAAATTCTTACTAGATAACATACATAGCTTGATGTCTTCCTTATCCCCCAAAATGATCTTTTTGAAAATATGAATTTCGACCTAAATATGCTTAAGTGTGAAGCCTGGAAATTACACTTTGTGATTTTCACATATCTTTGCATAAAAAGTCTAAAGCCCGTTTGTGAGTTTTTCAAAATGATTAATTAGGTTGCTACTATAACAGACACTGAGTCAGGAGAGGTTTAGTAGAGTGAGCACTATAAACCTGGCCCTGCCAATGTGGGTTCCCGGGAGAGATTCACAACAGAACACAGTCCTGGTTTACAATGCACCTCTCAGACCTTGAACTTAACACAGGCAATTATATCTGAGCAAAGCAGACTCAAGCAGGAAACCAGGGTCACTAAATGCAAGGATTCTGTGAGCGCGAAAATTGCATAGACTACGTTTAGAATTTGGCATTTCATTTATGATCACTTCTTCTGTTATATCATATCTAAACCACAAATGTTGATCACCAGATACGCAACCAGCTGATCTCACTCCACATACCTTGCCACGACTCCTAGCCCAAGTGTTGACAAGAACCTCTCAATATGTGCGTTTTGCACATGTGCATGAGCAACTTTCTCTATAATGTTAACAAATAGGAGAGCCCTCATTCATCTGCCTCCTAGTGACATCACACTGAGGCGAGATTAGGTGTGTCCAGGGCTTTATAATGAGCCCTATGGTAATTGGTCTGTGGCGACCAATATTCATCTAAGGTTTAATCCTTATGCTGCTTGTGGGTAATTTGATCAATACAAAATAATGTGAAAAAAGCTGAAAATGACTGAAACCCTGGCAAATGGGTACTCATCTGAAAGTACTCGATGAGAGCTTTCCAATGAATACCAAGATGATAGGGTTTATAAGATTTTCAAAGATGTTTGAGTTCTTGTGCTTTAGACAAAAGTAGTCTCGGCACTGAAAGGGTTAAAGCTACAACAGTTGTTAATGAAGGATGCCAGAGTACCCAGGGAAAGCTAACAACAAACCTCAAGCCAGTAACCACATTTTCACATGCACTGTATTTGTATTTGAACCTAGGATCCCTTTGGCAGTGGAGAGAGACAGCAAGTAGCATCTCAGACAACTAGCATGGGAACCCTTCACAATGTTCTCATCAAATACTAGCATAGGCAAAAATAATGTCAAAAGTGGTCACATTGCCTACCCTTTTCAAGACTTTAAAGAAGCTCAGAACCTGTATGTAGGTGAGACAGGGTGAGAATTGTGCTGAACCACTCAGCCACAATACAAAGTCTTAGCCAGGACTTCAGAAAAATCTGTCTAAGATAGCAATCACAACATTTCTGCCATTCCATTCGTATAAGCTTAATATGCCAAATGCCAGATCACACTTCAGTCAGCTTTAGAATGAGGCTTGCTGGGAAAGATTTGATTGTCACACTCAAGTCATGGTGATCAATTCATTGAACTTTTTGCCTGCATGGAGAGGTGTTTTTCCCCGGAAACTGCCAAACAGGGCGACATGCTGGACAGGAGGTTAAAATCATAAATTCTAATATGCCATTGCTCTCAGGAGGAAGAAACTCATACAATATGCATGTCCAGAATATTGCCTTCAAGCCTTAAAAGGCTTCTTTAACACATCCCCCCCCCCTTTAGTGTAACATAGTCATAACCCTTCCAATGCTGAGGCTATACTTTCCTCCAAAGCACAAGAACACAGAGATTTTTGAAAACCATCCAAGCCGTGTCATGTTTGTATTCATTGGAAAGCTCTTGCTGAGTACTCTAATATGAGTATCCATGTGCCAGGGTTTCAGTCATTTTTTAGTTTTTTTTTGCATCATTTTGCAATGGCCAAGTTAGCCACCAGCAGCATAGGGATTAACAACAAAGCAAAAATTGAGAATTATATGACTAAATGTTTTATGCTGCCAATAGATATTCAATTGAGTTAGGAATTTTCCATTTTCCATTTTCCCATATTCTATTTACTGTTCAGATTTCTTAATCAACTCTTCTTTATGAGCAATGATTGTTTCCTCTGACTCATAAGTATTTTTTTTTCTATTTCTCTACCGATTGTGGCTAAACAATAGTGAATAACTGACCATACAAGTAATCTTATCAAGTACTTATTTTCTGAGTAGTAGCTGTCAGGTTTACACTGCACTTAGCAATGATTATTTCTTAATAAATTGGCCCAAGAATTGTGGCAAATCAAATGATCAATCATCTCAATAAATCACTAGTACTTACTGTATTTCTCAGATTAACAGCACAAATCCCAATCAAGCCCCCCCCCCCCCTACTGTATTCCTCAGATTAACAGCAGAGATCCCAAGCAAGCCCCCCCCCTGTTATTGGAAGGAACAAGGCAGTGTACATAATCTTCTGCCCTTCTATACCTCCCCAGCCTCCCCCCCCCCCAAAAAAAATGTAAATGTTTCCTTACGTTTTACAAGTGGGACCATCACAGAATGTACATTGAATGCATTTTCACTGAGGACTACAGACGGTATAAAGATTGTATTTTCACCACTATAGACTATATTGATTGTATTTTCAAGCGCTTGAACAGTTCGCGCAAACCACCTGATTTATAAATCAATTATATGATGAATGGTAACTAGTGCTTACCTTTTGAGTCATACCTGCCAGGTGTACACTGCATTTTATAATGACGATTTCTTTATGAATTAGCCCACCAATTGCAGCAAACCACCTGATTTATCAGTCATATGATTAGTGCTTACCTTCTGAGTTATAGCTGCCGGGGTTGCACTGCATGTAGCGGTGGGAGAAGTGAGCCAGCACTCTCTCCCTCTCCTGTGTCTCCCCGATCAGCGCGATCTTGCGCAGGAACTTGCGCAGCGCCTGGTCCAGGGTGTCCCCGCTGAAGTCAAACAGCTTGAGGTACTCCTCCCCCACCAGCTGACTGAAGTCATTCCTGGAAATAAGTAAAGTAAAGTAAATTAATCTTTATTTTTAAGTCGGTAAATTTTTACAATGGTAAACACCAGCTGCCACGGCTCAAAAATGGCCGACTGGACATATGGCTTAAAGTGCCATCCGAAGCACTCGAAAGCAGCAAGGAAATTGAAACTTCCTTTTTCCGCGCCCCTGCCGGGTATCGCACCTGAATCGTCAGCGCTGTAGCCCAGTGTGTCAACCACAAGACCAACTTGCCACCCTACACAACACGAGTTAGCTCAACAACTCATAATGTGTAGCCTGATTTCTAATATAGTGTTTTTGATATGGTTATAATGAGATAATCTGTACCAACGAAAAATGTGTCACTATTTCGGCGAAATCATGTTGACTAAAATATTTTTGGCAACATGGCATGATTGCAATGTAATTTTCCAAAATTACTTAAAATCTAGATGACACAAGTTGTCATAAGTATCAAGATAAGGCTAAAATACAACTCTCCATTTAGATCTACATCACAATACAAGTTGTCCAGGAGATCTCCAGGTATGAAAGGGTTAAAGGGAATTGTGTACATTGTAGGCTGTCAGAACTATCAGGTTCAGGCTAAAATACAACTCTCCATTTAGATTTACATCACAATACAAGTTGTCCAGGAGATCTCCAGGTATGAAAGGGTTAAAGGGAATTGTGTACATTGTAGGCTGTAAGAACTATCAGGTTCAGGCTAAAATACAACTCTATATTTAGATCACAATACAAGTTGTCCAGGAGATCTCCAGGTATGAAAGGGTTAAAGTAAATTGTGTACTTTGTAGGCTGTCAGAACTATCAGGTTCAGGCTAAAATACAACCCTACATTTAGATCTAAATCACAATACAAGTTGTCCAGGAGATCTCCAGGCATGAAAGGGTTAAAGTGAATTGTGTACATTGTAGGCTGTCAGAACTATCAGGTTCAGGCTAAAATACAACTCTCTATGTCTGCTCCTGTTTTGCGACCTAAATTGTCAAGGGAACGGAGTATGTAATTAGGACAACCTTTCTCAGTGCCGGCAGGAAGAGTGAAAGTACAACCCATTTATGCTTGCAGCAACACAAAAAGGCTAACTATTTCAAGACCAGTGAAATTAAAGCATGTCTTTGATTATAAACAAAAAAGAGTAATAACTAATGCCCACCCTCCTTCAAATAGTTTGTAAATACAAGCTTTTCCTCAAGTTATTTCAGGTTTATCATAAATTCAGATGCTTCTTCTCCTAGGGGCAATCATTGCACAAACGGGTATACCGTAAATTCTCAGAAATGTGGGAAACTTTTTACAATGACCCCTTTCATAGGTTGAGGGTGGCCCTGAAAGTACAGACAAAGCAGAGTAATAGTGGCACATATCTCCCTTGATGACTACCAGTGATAGATCAAGGGTGGCGCAGATTTTCCTTAAATCATTTTGCACAATAATTATAGTGGCCCAAAATTCTTAGGGTGGTCTGAATTTCCGAGAATTTATGGTACTACCTACAATACTCTGTGCATTAGTCTTTATAGCCCATTCATGCGGACTGTGATGAAGTGCTCCGGAGGGTATTAATACAGGTACCTTTGAACAAAACATGCTGAACAGCAGGTGCATTTTGTCTTTAGAAGTACCAAACAAATAAGAATTCAGACAGTAGACAAAAGGTTATTATTTTTCCCACAATCTGCAAGGGTGTGCCCAAGTAAAGAAAAACATCAATCTTTCTAAAAATATAAATAATCCTATAAAGAAGGCTGGACTTCCTGTGTGAGAGTTTGACCTATATTGATCTCATACTAAATGCAGTAGCAGGAATTTGCCCCATATTTCCTCAGCCTTTTCTCTGAGAGCTCCATGAAACAATGAGGCAGAACAACTGTAGTGTATACACAATCTGAAGCAAGTGGATGTATCTGGATAATAAATCATTTTCTTTTGAAAAATATTTGAGCAGGAGTTATTTTCCGTATGGAGTTAAACAATACCTCTTGAAATAAGGAATCTTTTTGTGGAGCTATGCTCAATGATGTCAAACAATGTGCACACTATTCCAAATGCAAAGGCTTTGCACGTAGTCTTACCCAGCAGGACGTCTGGGCGTCATTTGGACACTCAAACCATCAAAAACCACCCCTCATGACACCCAAGTGATTTGGTGAAGAATTTCTTAAAATGTTAATTTCAAGCATGTAATTGAACATCTTACCCTCAATATCATTCCTATGACACCTCATAAGGATCATATGATTTATTTTATGCTTCTGGTGGCTAATTTGGCTAATACAAAATGATGCAAAATGACTGAGACCCTGGCACATGGGTACTCATCTGAGAGTACTCAGCGAGAGCTATCTAATGAATACCAATATATGACAGGGTTTAGATTGTTTTCATAATCTTTTCTGCCTTGTGCTTTGGACAAAGGTAGTCTCAGCACTGGAAGGGTTAATAAATGAATAAATGTTCATGGTTGAAATCTTAGTGAATTGTGCCCCCCCCCCCCCCCTCGAAAAAAACGACGTCCAAAAATTTTGCAATTACCAGATTTGGGCACTCAGTTTCTAAATCCTAGCGAAGACCCTGCTTGTACATTTGGGAATTAGTGATATATTTCTATCTAAAACATGTACTATCATTATACTATCTAAGACTATCAATAGTATCCAAGACCGAGAAGCTACTTTTTAAGGGGCATATTAAGTAGGTTAACTAAATGATGAGCATAATCTTGGAATTCTTTCATTTTCTTGACTTTCTTGACATTTACATTTTTTCTAATGTTTGAAGAAAATGTTCCAACAATATTTGCATCCATTCAAGAAGCACAACAGTGCATGTTGTCTTTCCCTTACATAAAAGGAAGAGTATCCTTGAAAGAACCCTTCAGAGGTTTCCATTCCTAGCATAGCAGTACATCATGGCCTTTTTTTTTTGATAAGTACACATTATGACCTTAAACCTTATATTGCTGGGGACTAATTTGGCCAATACAGAGGGATGCAAAAACTACAGAAAGATTACTGAAACCCTGGCACATGGGTATTTATCTAAGAGTATTCAGTGGTTAACCAACGAATACCAGCATGACAAGGTTTAGATGGTTTTCAAAAATCTTTGGACAAAAGTTAAGCCTCAGCATTGGAAGGGTTAATACAATGCCATTTCTTATATCATGATCTTACTAACATTATACTGTAAATAGTTGACATTATCTACTTTTCATACCAAATATGCATACTGCTCAATACTACTGAATTTAAATAATTTTCTCAAAAATCTATTTTTTGAAAATACTTAAAAGAGAAATAGCAGTTAGTACTCTCCAACAAAAATAGTTCATGCTTTATTACCGAGTTGATTTCAAGAGTAGCATGAATCTAAATGAAACTTTAAGGAGAGCTCCATGCAGGCATGGGATAATATATATCCATTAACCTATTCATGGCTGTAGCGCTAAAGATTTCCTGACTATTCTTTTAAGTATCTTTTTACCAGTGCATTTTTCAGAAAACATTTGAAGAAATATTGATCAGGACCTTCAACTCAAAACTCAAAAACAGTATACATGAAATATACAAATAAATCCTACATCATTTTCAAAAGTAACCTTGATTTAGATGACAATTTCCCATGAGATCTCCAGGTAGGAATGTGTTATAACTCTCTCTGCAAGCAGCCATCAGGTGGAGGATTTCTGCAGCATATGGTGTTTGGGAAATGATTTTGGGAACATTTGTTGGCAGCTATTTCAGACAGGAAAAGGTTAAAGAGTTGAGAGGAAGAGGGAAATCTATCTTTATACCAGAATCCGCCCTTGTTTCCATAGCAGCTGCTATACTTCTTCACCAGCTCACTCATCTCAAAGCTGCTGATCACATCAGAACACAGCAACCCTCTACTCCCAGCAGGGATAGCAGAATACATATCAGGGCTCGAAATAAGAGACTGCCGGGGGCCGAGGGGCAGGGTTGGCAGTTTCTTCCGAGGGGCGGTTTCTTCCATGGAAAAATCCGGTTTCTTCCGTCCTGGAAGAAATATGTTTCTTCCATTTCTTCCAATGTTTTGGAAGAAACCTATCTCTTCCAGTTTTCTTTGAATTTTTCTTATAGATGATAAGGAATAGTATGATAGCAAATGAGCAGCACTTAAATAGAAAACAATGAGGAATCTTAAATCCCTCAAATTGACATGTTAGTAATATGCCTTATGGTATGATAAGCATGGTTTCCATGTACTCAACTAAATAAGGTATGTTTGAATAAAATAAAGTAGCTTAAACCACTCAAACTAGCTACTGTCACACCACATATGGTTTCCACCTGTACTCATACATGAGAGATTAAGGGGAAAGGAGGACCTGGATTATTAGTTAACCCTATGTAGGTCAAGTGTAAATGCCTCTAATTGTATAGTTAATCCCATTGAATTGCTATTAGAAAGGATCTGACTACATAGCTTAACTGCTTCTTTTCAACATCCATAGTTAATGTGAACCCTGTGTATATAATGGACCAGCAACCTGGATATGAAACTAATCCAATGTTAATGTCTTAACTCAAGTTATAAAGAAACAGTTTGTCATTAGACAGAGATAGCTGAACAGTAATCAGCATCAATCAACAGATTAGCACCAGGAGTACACAGATTGTGTGGAAAACTAGAACATTACTTATTGTATGAGTGTTTGCTAAACACAAGAGTAAGAATAACTTTCAACTAAATATTTCTCAAATGTTGCATTGTTCTTAAGATATTTCTATAAGAGTCAGGCCAGGTGTATGATTCACATGTGAATGGGTTAAGAGGATGTTTTCTCACTTTTGCACCCATTTGTTTATGGTTAACTACTGGAAATATGTGTCTCAAAATATTGCTTTGCTATCAAGATATTTCTATTTAGTCCAGGTGTATGACACTCATGTTAAGTTAAGAGGATGTTATCTCTGTTTTCTTACTAAATAACTTTGTATGGTTAACTTAAATCAGTATATATATATATAAGGTTAAACTAGTATGTAAAGGGTCATGTATGTGCAAGATATCTATCAGATAAAACAAATTTACAAGGGCAAATTTACAAGGGTTAAACTAAGTGTGACAGGAATTGATGTAATATATTGTAAGATTATAATGGCATATATATAAACTATTCTACCTCAGATCTTTTTGTTTGTTATTATCTGCCCATTAATGTTATTCATAACCCATAGCTTTTTCAATTCTTATCATAGATCCCATTCTTCCATTTCTTCCGGAAGAAAGTGGAAAAATACGGAAGAAACCATGTTTCTTCCGTTGTCCTGGAAGAAATAAGTTTCTTCCAGAAGAAACCCAACCCTGCCGAGGGCTCCCTTGAATTCTCCAGCGGCTCCCTCAAATTTCTGCAGGGAGATATACTGGTTTCTATACACAACATCTCTAGGTAGCTTTAAAAGATTGGGCTCCCTGGATAAAATCTTAATTACGAGCCCTGCATACGATATCATAGAGAACACTGCAACCCTCACAGCAAGGCTAGCAGAATACATATCATATCATACAGAACACTACAACCCTCATAGCAGGGCCAGCAGAATACATATTATATCATACAGAACACTACAACCCTCATAGCAGGGCCAGCAGAATACATATTATATAATACAGGACACTACAACCCTCATAGCAGGGCCATATTATATAATACAGGACACTTCAACTCTCTGAGCAGGGCTAGCAGAATACATATTATATCATACAGAACACTATAATCCTCCTTGATATGGCAGGGCCAGCAGAATACATTTTATATCACACAGAACACTGCAACCCTCCCAGCAGGGCCAGCAGCATACATATAATATCATACAGAACACTACAACCCTCATAGCAGGGCCAGTAGAATACATTTTACATCACACAGAACACTGTAACCCTCCCAGCAGGGCCAGGAGATTACATATTATATCATACAGAACACTATAACCCTCCTGGATATGGCATATAAGTATGGTGTTGACTAATTGAGGGTGGAAAAGATTTCTGGATACGTCCTTTAAAGACACTATATGTATGTGCAGCTGCAATCATATCACATACAGAGGATCCTGCCTGTTTGGGGTGACAAATAATAAGTTATAAATTGATGATAAAATATTGTTTTGATAATGTACTAAACTAACATGACATGTACACATACCCCGTGACTCATTATGTTCATTCTAACCCAGTGACATATCCGCCTGATGGACAAGTTAAGCTTACAAGTGCATTTTTTGTGAATGACTTAAGGATGATCGAGGGTTAGGAGGAAACATGTTTTCTAAACCATCCCTCAAGTCAATTATTCCAATGGTTATTCAGTTATTTCTCTTATATGGCAAAATGGAAACTGAAAGGATGGGCCTTATTTAGAAACTAATAAACCTATAATGATTCATTGGCATTAACTGTATAAATCCAGACATCTAAGGTTAACCATTCATGCTCTGAGTAGGTTATGATACAATATCTTTAGGAACTTCCAAAAATTAGAAGTAAAATCAGTTTGATTTGAGATATAACTATATATATAACTATATATGTAAGTATATAACTATAACTATATACATATACATACATATGTATATATATATATATATATATATATATATATATATATATATATATATATATATATATATATATATATATATATATATATATATATACATATACATATTGAAAGTAGAAATGCTTTCATGACATTGGCAATGTTTCTTTTTGCGCCAGATCACGCAGGTGCTCCGAGAATGTAGGGGTTGATTGAAATGGATATGAGGCCACAGGTGAGTTTGCCTGGCCAGGTGTGGAACAGAAGGTATAATAAGGATTAACAGCAAGGCCAGTATTGGACTATAGACTTAGCTCAAACAGGAAGTCAGTGGTTAACAATACACAGAGGCAATTTGAATTTGAAAGACAGATCAATATTCAAAGAGAAGCATTTTTCAGTAATGACCTTCGGTATTAAGTACTATGTTGATTTTGAAAATGTAGTTTTTATGAAAAGTATTCTTGTCAATTCATAAAATCTCCTCTATACACACTTATCAGAGGACAAGGAAAGTTAATTTCAGCCAGGTGAGAAAATTAACAATATCAAGATCTTGAGCTTTAGAACAGAGAAGGGTTGGCCCCAATAGCTGAATGGTCTAAGGCATTGCCACTGACTGCTTGCAGTCTCTCACCACCATTAAGCCTCAGATATCGTTTAAAACATAAGAAAACAGACAGTGATTTGAGGTTAGGCAGCGGTTTCTCCAAGGTACTCCCCTTTCCTCGACCATGAAAAACTGGTAAAGGGAAAAGTAAGCATTAAAATGGCAGAAAAGGAGATGATAACCAATCCATTCTAAATCTCAGCATTGTCTAATGTTAATCCCAGCCAGCACACAGGTTACATGTATGTGTATGTCTGTGGTAATAGAGATATGGGGATATTCTAGGTCATGTGTCCCCAAGCCTTGATCTATGTAGAGCAGACCGACCCACCACCGCCAGCAGCAGGCAGCTGAAACACTCACTAGTAGTAGTGCTGATATATGTAGTATGCCTACACATATTGCTCCCAGCTTACTGCAGTACATAGTCTACTGGCAGCTCACATCCTCTCATCCTACAACTTCATATAGAACAGTAGCTGAAACACTCACTAGTAGCGGTGCTGATATATGTAGTATGCCTACACATATTGCTCCCAGCTTACTGCAGTACATAGTCTACTGGCAGCTCACATCCTCTCATCCTACAACTTCATATAGAACAGTAGCTGAAACACTCACTAGTAGCGGTGCTGATATATGTAGTATGCCTACACATATTGCTCCCAGCTTACTGCAGTACATAGTCTACTGGCAGCTCACATCCTCATCCTCCTACAACTTCATATAGAACAGTAGCTGAAACACTCACTAGTAGCGGTGCTGATATATGTAGTATGCCTACACATATTGCTCCCAGCTTACTGCAGTACATAGTCTACTGGCAGCTCACATCCTCTCATCCTACAACTTCATATAGAACAGTAGCTGAAACACTCACTAGTAGCGGTGCTGATATATGTAGTATGCCTACACATATTGCTCCCAGCTTACTGCAGTACATAGTCTACTGGCAGCTCACATCCTCATCCTCCTACAACTTCATATAGAACAGTAGCTGAAACACTCACTAGTAGCGGTGCTGATATATGTAGTATGCCTACACATATTGCTCCCAGCTTACTGCAGTACATAGTCTACTGGCAGCTCACATCCTCTCCTCCTACAACTTCATATAGACCACTAGCAAGCGTCTCACATATGCTGAGACAGGATGAGCTACAGCCAGAGAAATGTATACAGAGAGTGGAAACGAGACAATCTCCCCAACGGATCCTTACCTAGCCTAGATTTCTAGGGTGTCATGTGTATTTTTACTGACATGATTTTATGTTAACTTGCACCAAATAGTCTAGGTGGCCATAGTGGCCACTTAAGTTTACACTTATCTCACCAGGGGAATAAAGGATCCAGTTTAAAACATCTAGAGATAGGAAGACCAGGTAGTGCCATCTATCTACCATACCTGGCACTACACCACAACTGCTTGGTCAACACAGGAGGGAATTTCAATTCTTAAGGGACAAGGAGCCTAGTCTAATCCTGGCCACACTGCTTGTGGTGACCTTCAGTTCCTATAGTTATTGTATGTATAACTAGTTGATAACTGCACATGTCAGCTGATGCCACGCATATTAGCTAACCATCCTAGGGACAGCACAGGCCAGTAGCTAGGCCTGTTATGTT
Organism: Maea johnstoni; assembly: GCA_963942565.1. Lineage (NCBI taxonomy): Eukaryota > Metazoa > Annelida > Polychaeta > Spionida > Magelonidae > Maea > Maea johnstoni. The sequence goes on along the minus strand of OZ012685.1, from coordinate 39,993,783 downwards.
ATCTGGGGTTGTTTCTCCTTTCCATCTATATATCCTCTGCTATAACCAATAATGTCACAGTTACTGAAGAGATGGTGCAAATACAGTCACCAGAGGTGGGGCAGGGGTACTGAGAGTGAAACTGAGAAGTGGTTTCAAACCCTACACCCCCCCCCCCCCCCCCCCCAAGTCCTATCTGGAGGAAACTTAATCCCATGCAGCTAGGCTCAAATAATCCCTGACTACAGAGCATGAACATTGATTGGAATTAAATCCCATCCATGCTCAGAGCAGTTGAAATTACCCGACTATTTTAGTGAGATTTTAAGACCAGAGCATTTTCAAAAAAATATTACAAGGAGAAACGTTGTTCAGACCTCATCCCACAACTCTCCTTCAAATCTTGAGAATGTATGATGAATTCTTAAGTTACTTTCAAGAATTCAATTGGTCCCGACAACACTTGTCAAAGAGATCAGAAGGCATGGATGGGCTGGCAGAGACATGTGTAGCTAGTCTAAGACGACGCCCACTTCCTACATACTCTCACCTACACAGAGGGGATCTGAAAATGCTGGCTATATCTTCAAGATAAAGACAATATCTACATACTCTTACCTACACAGAGGGGATCAGAAAAAGCTAGGTATATCTTGAAGATAAAGACTATATTTCAGACAGCACAGTTTTCATTCAAGCATTTTACTTGGTTAATCAGCATCGAGAAATATTTGCCTCCAATGCCAGACTGCAGGGGCCTGTAGGCATGAAAGGGTTGATCTGTCCAGCATGTTTAACTTAATTCTTTCACCCATTTTCGTGATGTCATAATATATACCTAAAATTCAAAAGTAGTTGGCCATTTAAATCCAAACTTGCCCTGCCACGGAATGCTGCTGCCTCTTGAGGCCCCAATTTTGACAACTTTGGTCTTGTCGTTGTTTATATCCAACCAAGGACCTCACTTGGTAAATCAGCATCGAGAGATACTTGCCTCCAGTGTGAGGCTGCAGGGGCCTGTCTGCATGAAAGGGTTAATCTGTCCAGCAGAGAGCTGGCAGCACTTGACCCTTCAGCAGAGCATACATTAACCCATTCAAGCTGGCAGTGCCCTAAGTTACTTTCATAAGTATCACTATGTCAATACAAACTGTGTGAATGTGTGAGTATGTCAGTCTGTATGTGTCAGTCTGTATGTTTGTCAATCTGTGTGTGTGTGTGTGTGTGTGTGTGCGCGCGCGCGCGTGTGTATCTATTTGTGTCAGAGTGTGTATGTGTGTGCATGTGTGTGTGTCTGTACATCTGTATTTGTGTTTTTATGTGTATGTATTTGTTTATTATGTCTGTGTGCATGGGTCACTGCCTAAGTAGGTATGGTGTATGTATGTGTAACACTCCAGATGTGAATGGGTTAATACCAAGGAATCTTTGTAAAATCAGGCCCTATTGTTGACATGTGTATGACATAAGAAAGGCTTGCCTGATTGTATAGGAGGGGATCTTGGTCCACGCCTCCCTCTCCTCAGCCTCTCTCTGCTCCTGCTGCCTACCGTCCACAGCTGTTCCATCGTCAGCCATGCCAACACCACTCACACACTACTAGTAGGTTAGTGGGTAACACGATTACCCCAACAACCTCTCCACTGCCACCACTCCTCCTCCTCCCCTTAAGCTGCTGATCTCACTGCTACCGTCACAGGACAGCCATACATTACAATAGAGACGGTGGTGATGGTGAACGTAGTTCCTCGGGAAAGTGCTCTAACGTCAGTAGTGCTGGTGAATCAGCAAGCATCATCGTCAAGCCTCCGAGTCTCACTGCATGACTAGCTATGGAAAACACAGATGTGGATCTACTGCAGCACTGAGTCTGTGTCTGTTGTATTCACAGTCCACAGCCAGCGGCCTGCCATTCCTGCTCTACTAATTGTGCTGGAAGGGTCTATATGTACATATACTTCGCGGCTCAGTGTTGAGTAGGCCCCTGTGACACCATTCTTTCCCTGGCTTGGAGCACTACATGCACGGCCGCTGCTGTACTTCAGTCAGATATGGCCAGCTCACTCAGGGAGCAGTTATTGATCTGTTACCCCATCAGATGCCATGGCCTCTTCCGGCTCATTAGGGAGCAGTTAGTATTCCTATGCATGGTGGTAGTTGTTGTTTGCACAGTGTTGGGGTATCCATTTCTTAGTAAGCCATGTGTACTGTAGCCATGGATTTTAAAGACTTCCTCTTAATAACACACAAGTAATCAATAGCCCACATCTAAGGAAGTATTCAGAGCTCCTGGCTCCACTTGATACATAGCTCAGTACAGGAAACATGAAGGGAGCAGTTATTATTAATACCAAAGATGACTAATTAGAACAGTCTGATGAAATGAAATGATACTCAAATGCCAAAAATAAGTCTGAATACAGCATAAATGTGTATAAATGATTGAAATCAAATTTACAATTCTCACAGCTCACAAGTGGGATTAGTTTGATATTTGCCAGACAACACAGGCCTCAACCTTTGTGATCACACAGATTTAAGCCCAGAAACCAGGGTAACTCCATGAGGACTCTAAGACCAGGCTAGAGACCTTACTAAGGATAGGTTTAGTATTTACCAGACGTGACAGACCCCAACCCTTGTGCTTATACTGATCTAACCTCACAAACAGGGGAAACTCCATGAGGACTCTAAGACCAGGCTAGAGACCGTACTAAGGATAGGTTTAGTATTTACCAGACGTGACAGACCCCAACCCTTGTGCTTATACTGATCTAACCTCAGAAACAGGGGTAACTCCATGAGGACTATAAGACCAGGCTAGAGACCTTACTAAGGATAGGTTTAGTATTTACCAGACGTGACAGACCCCAACCCTTGTGCTTATACTGATCTAACCTCAGAAACAGGGGTAACTCCATGAGGACTCTAAGACCAGGCTAGAGACCTTACTAAGGATAGGTTTAGTATTTACCAGACGTGACAGACCCCAACCCTTGTGCTTATACTGATCTAACCTCAGAAACAGGGGTAACTCCATGAGGACTATAAGACCAGGCTAGAGACCTTACTAAGGATAGGTTTAGTATTTACCAGACGTGACAGACCCCAACCCTTGTGCTTATACTGATCTAACCTCACAAACAGGGGTAACTCCATGAGGACTCTAAGACCAGGCTAGAGACCTTACTAAGGATAGGTTTAGTATTTACCAGACGTGACAGACCCCAACCCTTGTGCTTATACTGATCTAACCTCAGAAACAGGGGTAACTCCATGAGGACTATAAGACCAGGCTAGAGACCTTACTAAGGATAGGTTTAGTATTTACCAGACGTGACAGACCCCAACCCTTGTGCTTATACTGATCTAACCTCAGAAACAGGGGTAACTCCATGAGGACTCTAAGACCAGGCTAGAGACCTTACTAAGGATAGGTTTAGTATTTACCAGACGTGACAGACCCCAACCCTTGTGCTTATACTGATCTAACCTCAGAAACAGGGGTAACTCCATGAGGACTATAAGACCAGGCTAGAGACCTTACTAAGGATAGGTTTAGTATTTACCAGACGTGACAGACCCCAACCCTTGTGCTTATACTGATCTAACCTCAGAAACAGGGGTAACTCCATGAGGACTCTAAGACCAGGCTAGAGACCTTACTAAGGATAGGTTTAGTATTTACCAGACGTGACAGACCCCAACCCTTGTGCTTATACTGATCTAACCTCAGAAACAGGGGTAACTCCATGAGGACTCTAAGACCAGGCTAGAGACCTTACTAAGGATAGGTTTAGCAATACCAGACAACACATACCTCAATCTTTGTGTTCAAAGAGATCAAACGTATGCACACTTCAGAAACAGGGGAAGCTCCATGAAAACCAAACCAGGCTAGAGACCTTACTAAGGATATGTTTAGTATTTTCCAGACAACATAGACCTCAACCTTTGTGTTCTAAGAGATCAAACCTATGCACATCTCAGAAACAGGGGCGGCTCCATGACAACACAGACTGCAACCCTTGTGTTTAAACTGATCTAACCTAAACTCACCTCAGAAATAGAGGTAGCTCCATGATAACCAGTCCAGGCTAGAGACCTTACTAAGGATAAGTTTAGTATTTACCAGACAACACAGACCTAACCCTTGTATGCGAACTGATCTAACCTAGACTGACCTCAGAAGCAGGGGTAAATCGATGGTAACCAAACCAGGATAGAGACCTTACCACACAGACCGCAACCTTTGAGTTTATATAGTGATCTGACCTAGGCTCCCCTCCGAAACAGAGGTAATTCCAAGATAAAACCAGCAAGGCTGCCGTTCCAAGGATAGGATGCTATCTACCAGATAACGCAACCCTCAAGCCCTGTGATAACACAAATAATACCTAGTAGGCACATCTCAGGAAAACAGAGGCAATTCCATGATAACTCCAAGGCCAGGCTTTATTACCCTTCTATGGATAATTTGGTATTTACCATACCACATAGACCAGAACCCTTGTGTTCAAATAGATCTAACCTAGGTTCATTTCAGAAACAGAGGTGATTCCATAATAACTCCAAGGCCAGGCGTTATTACCCTTCTAAGGATAATGTGGTATTTACCAGACCATGTAGACCAGAACCCTTGTGTTCAAATAGATCTAAGCTAGCTGCACCTCAGAAACAGAGGTAATTCCATGTTAACTCCCGGAGGCTCGTTTTCCAATGCCACAAATGCACCTCCAACCTTGTGTTGACCTCGGGGTCCCAGGGGTAGGGGTAGAGGGAGGAGAGATGGGGAGATAGGGGACCGTAAGGGATGAGAGCATGCTAAAAACAAGCAGATTATAAGGCCATACACAGTGTCTAGTACAGCAAAAAATTCCCTGATTAGGCAACTCATTTCTCCATGTGTCAACATCAAGGCCTAGAACATGGCTTGCCTTTGATAGAAGCTCACTAGGCTACTAAATTTTCTTGATGAGCCAAGGTCACAGGTGATCATAGGGATATTGAGTTCTTCACATCTTTCTTGGAGCCAGTTTGGCATTCAGGAAAATAATGGTTAAAGGAGGAAATGAGAATTGTTCCCAAGAATGCAACATTTATTATAATAACTATCTTTTATAATTATCTTTTCCCATAAGTCAACCAATTCAGGCTCACGGGTTTCCCTTAAAAAGAACATTCTGCATCTATTTCACTTCTAAAACTTACCTGAGAATAAAACATAAATTCTTAGAACCTTTGAAGTCGCTACTCTAGTTCTGGTTAACGTCTCATCTTCAGACATTCTCAAAAACGTCATCCTCTTTAGAAGACATAATCAAACTAGTTCAGCATTGTTGGCTGTTTCAGGCACAATTGGGTTAAATCATGCTTGGGTAGAGCATGGGCGTGTTTGAGGGGTTAAAGCAAACCCCTACAAAAATTAACATATAAAAACCTTCCTTTGTTTTTATCTGATTTTTGGCAGAGATAGATTCATTCCTTATCAATTCATGGAGATCTTGTTGACTAATATCTGTGATACTTTCGAAAATAACTTGTGAATAAAGCAGAAATTCAATAAATATTTGAAGTAGAGTCGTTGGTTTTGTTCTGAGGATTTTCCCCTTGAATATTTTCTGAAAAATGCTCAGGTCAAAAAGATATCAACAAGATGGTGAAGATATTTTAGCCGCTACAGGCGAGAAACAAATACCCACTCTGCAGGAATCCAGAATGCGCACCTGTCCTGCTGCTCCAGCAAGTCATATTACTTGCAAGTAAATAATGATAAAAATAATAATAATAATAATAATAATAATAATAATAATAATAATAATGATAATAACAATAATAATGATCTTTATTTAAAGAGGGTAACTCAGTCCAATGGTAAGGATCTTCCTTGTGGCACTCTGGCATGTTTACAAGTAGCCTGAGGGCCCCAGGGTTACAGAGTAGTACAGTACATTGCTTTTAGGTATCGAAACTTGAAGGAAGGCCATTCCTAATTCAGACAACTATTCCTTGCAAATAAATTGGAAAACAATCTTTCCATATGTGAAGGCTTCCATGTACCACATATTCACTGCAGGTATTTTCTCAAAAGACTGGTGGCATGAATTCTCATTTCTGCTTCTTTCCTTAATGGTCCATGATTGAACATGCAAATATAACTTTGAAAGCATGTTTGCAAATCTTTCAATAGATGGCAGCACCAGCCTGCAACAGCAGGGTGAGAGGAATATGTATAACACCTAAAGGGTCAATATTCAACCCTTTTGGAAATGACACATCAAATTCTTGATCCTAACTCATTAAATAGAGAAATGTTCAAAAAGCATTGGAAGAATAGGAAGTGTGTGCTTAATCGATGCCCAGTTAGGTGGCCACTTTGAAACATACCCACTTCAGGTTCAATTCTCTAAGCGCCATGTTCTAATGAATCTTTTATTATCATCCATGAAAGGCATCTTATGTACACAGGTGTTGAATATAAGAAGCACATAGAGGAAATACAATATGCTGATCTCAGAGGATTTCCTTGGAAGATGAAAGTCTTAAAATATGCCATGATGAAGAGTTCAAAATGGTCACCGAAAGTTGTGCAAGCAAGATGGGTCTGTTTGCTACATGTCTGATAGGGAGGAAATGAATGCCTTTGTGATATGCATCTCCTGACATAACCCCTAAGCTGGCAGTGGTGCCAGTGAATATTATCCTGCTTTGCCGTGCAATAATACAATTCTTGACATAGGAAGTTTTGTAGACTCGATGGGTCTGCTAGATACCTGTGTGATTGGGAAGAATGAATACCTTGATTGCAGGTACAATATCCATCTCCTGACATAACCCCTAAGCTGGCAGCGATGCCAGTGATTATGATCCTGCTTTGCTGTGCAATGTTACAACTCTGAAGATAGGAAGTTGTGTAGGCTTGGTAGGTCTGCGAGATACCTGTGTGACGGGGAAGAATGAATACCTTGATTGCAGGTACAATATCCATCTCCTGACATAACCCCTATGCTGGCAGCGGTGCCAGTTATTATGATCCTGCTTTGCTGTGCAATAATACAACTCTTGACATAGGAAGTTGTGTAGGCTTGGTAGGTTTGCTAGATACCTGTGTGATTGGGAAGAATGAATACCTTGATTGCAGGTACAATATTCATCTCCTGACATAACCCTAAGCTGGCAGCGATGCCAGTGATTATGATCCTGCTTTGCCATGCAATAATACAACTCTTGACATAGGAAGTTGTGTAGGCTTGGTGGGTCAGCTAGATACCTGCGTGATGGGGAGGAATGAATACCTTAATTACAGGTATAATATTCATCTCCTGATATAACCCCTGATAGAGCTGGCAGCGATGCCAGTGATTATAATCCTGCTATGCCGGGCTACAAGACAACTCTGGCACCTTCTCAAATCCTGCAGCCAGCCAACTACAATGCTTAACCCCTATGCTGCTAGTGGCTAATTTTGCCAATACATTAAGGGATGCCAAACATTTGAAAAATGACTGAAACCCTGGCACATGGGTACTCATCTGTGAGTACTAAATGAGAGCTATCTAATGATTACCAACATAATAATAATAATAATAATAATAATGAGAATAATAATAATAATAATAATAATAATAATAAAAAAAAAAATAATAATAACAATAATAACAATAATAACTTACAATAATAATCTTTATTTAAAGAGAGTAACTCAGTCCAATGGTTTAGGATCTTCCCTGAGGCCCTCTGGCATGTTTGCAAGTAGCCCGAGGGTGCCAGGGTAACAAAGTAGTACAGTACATTGCTTTTAGGTATCGAGTCTTGAAGGAAGGTCTGGGTTTAGGTGTTTTCAAAAGTTTTGGCATCCTTGTGCTTTGGACAAAAGTGGCATTAGCATAGAAGGGTTAATTACTGGTCTTACTCAGGCTCAATAACATCCTGGCACAGAGTCATTCAGTAGCACAGGACTGTTCAACCCATTTATGCCTGAGGATGTTGACAAACATCATCTAACCTAAGATACCTTCGAAGCTTATACATACTCACTGAACAGAGGTGCTCCATTTAACCCTTCTAATGCTGAGGCTACTTTCATACAAATAACAACGATACAACAATTTCAATAACCATCCAAACCCAGTCATATTGGTATTCATTAGAAAGCTCTCGCGAAGTACTCTCAGATGAGTACCCATTTGCCAGGGTTTCAATCATTTTTCCGGATTTTTTGCATAATTCTGTATCGGCTAAATTAGCCACCAGCAGCATAAGGGTTTACAGGCTCCACACTATCTAGAGGCAATATCTGGTCCATTTACATTCACAACATTGCATATATATGAGTGCCCATCAAGACTTCTTCCCTTGTTGACCTGCGCCCTATTTTCTCAGATCTTTAGCTAATGAAGCAGTCCCTTTGGTACCTCTTTAAGCTTCCTGATAAGGACAGTTTTCCTATCTGCAACAGTTTTGCCGTGATGATTACTGTATGATTCACTTCGTAATCCAAGGGTTATGTTCATGTAACCAGATTATAGCTTTTTATTGGTTGACAGAAAAACGCCAGTAGTCATTTGGGCCCACTTAGCACAGTGCTGCCATCTTTAGTTTAGTAGTGGCATCATTTGTTGATGTTAAGGCCTCCAGTTTAGTTACATCAGTCTGAGAATCATGCTAATAGAGAGAGTGATTGGATAGAAATCTCTGCAATATTACAGGCAGCAAATTAGCCTGCTAATTGGAATAATAACATCAATAGTGAAGAGGACCCTAGCAAGGGCAGTGGGGGATCAATAATCTCCCAATTATCTAATGATATTCAATTTACTACTGAGCAAAATTTTCCTTATGTTACAGCCTAATGTAATACACTTTTATAACTCATTAGTCCCCAATAATTTGACCCTTTCATGCCTAGAGTTTCCCTTGAGAAGTTTCTTCTGGATCTATACTAAATACCTTCAAGCATATCTAGGACTACAATCACAAATATCATTTGCTTTCCTATTTGAAAGATCAATTAATCAAATCCATCTGACATTTCTTTTTAATTCTGAAAAAGACATGCTCTGACACACAATAATTCCTTTGAATCATGTAAAACTACAAAACACTTCCAATGCTGAGGCTACTTTCGCCCAAAACACAATTTTTGAAAATCTTCTAAACCCTGTCATGTTGGTATTCATTAGATTCATTGAGTACTCTCAGAAGGGTGCCCATGCGCCAGAGTTTCAATCAATTTTCAGGTTCTTTGCATCATTCTGTATGGGCAAGATTAGCCACGGCAGCATAAGAAATACAGAAGAAAAGTTCTACTTACTTTTTACTGAGATGACGAGAGATGTCAGACTTCTTGAAGCCGTCCTGTTCATAAAGTCTATTGGCCAATCGCTGCGCAGAAGGCCTATCGACAGCCTTTGTTGGCTGATGATAAATGCTTTCCGCGTCTGATATGTCTGATCCATTATCGGGGCTAACAGAACCACCATTGTTATCCCCACCATTGTTATTGGAATGTTGTAAATCTGAAAGGGTGTCTCCATTTGGCTCATCCGCACCAATTTTGGAATTGAGAATTGACTGCACCAGCTCGGCTGTGTTTTTGGTAGCTATTGGTATAGGAATAGGTTCCGATAATGGTTCCCTGACCTCATCCACAGTGAGATCAGAGCTTTCAAAGTTATCTATTTCTTCCTGCGGGCGCAGTTGAAGAGGTGCACCAAACATTACATTATCCGAGTCCACGGCCGCTGTGTACGGGCCGTCCTCATACTCCACAATCGGTCCAGTTCCTCGCTCTTCTAGACTAAAACTCCTCTGGGCACCTTCGCGCACCTTGCCCCCCTCCTTCAATTTGGAGATGCTTCGAGCTTCCTCAAGCTGAATGAAACCCGGCATGATCATTCTCTCGTTACGATCAGTCCGTTTTTCCGGGGAGCTATGCAGGCTTCGGGAAGCTGGAGAGACATGCTGGTGGAGGTGGGGGTGCTGCTGCTGATGCTGCTGCGGAGACTGCTGCTGATGATGCTGCTGAGACTGCTGCTGCTGCTGCTGCACAGAGGAGGAAGAGGAGGCGATATACTCCAGCGAGGTCATCGACTGCTCCGTGTAATGCAGAGCATCCAGCGAGGCAGCCACGTTATCCTCAAAGTCAATATTGACCATGGTCAAATCTGTGGATTCTAGGTAGTTCTCGTGGCTCTTGCTGCTCCTCATTTGTGCATTATTGGAGTAGGAGATCTTCTCCGCACTTTTGCTTATCACAATATTGCGCTGACTTGTCTGTTGGGAGGTGTCAATGCCACTGTCCACAGAAATACGGTTTTCCTCCGTTTTGTCGGTGGCCGAATCGTAGGTCTCGCTACTCTGCGCTGTGGATTCCTGTGAAGTAAATGAATCACTTGGCACATTATCCACCCATTTGCGCTGCAAGAGCTCCTGGCGGGCCCTCTGGGACCCGGCCTCGAGTTGTGGAGGCGGGAGATCCTCTGGGCGGGAGCTGTGCAGATCCAGGTAGGCCTCCGCCTTCTCCTGCTCATCCAAGGGTGGCGGGGGCGGAGGCCACGACTCCGTATCGGACGACTTAGACATGATTTCATTATCGGTATAACTCCCACTAGGTGGCAGCACGGGAGCTGCAGGAATGGGAGGACTTTTTGTGCCGTTGTGAAACTCGTCGTAATTCTCGGGACTCTCGATACCATCTGGCACCTGTGGAACAATGGGCACCAAATTCACCTTACTGACGGGCTGGGGAATCTTGGACTTATGTAAGGGACTGTGTCTATGTTCTGAGGAGGAATCTTCTGAGAGCCGATCAGGAGAGGGCGTTGCCCTCGAGGAGGGGGAGTCTCGCCCCCTTCTCTCAGGCGAATCTGTAAGTTTACGTTCCGGTGAATCAAGGCTCCTTCGGTCCGGAGACATTTTTCTAGAGAGCTCAGACTTTTTCAATTTTCCTGGCTTAGAAGTCCGTATTATCATATCCCCCGTCATCAAAAAAGTCTCAAATCTCTTGGAGCCAGAGCTGTCCAAACTGTCAGATTTTTCTAAGGTAACAATCCCAGAATCCTCAAATCCATTTTCCTGACATGCTTTTTTATAACTAGTATTATGGGATAGGCGCTTCACATCCACGCTCTCCTCCGTCATATCATACCTGCCGTTGTACTGCCCAGAATCCATCACGTCGAAATTTGTCTGGAAAACACTTAAGGGTTTGTCTCCGTGACCTGGGCTGTGCCTGGGACTGTTTTTGGGGGTGTTCCTAGGGGTATTCCTGGGGGTATGTTTGGGGGTGGGGTGGCGTTTGACGATGAGCTCAGTCACCCCTTGGAGGTCATCCTGTGAGATGGCATTCTTAAGGGTCTCGAGGTCCTCCGGGGCACAGTTGAGGTAGATCTGTGCCTTGGTTTTAATTGCCGGATCTGCAATGAAAAATAAAACACTCATTAGGACAACACATTCTCAAATCTTGTTCATCATCATCCAGGGATGATATACAGCAAAAAGGTAAAGTCTCAGTAAAATTATAACTTAAGAATAATTACAATTTCCATGGATTCAGGGTGGCCCATGTTTTCTGAAAAAACCTTGATGATGTAACAGCAAGATTATAGGTCCATATTTTGTAAAATGGCAACTAGCAAAAGATCAAGGGTTGCCCAGATTTCCAATTGATTATTTTGCAAAATTATTATAGTGGTCTAAATTTTTCGAGAACTCATTTTGAAACATCCACACCTTGCTTTGGTAAGGTGTGTTGCAGTCTAGCTGTGGGTATTACCCATACAGGGTAACGGCAACATTTTGAGCAAGATAAGCAAGAATTATTGACTTTTCGCCATCTTACTGCATTCTTTTTCAAAGTTCTTGTATGTGTGACTGAGGTTTAAACCTGAAAGGTGGTTGTAAAACTAAATTATGGTTAGAAATATATAGGGTATCTAGTTTAAAATAAGGTATCCTATTGGAGTTTTAAATGAGTTTAAATCATTTATTTTCAAAGTTCATTATCAAAAAACAATAGCAATCGCTGGTATAAATCCATCTCATAAGTTCTTTGAAATGCAAATTTTACAGTCCTTAAGTTTTTATTAAGGCTTTAGCTAAAGGCAAATTGAAAGAAAGCATTAAACAATGAAAAATATTTCTAATCATTGATATAACTATAACTATAACTAGTATTGTTCCCAAGCTCCAGTCTGAACCCCCTCACCACGCAGATATAATAATGAAACATTAATGCTGCTCATGTGCAAACAGAAAGAGGCTAATGTTAGGAGCAATATATCCATGTTGCACAACCATTGTCAATCAGTGCAGTGGCTAATTCTATCATCATCTTCATCATCTTCATAATCATCATCATCATCATCATCATTGTCTGAACCCCTCACCAAGTAGATATAATAATAAACCATATGATGCTCATGTGCAAACAGAAAGAGGCTAAGGTTACAAGCAATATATCCATGTTGCACAACCATTGTCAATCAGTGCAGTGGCTAATTCTATTATCATCATCATCATCATCATCATCACCATCATCATCATCATCATCATCATCATCATCATCATCATCATCATCATCAGGTCTATTAATTATCACACTAGCATACTAGAGTGCCACCTATCCTTTATGGATGACATTACTGCATCAGGTCCATTAATTATCACTCTAGCATACTATAGTGCCATCTATCCATGAGGGATGACATTACTTATTTGAGCCTGGGAGGCAGGATGTTTTCAAAGCTGAACTTCCCATAAAAACAGTAATGGCAAAAGGTCAGCATAGCCTTTGTCTGATGCTGGTGCTGCCATATTTCTAGCAGAAGTTATATAATGGTTATCTAGGGTGAGATCAGGTAAACATGGATACTTAGGGCGGTGTTTCAGACTGGACTCTTGCCAACCTTTACACAGTAATCACTGCCAGCCATGTCTCTCCAGGCAATTACTGTATAACATGTTAATATTGCGCCATTTTAATTAATACATACTTTGCACAATCCTGGAGCCCACATTTATTAAACTAAACACCATTGTTTGGACATTGACGTGATGGCCTATCATTTAACATCAGTACGCAAAAATTTAACTGCGCATCCTTGCTGAGATCATCATTTTATAAGCGCAAAATTATAACAGTATACATTATGCAGCTACTATGAGGTGGGAATAAGATGAAGGGAGCAGCAACAAAATTGGCAATAAGCTGTGAGGTGGTCAACTGTTAAAAACAGGAGTATGAACTCACTCATGCCTCTAATACTAATAATGTCCTAATATGGTGATATCTCTTTGACAAGACCATTTCTTTGGCAAATATTTCAAAAAGAAAAGTTGATGAGAACCAAGCCCACAACTCTACTTTGAATATTTTATAAACATACAGTGAACCACTGAGTTATTTTCTAAGGTATCAACATCCAAACAATACCTGTGAAGAATTTCTCTAGGCATGGATGGCTTGTCCCATTAATGCTTAAAAGTTCCTCTGAAAATTGTCTTCTGGATCTATAATACTTTTGACTAATACTTTGGAATGGAGGATGATTTTAAAATATATTTGAAGGAGAGTTGTAGGTTATGTTCTGATTGACATTTCTCCATCAAATATTTTCCTGAATTTGCTCTTGCCTGCAAAATATAATCAAGATTGTGGTGCTGCTTTTGGCCGCTGTGAGCATTAATGGGTTAATATCTGTTACATGTATTCATACTAAAAGATAAGTAAGGGATATTGAAAAACAATGACTTCAATGGCTAATCATGATGTCAAAATCTCAGCCACATCATTCTGTCACAGCTTGATGAGTGTCATCTATACCAATGATACTTTTAAATATAACTTCTTAATCAATCATAAATTCAAGGACCATTTGAAAGAGAACTGTAATTGTCATTCAAATAAACATTTCACCTTTGACCTTCACACCTCCTGAAAAAATGATATTGTTACAACAATAACACCAAAATAGTCAGGAGGTTTCGGGACTTAAGTTTGTCTCTTTCTATATCTTTCAGTCCACCTTAAACCATTCAACAGAATATAAAAACTGTTCATTCTTCTGTCTACAGGACCCTGAAGATGAATTCCCACAATGTAAAGTTAATGTAACCGCTGCTCTAGCATCAAGTGCAAAGAAATCATTTGTTTCTAACTGTACTTCAGCTGTATTTCACATATAAAGGCCCCACTGTGTATCAATTCACTCTATTCTGAAGTGTTTTAACCCATCTATATCCAGCTAAAGTGGTCAACTCCTCGACTTGTCTATATAGGGAATACAAACCTAACACAGAACAACATACACACACCGTCTTATCACTGTCAAGTCTTGTTTACAACCCCCCAATGTATACAGGCATTGCTGAGTGTTATACTGACCTTTGTACGTCGCCATCACATTTGAAAATAAAATAAAAATGTAAATGTTGATAAATTTCCATCAATAAGTATGTCCATGAGCTCATGAGTCAAAATGGTGGTGAGCTCGTGAGTTTATCTCCCTCTGTGAGTGCAGCTCTATGATATTTCTAATGGGAATAACTCATTCGGTCATCAATCTGTCAGCACAGCCACACTCTGACTTAGATATGTGTATTCTTAGTCAAATAAATTTCACAAAATGAGTCAGCCTTTTTGGCAACTTCAGACATTAACTAACTAATCATGAAAGTAATATCTTTGATTTTTCTATTCAGTTTCTATTCCTGTTATCGTCATGTCTTTCAACCAGTCAATCCTGACTTAGATATGTCTATTCATAGATATATCAGTCATGAAAGAAAGATAACGAGCAAGATAACGAGCACTGAGCTTTCTAAGAAAATACCCAGACAAAATAAGCCCAGATTTTCAAGGAAATCGTGACACCATCCAAACTTTTCACCTTTTAATTCCTTAGTTCTCAGCTAGGTATTCAAGCGAGCACAATGATAACTTCAATGACAGCTTATTAAGCATAGAAGTTCTACTACAGGATTTGGAAAGTATTTAGTTTGGTTGTTGTGTGGCCATCTTGGATAGCAATAACTGCTTTTACAGTGTGTGTTCTCTCCAAATGGAATGCAGGCAACCAAGTCAAAATATCCTGAGAGGTCTATGCAGCTGAGGCGTGTTATAAATATCATGAAAATAAGCGTTACGGTAGCAGTAAATTCTTTCTAGGGATTGCTGCTGTAGTTAACCAAAGACACAAACACATGCCCGTGTGTAAAAGCACATTTTCAAAACAGGTAACTATGAAACACATAGTAGGTGCTTAAAGCATGTTTGGAAAGATACTGAATGATCAAGAAATTGATTACATTTGATCTGGGAGGTGTGGGGGAAGTTCCCTAGGACTTACACACACTATCTCGTTCCTCTGTTTGGTGTGGTTTTTACCAAAGAGGTATATTAGCAGCCTGCCAGTGTTGAACACTATCAGCAGTGGGGAAGTTGATGTTGCTTGGTAGCTCATTCCAAGGGTGACGTGTGTTGCAGAGGCAAAGAATGCCCTCTCACCAAACCTCCGATAAGTGTGTGTGTTTGTCATTGGACATTTCCAGAATGAGGCATGTTATTTGAGTCTAATGAATATTTCGCTTTCAAATACATCATTTCGCTATATGCTTTCTCGAAGGATATTCCCCAACCAGTAAAACATTTTTAAGGTGCTGCAGAAATAATTGGCTTTAAGTGAAAAAATCCATTTTCCTAGTGAGAATACTGCTTTACAGTGACTTTGGCTGACAGCAAGCTACCTCGTTAGAATTGATAATGCGCCACTGCGAAATGGGATTTCTCCAGATTTATTTCTCAAAAATGTCTATTTAGCCTTTTTTTCAAGAAAGGTTTTTCTACCAATTCACCCATAACTTGAGAATCCTAAAGGGTATGGTACGAACAAAACAATTTTGAAGTAAACAGAAATACAGTTCAACAGTTTGACTTATTTTCCTCATTTCCATCATTTAATGCATGTATTGTCTGCTGTGGCCACACTGCAGGTCTGATTCAATCAATCCACAAAAAAGCCTCTGACTGTTCACATCCTTCATGGCTGTTTATAGGAAAAACAGCATCAATTTTCATGCTGACCTACGCTGATGCCCTTTTATCTAACTTGTCTGTGGGTGTAAAACGATTGATAACCATTCCCTGGTGGCTGATTCAGTGACTACTGGTATTGATTGAAGTTCTCACAGTTTAAATCCATTCATCATTCCTGTTGACCTCCTTTACACAAGTCATTATGATTGATGACAATTCTCACAACAAACGAATGAAGATAAATTCACAATATATTTCAAGTGGTTGGGTTTTGATCAACATTTCTGAAATATTCTTTTGAAAGATCATAACATATTTTGGTCTAAAAATAAGGGTGGTAGCTCAGATTCAGGTGTATTGATATAACCCCAATTACCACAACTTATCAAACCATGCTTAGGGCGTTTCCTAAAACGTGTTGTATGGATCTATGTTACTTTTGAAAATCATTTGGTAATGAGGCATAAATTTTGAAATTATGTAAAAGAGAGATACAGGATCAGTTCTGAAAATTATTTCATATTTTTCCAAAAATTGATTTTATGAGAAAGTTGTTACATTAGCAGGATATGTTTGGCCGCACAGATATTACTGGGCGAAGTAAAACATCTAAGGTGATTGTGGCCATGAAAAGTTTAATTCAAAGATTATGTAATAGATGAGAGATGATCGATGCAGGATGGACCACTACATGTATATTCTTCTTGACACCATAGGTTCAGCCGACATGATTAAGTCTGAGCAAGATGCCAGTGTAAGTGTGAGATAGAGCTAGGCTGAGCGGGAAGACGTATGCTGAACTAGCACCTGGGGTATTAAAGGATTCTGCAAGCTTGTTGGGCCCGATGTATATAGCTGCTGCATCATCCCACAGTATCTGGGAATCCAAGGGGACTCGGCAATACCACTACAACTGCCAGAGATGTTATACTACCAGGGATTGGAAGGTCCAAGCCATGTAAGATTACTGTGAGTCAAGAACACTCAGCAATACCACTACAACTGCCAGAGATGTTATACTACCAGGGATTGGAAGGTCCAAGTCATGTAGGATTGCTGTGAGTCAAGAACACTCAGCAATACCACTACAACTGCCAGAGATGTTACACTACCAGGGATTGGAAGGTCCAAGTCATGTAGGATTGCTGTGAGTCAAGAACACTCAGCAATACCACTACAACTGCCAGAGATGTTACACTACCAGGGATAGGAAGGTCCAAGTCATGTAGGATTACTGTGAGTCAAGAACACTCAGCAATACCACTACAACTGCCAGAGATGTTACTCTACCAGGGATTGGAAGGTCCAAGTCATGTAGGATTACTGTGAGTCTAGAACACTCAGCACTACCACTACAACTGCCAGAGATGTTACACTACCAGGGATTGGAAGGTCCAAGTCATGTAGGATTGCTGTGAGTCAAGAACACTCAGCAATACCACTACAACTGCCAGAGATGTTACACTACCAGGGATTGGAAGGTCCAAGTCATGTAGGATTGCTGTGAGTCAAGAACACTCAGCAATACCACTACAACTGCCAGAGATGTTACACTACCAGGGATAGGAAGGTCCAAGTCATGTAGGATTACTGTGAGTCAAGAACACTCAGCAATACCACTACAACTGCCAGAGATGTTACACTACCAGGGATTGGAAGGTCCAAGTCATGTAGGATTACTGTGAGTCTAGAACACTCAGCACTACCACTACAACTGCCAGAGATGTTACACTACCAGGGATTGGAAGGTCCAAGTCATGTAGGATTGCTGTGAGTCAAGAACACTCAGCAATACCACTACAACTGCCAGAGATGTTACACTACCAGGGATTGGAAGGTCCAAGTCATGTAGGATTGCTGTGAGTCAAGAACACTCAGCAATACCACTACAACTGCCAGAGATGTTACACTACCGGGGATTGGAAGGTCCAAGTCATGTAGGATTGCTGTGAGTCAAGAACACTCAGCAATACCACTACAACTGTCAGAGATGTTACACTACCAGGGATTGGAAGGTCCAAGTCATGTAGGATTACTGTGAGTCAAGAACACTCAGCAATACCACTACAACTGCCAGAGATGCTACACTACCGGGGATTGGAAGGTCCAAGTCATGTAGGATTGCTGTGAGTCAAGAACACTCAGCAATACCACTACAACTGCCAGAGATGTTACTCTACCAGGGATTGGAAGGCCCAAGTCATGTAGGATTACTGTGAGTCAATAACACTCAGCAATACCACTACAACTGCCAGAGATGTTACTCTACCAGGGATTGGAAGGCCCAAGTCATGTAGGATTACTGTGAGTCAAGAACACTCAGCAATACCACTACAACTGCCAGAGATGTTACACTACCAGGGATTGGAAGGTCCAAGTCATGTAGGATTACTGTGAGTCAATAACACTCAGCAATACCACTACAACTGCCAGAGATGTTACACTACCAGGGATTGGAAGGTCCAAGTCATGTAGGATTACTGTGAGTCAATAACACTCAGCAATACCACTACAACTGCCAGAGATGTTACACTACCAGGGATTGGAAGGTCTAAGTCATGTAGGATTACTGTGAGTCAATAACACTCAGCAATACCACTACAACTGCCAGAGATGTTACACTACCAGGGATTGGAAGGTCTAAGTCATGTAGGATTACTGTGAGTCAAGAACACTCAGCAATACCACTACAACTGCCAGAGATGTTACTCTACCAGGGATTGGAAGGCCCAAGTCATGTAGGATTACTGTGAGTCAATAACACTCAGCAATACCACTACAACTGCCAGAGATGTTACTCTACCAGGGATTGGAAGGTCCAAGTCATGTAGGATTACTGTGAGTCTAGAATACTCAGCAATACCACTACAACTGCCAGAGATGTTACTCTACCAGGGATTGGAAGGTCCAAGTCATGTAGGATTACTGTGAGTCTAGAATACTCAGCAATACCACTACAACTGCCAGAGATGTTACACTACCAGGGATTGGAAGGTCCAAGTCATGTAGGATTGCTGTGAGTCAAGAACACTCAGCAATACCACTACAACTGCCAGAGATGTTATACTACCAGGGATTGGAAGGTCCAAGTCATGTAGGATTGCTGTGAGTCAAGAACACTCAGCAATACCACTACAACTGCCAGAGATGTTACTCTACCAGGGATTGGAAGGCCCAAGTCATGTAGGATTACTGTGAGTCAATAACACTCAGCAATACCACTACAACTGCCAGAGATGTTACTCTACCAGGGATTGGAAGGTCTAAGTCATGTAGGATTGCTGTGAGTCAAGAACACTCAGCAATACCACTACAACTGCCAGAGATGCTACACTACCAGGGATTGGAAGGTCCAAGTCATGTAGGATTGCTGTGAGTCAAGAACACTCAGCAATACCACTACAACTGCCAGAGATGTTACACTACCAGGGATTGGAAGGTCCAAGTCATGTAGGATTGCTGTGAGTCAAGAACACTCAGCAATACCACTACAACTGCCAGATATGTTACACTACCAGGGATTGGAAGATCTAAGTCTTGTAGGATGCATATTCAAAGATTCTTCCTAAACAAGTGAGAATCATTTGGTGATATCTCTATGATCAAAACATCTTTTAGAAAATGTTGGAAATATGAAAGTTCAACAGTTTACCACCAACAACTCTCCTACCAAAATGTTGCGATTATATGCTATATTTAGAAGTTATTTTCAAAAGTATCACTGATCCAGACAACAGTGTTGTCATGGGATTTGGTGAGGATATCTTTGCAATATTGCTTACATTATCCAGATGTTGCGTTGGTTGTCAAGCAGCAGGGTGCCCTGAGCAGGAAGAGTTTATTCTGGTAGAGCTCTGATGGATGTTTCTATTTCCTGGCACCGCTGTCATCATAATTACCCATTCGTACCAAGATGTCTGCATGCAGGGATTGACTTATGAGCTGGAAGGACAGTAATTCACTATCACTTTTCCATATTAAGGGCAATTGAGACAAAAGGTGAGATTGCCATATTTACTACAAAAAATTATTTCAATGAAATAAATAATTTCACTTACTACTTTTCAACTATTTTGAAATTAAACATTTTTGTTCACATACACCGTGGGATGACACTTCTAATAATCTACATATCTACATGCCTTTTGTGCTGTGTCTAAGTTTATGCACCAAAGGACAATAAGGAATTCCTGTGGGCAATCCCTATTTTTCATCAGCAGGGCAATCTAGAAGACTATCATAAGTCATACCCTGGCATGTGTTCCCCGGATGTGTGATAATTTTAAAAATAGTTTTGAAATTAAGCCAAAAATCACAAACTGTCTGAAGGAGAGTGTGATGAAATTAACATTTCCCATTTATATACTTTTCAAAAAATATGTTTTGGGTTTCTGCTGAAAAAATTGCTATTTCGATTATATATTATGAATGATGACAATTTTAGAGAAAATATCTAATGCAGAAATATTGATATAAACACAACAAGTAGTTTTTGAACCCATGCTTTTTTCCTAAAGCTATAGCAAAACATTTCGAGATCCAAACATTAATGTCACAGGAACCTCCTAGGCACGAATGGGTTACAGCACTCCGTCCTTGATCCATCCACTAATAGTGCTGCATATTAAAGCCAAACGCTCCCACCTCAGCAGAGGGACATGATTTTGTTAGTCATATTCTATTAATGAATGCAAATGATTAATGCAGGTTTGTATGGCTACAAGATTAAATATTGACTCTATATAATTAGTGTAGTGGATGGTAGACTATGTTTGAGTGACTGCGCTGCTATGTATGTGTCAGTGTGTCAAAGAGTGATTAGGGTGATGATATGAACAAAATGGTTGACGAGATTGAAACCAAACAGGAGGAGGGTTTAAATCATGAAGAAGGTCCATTTTCTGTAGAATTACAAGAAAATGGAATATATTACAGGTTTTACAAATAGTTTAATTAAGACTGTGGAACCTCCTCTATATCTTGAGTTTTTCCGTAATGATGGCGAAAGTGATGATGATGATGATGATGACGGCAGTAATGATGATGATGATGATGATGGTGATTATGATGATGATGGCAGTGATGATTGTAATGATGATAATGATGAAGATGATAATGATGATGTCTTGATATATAATGATAATGGTGATGATATGGTGATGATGAGCTACGGATGAGGATGTTAGATATTTCAGCAAGACAACTAATGCAGACACCTTCTGATAAAGTCATGAACTACTTATATCAGCACTTCCCTAGAATATTCCTAGCGTGTGCAGCAGGCAGTGGCATTCTGATTAGGGTGTGGACTGTCCAAGTCTCAGTCTCAGCTGGCTCTGTGAGCCTCCCATTTATAGACCCTGCTGTCATAACCAGACATGTCAGCTACAACCACATTACATATGTATCCCATAGGTCAGGCTTAGACCTTATAGATGAGTGGGATTATCATATTATATATGCAATCTGAGTAATACTCTTACAGACAATACTGGACAGCACTAATTATACATGTGCTTGCACTAGTGACTAAGGCACTATTTCAGAGCATGATCTATAATGACACAAACATATAGGTAAGGAGAATACGTCCTTGCACACACTTAATAACACTGGCTCAGGAGCTATATGATACATGTCATCTGAGTAATATGCTTACAGACAATACTGGACAGTACTAATTGTACATATGCTTGTAACACTAGTGACTAAGGCACTATTTCAGAGCATGATGTATAAAGACACAAACATTGGTAAGAAGAATACAACCTTGCACACACTTAATAACACTGGCTCAGGAGGTATATGATACATGTCATCTGAGTAATACCCTAACAGACAATACTGGACAGCACTCATTGTGCATGTGCTTGGACAGGTGACAGACCCTGTTTCCAAGCAGGGTCTTAGCCAGGATTTCAAAAATGCCTGTCCAAAACCGCTATTTTAAAAATTTTGCCCGTCCAGATTTAGCTACTGATCTACTTCAAATCCCTATACCAGCTACATTTTAATAGGCTAGTGTGTCAAGAAGGGCATTTTACACTTCAGCTAAGTCCTAAAAGATGGGTTGTTAGGGAAATATTTGGTTATTGCACCCAAAAAGTCAAAATTGAAAAATCATCAGAGAAATTTTTGCCTGTCCAAACAGGAGGTTTTTAGGAAACTACCTGTCCAAAAGACAGGTAGGACGGGTCCTGGCTAAGTCCCTGTTTCCAAGCATGACCTCTAGCCAGACTGAGCAGGGAGAGATCCTGCTTACCAGTGACACTCCTCCTGCAGAGCAAGGAACAGAATCTCTGCTTAGATAGACCAGAATATATTAGGCAATAGAGATGACAGCAACCACATGTTGGCCTTGGCTGTTGATATTGGCACATCTAATGTGTAGAGGAAAATGGCCAAATGTGATGTTGTCGCAGAAATAAGCTGTCTTAGCTGTCTCACCTGCTGTGACCTGCCATTTGGTCCAGTAAATAATTATATGTCTAGCTCAGCTGGGCGGCAAGTGTAACTAAATGGCCACTCAGGTGGCACCCAATAGTATAGAAGTAAAATATAGACAGAGAGAGAGAGAGAGAGAGAGAGAGAGAGAGAGAGAGAGAGAGAGAGAGAGAGAGAGAGAGAGAGAGAGAGAGAGAGAGAGAGAGAGAGAGAGAGAGAGAGAGA
Organism: Maea johnstoni; assembly: GCA_963942565.1. Classification (NCBI taxonomy): domain Eukaryota; kingdom Metazoa; phylum Annelida; class Polychaeta; order Spionida; family Magelonidae; genus Maea; species Maea johnstoni. The sequence continues at coordinate 39,971,099 of OZ012685.1, read as the reverse complement.
GAGAGAGAGGGGGTGTAATGTCTATGCTATGTCTATGATAATATCAATATTATCATCATCATCATCATCACCATCATCATTATAATTGTTATTACCTTGAATGTTCATCATGTCCATCAAATTTGGGTGGTACATCCTAGAGGTTGATCCTGAAATTGTCCAATGCCTATGTTATGACCACCAGAGTAAGCCTGAGCACTGGAACTGCTATATATTTCCCCCAGTCAGTGACCACAGTTTCTATATTAAGATAAGATACCACCAGCTCGATATATGATTGAGGTTATAAATATAGAGGTCCTTCTTGTAATGGCTAATGAAAATATTCACCACAAGCACACCGGTATGGATCTCTAGACATCACGGTCCCAGCCTCTTCCTGTCGCTGACCAATAGGTGACCAATAAGTGACCAGTCAATGAATGTCTCCAGCAGCACCACAAACATGTCCCTGGTCAATATGGATGTGAGTATAGTTCCCACAGCCGGCCGGCGATCTGTCCTCTCTCATAAAATACAGGCAGCACCAAGTCACTGCAGCAACAGGAAGGTTGACCAGCAGTGGTACCTACTATTACCGCCACTACCTCTGGCAGAGAGAGAGGCTGAGAGATTGGATTGTCGGCGTGGAGGTGTTGGTTCGTTCACACAATCAATACGGTACTGTGTAGTGGGCTTATTCACTCACTCACTCTATCACTGGCAGGCAAATACATCTGTCAGCCGCAGCAGCCACTCTCAAGTATTCTCTATCAGCCTGCTAGCACTGCTGCTGTACTCAACAAACCAGGAATAGACTGGTCAGCCAGGCTAGCCCAGCCCCTCCATCCTCAATAGACTAGCCTATCAAGAGAAGCCATGTCTAATTGATATTCTGAATATAAAACAAAATATGAAAGAGTAGGGCACTCACATCAAATCCAAGGACAAAAATGTTTTCGTCTAACACTCCTCTCGTAGAAAGAATTATTTATATATATATATATATATATATATATATATATATATATATATATATATATATATATATATATATATATATATATATATATATTTATATATATATATATATATATATATATATATATATATATATATATATATATATATATAGGAATTATATATAGATATCTAAAACCTACCACCTTAATGCATCCACTCGCCCACACTGAATAAGGCATGTATAGCCACGCAGATCAAATTTATCCAACTGTCCAACGAGATACATTCATGTGGGTATATCACTAGATCGGAATATTCCATGAACCTTTCACCAAGAATATCCACCATATTACAATTCCACTCATAATGCACACCAATATGGAATCACCTCTGTCCCTATACTGTCAGCACCAAGATTCTCTACCATGTTAACATTCTACTTGCCATTCCCACCAATATGGAATCACCTCCGTCCCTATCCTGTCCTGTCAGCACCAAGATTCTCTACCATGTTAACATTCTACTCAACATTCACGTCAATATGGAAACACCTCTGGCTCTATCCTGTCAGCACCAAGATTCTCTACCATGTTAACATTCTACTCAACATTCAGGCCAACAGGGAATCACCTCTGTCCCTATCCTGTCAGCACCAAGATTCTCCAATATGTTAACATTCTGCTCAACACTCTCAAAGGTAGTGTAAGGGCTATTCTGGTGTTTTCTAATACCCATTGCTACTTAGAGCAGGTCTGCTGGGGCTAGTTTTCACCAGCCAAGGCTCATGCAGCTTTACTATCCGCATCAATCGTGGCCATCCCGAGTTTCCGGGACCCGGTATCGAAGCTTGTGTGGGAACGATGTTGGTGTTTCCTGCATGTGAATTATGTGTTGGCATTCTCCTTGCCGCTGTCTATAAACAATTGATCAAGTTAGCCTTAATACATTTCCTGGGCCCTGATCATTACCTTATAAGAACAAGAGCCCCAAGGACACCGGGCGGCTTGTGAGGAATATACAAACATATGCTTAGAGTGAAGGAGGTAGTTGATACATCCTGGGGAAGCGGAAGGTGTCAAATCCCTTATTTCATGCTGTAATGGGCCCTGCTTCCCCTAATTCACAGAAAGTTGCATTTGCTCTCTGATATTTATTCTAAACATGGATATATTACTTATTCTCATAAATGAAAAGAGCGGTAGTTTGAGGAATGTTCATTTTAAAAGAAAAATCCAATAATGAAATAAAACCTTCAGTTTAAGGGTCACAGTAAAAGGTTCCTTGTTTTAATCTGGCTGCAGGGTGGTTTGTGTCCATATTGATCTACAGGCCTGGGAGCAGGTGCTATGTTTATCAAGTCATTACTGGAGTTAATATGGCAGAAACTCAAAGCGAGATTTGTTGGTGGCATCTCCCACAGTGAAGGAGATGATGGCTAGCAGAGTGAGGTAGGTAAGGGCGTGCCTTCAGCACTTTGAGCTGAACCATTATGCAGCTGCTGGCTAATTTTGCTAATACAAAATGATGCACAAATTACTTTAAAAAGACTGAACCCCTGGATCAGGGGTACTCATTTGAGAGTAATCAGTAAGAGCTATCTAATGAATACCAAAATGGCAGGGTTTGAACGGATTTCAAAAATCTTTGCATCTTTATGCTTTGGATGAAAGCAGCCTAATAGCATTTAAGGGGTTAACCAATTTATGCCTAGAAATTATTTCCTGAAATTAACCTCCTGACCAAATACCCTTTTGAAGATAGACAAGAAATAAATCAGGGATTCATAAAATATTTGAATCAGAATTCTGATGAACATTTCTCCTTTGAGTATTTTCTAAACTATGTTTTGCCCAGAGAGATATCACCTAAAAAGTCAGGTCTTTTTGGCTGCTTCGGGCATGAATGTGTTAAAGCAAATCTATATTTAACTAATTCATGTCCATATTGCTCTTAGAATGCTAGAACAATGTGGTGAAATCTTCTTATGAAAGCACCTTGTAAGAATCAGAAGAAATATAAATGACAAGCAGAACCTAACTACTGATTCTACTTCGAAAATGTGATACTTCATAGTTTATTAGTTCAAATGTTATTTTGAAACGTATCATACACCTAGATGATCCTCTAAGACTTTAAGGGTTAACCCATACACCAAATACCAGCAGCAGCAATAAACAATATTTTCAATCAGTTATAATGTCTTAGCAGTAGCATATTTTGGATAATTTTAGAAAGAGAGGTATTAATCAGCACAAAACTAACAACTCATCTTTTATTTCTTTGCTTCCTGATGTTTTATCACCTGGTCACTTTGAAACTTCTAAAAATGCAGATGACACCTGACAAGGTGAGCTATACTGTAAATCACTTAAATATGGCGTGAACAATATATAGCGCAATTATGGTACCGCCCTGGATAGCGTGATCTAAGTATGGCGGTGAACGGGAACAGCAGCAGCAAATTCAATTAAGAATTTAATAAAGATGGGGATTCCACAATAGCGCATATGGGCAGAGCGCTATTATCGCTATCTTATTGCTCCCGCTATACATAAGTGATTTACAGTATTTGAGAGTTGATTAACAATTCTCTTTTAACCCTTATACTGCTGGTGGCTAATTTGGCCAATACAGAATGATGCAAAGAAAACTGAAAAATGATTGAAAACCTGGCATATGGGTACTTATCTCAGAGTTCTCAGAGAGAGCTTTTCAATGAATACCAACATGACAGGGTTTAGATGGTTTTCAAAAATCTTTGCGTCTTGTGCTTTGGACCAAAGTTAGCCTCAGCATTGGAAAGGTTAATGGAGCTTTTATCATTAAAAGGTGACTGAAAAGGCCAGATCCTTCTGTGCTGCTGCAGGCATTAATACTTTAACCAAAGACTATCAAATTAATTCCATGCAACATCAAATAAATTCAAAAACTTTCACACTACATTTTGATTATCCAAAGGTTACCAACACGAAGTTAAGAATTAAGCTTTCTTTCAAAATCTAACTGATGGGGTGATTTTGGATTTGGATTAAGAATTTTATTTATTGTCACTTTCTGCAATTTTGAAGCAAAATTGTGATTGCAAGCAGGCTGTAATTTTTTGAGGAAATCTATGTATACAGGGAAAACCACCGTATAAACCCAAGTCACTAGGAAACATCTCACATACCCCTAACAGGATTCAAGCCTGGGGAGTGGTTAGAGGTAGCCTATGTCTAAGACCACCTTTGTTTGTTGTTGAAGGGAAATACGCAATGTGTACTTTCTAAGTTTGTAAACAAGGGCCTTTAGTCCTGTCTACTTAAATGTCAACCCCTGGAACAGCTTTGTTAAAATGATATCCGAGAAGAGTTTAATGCCATTTCCATCCTTAGATCTTGCCTAAACAACAACATTCCAAACTTAACCATCTTGGTTTCCTTTCCCTTTTCTTGAACCTATCTATGCATGGAGATCTCCTTAACTCATTTACACTCAGAGCGGCCAAAAGAGGCCTGACTATTTTTGAAATATTTTCCTTACAAAAGCATTTTTTTGAAAACATTTGAAGGAGAAATTTTGATCAGAAGATAAACAACAACTCTCCATGAAATATTTTGCAAACTTTGGCTTTATTCCCAAGTTACTTCCAAAAGTATGAAAGTAGCAGACAATATTTCTGGAGGAACTCTTAAGTGTGAATGGGTTAAAGGTGAGATCAGGACCTTTAGCACTTTTGAAAGTAACTCAGGAATTAAACATGAATTCGTAAGATATTTTGTTGGGGAATTGTGGATTGAATTCAGATCATCATTCCCAATTCAAATATTCCCCAAACATGCTCTATCCAAAAAGACATCAGACAAGTCATGAAGTTTTTGGACACTACGGGCATGAGTGGGTTAAAAAGAGCTAGGAAAATCACATGTACCAAAACAAAACCTGAATACTGGTAGCGTCTTCTGCGCAAATGTTACCTAGAAATAGTCTTCTGACATTTTAACTTCCTTTCAGACAGAAGGTTACCCTTGGTTACTCAGATTCCTTGTGCAAATGTTCACTGGATCTATGACACCTTTTCGAGGTAACTTTAGAATAAAGCACAATATTACAAAATATTTGTGGGGAAGTTGTCAGCTGGGTTCCAATCAACACTTCTCCTTCCAATATTCCACAAAATATTTCCACAAAATATTTTATTATGATGGTATATTCAAAATAGTAAAAGCCTGTTTAAGTGTAAAGAAAATGAATGAATGAGAGTTGGTTTGCATTGTGACTTTTCTTAGTTTCTGTCTGGATGAAGGGTACTTTTGACGATGACTTGGAAATTAGAATGATTTCACAAAATATTTGATGGAGAGTTAGTGATATTGTTCTGATTAACATTTCTACTTAAAACAGTTTCTCAAACCATGCTTTTGATTTAAAGATTTTATCAAAATTGACAGACTGCTTCTGGCTGCTGTGAAGCATACTCCATCCCTTCTCTAATAATAAACACATACTGCGCTCAAAATACCCTTTTCAGGAATTTAGGTAAGAAATTTTATTTATCGTTCATTGTTCTACTACTATGCATAATAGCTAAATTGTGGCTAGTGAATGTTTTGCGGCGGAAGAAACAAGAACACCACAGGTTGACCACTGCAAAACCTGAGTCATATTCCTCAAGCCAAATTTTTCAGGAACCTTGAAAAAAGGTTACTGTAAAGGTGCCAATAATATATAGATCAAACATTTTGATCCCTGCATTACTTTCACATTGAGATAAATACATGGGAGCTATGGTATACCTGATCAAGCTAATTTAGAGCCGTGTAATATCCGATTGACTACTTGTGGAAATGGGCCAAATTAACGGTACCCAAAGAGTTTGATACTAATGAGAATTCATGTCATAATGTCATAATGTCAAGCTGGCCACAATTAGCCCTTACAATGCTGAGACTCCTTACCTCCAAGTCACAAGGACACAAAGATTTCTGAAAACCATCTAAACCATGTCATGTTGGTATTCATTGGAAAGCTCTCGCTAAGTACTTTCAGACGAGTACCCATTTGCCATGGTTTCAGTCATTTTCAGGGTTTTTTGTATTATTTTGTATTGGCCAATTTAGCCACCAGCAGCATTAGAGTTAGATGTAGGAAAGCAAGGTTGTCCAAAGCGGAAGAGAGTCGGTCAGGTAATTAAGTTCAGCTAAGAGGATGCTATGATAGAGTCACCTGCGTCTCATTTCTATGGCTACCTGGGGCAGAGATGTCAGGTGTGCTCAGGTAGGCCATCATCTCAGACAGGTGGGAGTTGATCAGGTATCATCAGTGCCAGGTGAGCCCAGCTAGATCCGACAACATGGCTGCCATCCACTTCATCACAGCTCATACTCAAGAGCCATGGACCAACATACCTTTTAACATCAACTGCCAAAAATCGGCATGTAGACACAAGGTTGTACATGCCCAGCAAAAAGATTAACTTACCCAGCACAAATATCAATCATAGTTGGATACCTCTATATGTATTGAAATACATTTTCATTTTTAATATTCAAAAGTTTTGGTGATGTAAATAAATTCCATTCCATAGATGGATTTCATATATTTGATTATTCAACCCTAGAAAGGTTTGAGAATTTAAACTTAACATGTCTTGCAAGTAAATATGAATAGAGACCCAACATTTATTAGAGACCCTTAGATGTACATTTTTTGTAATGATTTAGTCATTTCAGTCATATGATGCCTGTAAATGGTTGATCATTACTATTTCCCCACCAAACTTTTCCTAGCGCAGATTTAAACCTGTAGTGCCTCCAAAGGCCCGACTATTTTATCCATCTTCCAAAAAAATTATATTTTGGAAAATATTTGAGGAAAAATGTTGTTTGCTGGCCTATATAACACAATGAACAACTCCTTTCATTCAGTATTTTCCAGTCTATGTATAATAGATCAAGACACACCTCCCTGAAGGAACTCTAGGTATTCATGGGTTGAAGCTCTGACGTTAGTACCACATAATGACACCAGATGTCACCACCTTACAATGAACTAAGAGCCTTCACACATGTGCCAACAAAACTTCCATTCCTGCATGTTGAAACATATGCAGAAAACTAGCGGTAGGATAAGTGCACTGCATTTAAACTTAAAAAGCATATCACCATCTTCCAAATGGAATTAGGCCCTCAATATCTAAAACAATATCTTTGCAATATGTTTAATTCAGCACTGTCAACATCAAAAATGTTGCTTTTAGCCAGTGAACTGCCTTTTTACAGGGATGTCTAGGAAGGAGGTAAGTAAAGTTTATACCGATAAGCAGAAATGGCTTCACAGATCTTTACTAATACAATACTATTCTCCACTTGATATCATTATCTAGTATTGTATTGAGTAGCAGTACTCGAGCCAGATGGTCTGAGGCATTTGTACTGATTGCTAGCTACATCTCACCACAGCTCAAGTTCAGCTCGGGCTCATGTTGTGTGAGAAAGTTGCCAATGACATAGATTAAGCGGTGATTTTCTCCCCTGGTACTCCAGTTCCTAAGGCACAACTTAGCTTGATTATGGTAAAAAGAACAATATAAGAAATTAGAACTTGAAGACATACCTGCTTTAAGCTTGAGCTCCAGATGCTGCCCCGACAGATGCAGGCACTTCAGCACTGGAAGAAAAACATAAGCATGATTAGTGGTCTCATAAAAAATACACCTTCCTTCATTACTCAGTAAAATGTAGCAGAATTGAATAGCACTTTTTAGCATGCCTCATATGAATGTGATGGATCACAATGAACAGTAAGTGTACATTATGTTAGACCAACCGTTCATAGAGACAGCCCCAACATTAGACAAAATACTACAGGAGTTGACACGTAGATATGGATCACTAAACCCTTCCAATGCTGGGGCTACTTTCGTCCAAAGCACAGGAACACAACGATTTTTGAAAACCATCTAAACCCAGTCATGCTGGTTTACATTATATAGCTCTCGCTGAGAACTCTCAGATGGGTACCCATATGCCAGGTTTTTAGCCATCTTTGAGGTTTTTTGCATCATTTTGTATTTGTCAAATTAGCCACCTACAGCATAAGGGTTAAGTAATCAATTTAACACAGGCACGCCTGTAGTGTTCATATATTTCTTTTAATTCTTAATTCTAATTTTGATTGATACAAAAATATGTCTCCATACATAGGATAGTGTTTTGTAATATCTGAATCAAGAGTGAGTCATTTCTTTGACCCATTCATGTCTGTAGTGCCCAAATATGTGCAGACGTTTTGTTAAAACAAAAATTGTTAGGACATTTTCTTAAAATATCTGAAGAAGAAATACTGATTAGAACCCAAACCACAACTTTCCTTCAAATATTTTTAGAACATATGCTTATTTCCAAAGATATTTTCAAACCTATCATTTATCTAAACTACACTTGTGGAGAAGATATCCAGGCATGAATGGGTTAATGTCTGTCTAAGTCAGGAGTCCCAAATGAGCCATTAAACTGCCTGACTAGATTTGCCTTGCTCATTTTGATACACAATCATATGATGATGGATAGAGAATGAGATTATATTAACCAGAATTCCTACAGGACTAGATGAGGGATGGGAGGAAAAAGATGTGTTTTATTTCCGTTGTTGAGGGATAAAGTCATGTAATGGTAACAATAGCTCAGTCTTCTACTTGAGAATTTTATCCATTTTGTTCAAAGGGACTAGTTGGAAAAATAATTAAGCTCCCCTGCAAGAATTTCAGTTTGCCTAAAGCCTTGTCTCTCCAGAGATCCAGTGACTTAACCCTTATGCTGCTGCTGGCTAATTTGGCCAATATGAAATGATGCAAAAAAACTGAGAAATGAATGAAACCCTGGCACATGGGTACTCATCTGAAAGTGCTCAGTAAGGGCCATCTTAGGAATACCAACAAGACAGGGACTAGATGGTTTTCAGAAATCTTTGCATTTCTCTGCCATGGACGAAAGTAGTCTCAGCATGTAAAGGGCTAAGTGGCCTGGGGGTTCCAAAGGCAATCCATAAGAGGTCCATTGACATATTTTTCAACAGCTGCTTTTCAACAGCAATTGAAAGGGGGGGGGGGGGGGGTTGCTACCCTGAACACTTCAAGTTTCATCTTAAAAAATAAAATGATGGGTATATTTTGCCTGGCATCACGGAGATATTGAAAATAAACTCATATCAACCTCCATGAATGCAGTAGTACATTTTTTTTTGCTCAAATGTGTAACATGATAAATACAGTGAAACCTCCTTATGTGAACCCCTCCAAGATGCGCCCACATATTGCCAACATATTTTCCTAGTGAACTTCAAGGATTATTTCATTATAATTAGAGAATTACTGAAGATACTGTCAATGTCTGATACGAATCCTCTAGAAGCATTGATTGCAGAAACTGCACACAAAGGATGAATTTCCTGGCAGTGTAGAATTACTGTACAAGCGGCAGGTCTGTTGTAGTGTTGTATTAGCCACACTGCCAGCGTTGTTACATGATGTATGGCGCTGGCCATTGTACCTGATAGGAGCAGGGGGCTAATCTTGTCACGTAACCCATTCATGCCCAAATCAACCCAGGTCTCACAAATGAGGCTACTTTCATACAAGGCACAAGGATGCAAAGATTTTTGAAAAACACCTAAACCCTGTCATGTTGGTGTTCATTGGAAAGCTCTCGCAAAGTTATCTCAGCTGAGTACCTTTATGCCATGGTTTCAGTCATTTTTCAGGTTTTTTGTATCATTTTATATTGGCCAAAATTCACCACCAGCAGCATAAGGGTTAAGAATAAGTAAATAACCACCATTTCTAAGACCTTTCCACAGATTACTCTTATGATATATAAGAATATTTTGGACTGTGTATTTAAGCATCTGTAGGCTCACTAGGCTGGGGCATGAACGGGTTAAAAAAAACTTGGCTTAGCCAATCACGATGATGAGTGAGGATAGTGGGGCAACCACACACTCCCAATCATAGCCTCCTTATGATAATACAAATATCAACCTAATCAGTTAATCCAGAAATTGTTTTCTGGATACTTTGAGCAAGAACTTGAGAATTAGGGATGGTCTAACACAACATTTGAAGGAAATCTGCTGGATGAACATTTTTCCTTCAAATATTTTCCCAACTTACTTTTAGCCAGAAAGATATCACCAAAATTGTCAGTCATTTGCTGCTGCATTGCTTTTGAAAATCTGTTAGGAACTTATCATTAATTTGTAAAACATAGGAAGAAGAGATAACCCTTTCAATGCTGAGGCTACTTTCCTCTAAAGCACTGTGAAGGATGCAAAGATTTTTGAAAAACATCTAAACCCTGCCATGTTGGTATTCATTGGAAATCTCTCGCTGCATATACTGTCAGATGAGAACCCATATGAGAGGGTTTCAGTCGGTTTTCAGTTTTCTTTGCATGATGTTTTATTGGCCAAATAAGCCACCAGAAGCAAAAGGGTTAATGGTTGAGATATAATTACATTTCCCCTCTGAATTCTGCCTAAATGAGCATCCAGTAAAAACCGCCAGACTTTCTGGGGCACTAAACGGATGAATGCCTTCAATTATTTGTTCCGCTTGTTTAGGATGTTGTTGACTTGATGATGTTCTTAATATTGCATAAATAGCCCACACTTCACGGCGATACTGATTAATCAGGCCTAACAATACAATTCCCCTTCATGATGAGACAGATGCTATGAGGTAAATCAAAATAATAACAATTAATAATCATTATAAGTGGTCAGGATGAATTATGTAGGTACAATAAAGAACATTTTCAAAGGCCTTTTTTTTCTCAGCGGACTCACAAAGCATTTAACTCAATCATGCCAGCAGTGTCCAAAAATCCTGCTGAACTGTGGTAACTTTCTTACAAAATCACTATTTTATGAAATATTTGAAGGAGCTATTACATTATAAGACTCAATATACACCTCTCCTTCAAATATTTGTGAAGTTAATGCTTTGTTACCAAGTCATCTCTTTAAATCGCTTAGATCCAGACAACACTTTCTAACCCTTCCAATGCTGAGGATTTTTGAAAACCATCTAAGCCCTGTCACGTTGGTATTCGTTGGATAGCTCTCACTACACTGAGTACTCTCGGATGAGTACCCATGTCCGAGCGTTTCAGTCATTTTCAGGGTTTTTGCATCATTTTGTATTGACAAACTTAGCAACCAACAGCTTAAGGGTTAAATGAAGCTGTAGGACCCTTAAGTCCAGAATTCCTCATTGAAGATATTGTCTGAATACCCTAATACTTATGATACTAATTTGAGGTTTAAGCACAAGTTAAAATAATATATGAAAATATTGTTTCTTCATAATTTCACAAATTATCCCTTAACCCTTCCTATGCTGAGGCTATTTCGTCCCAAGAACATGGACGCAAAGATTTTTGAAAACCATCTAAACCCTGTCATGTTGGTATTCATTGGATAGCTCTCACTGAGTACTCTCATATGAGTACCCATGTGCCAAGGTTTCAGTCATTTTTCAGGATTTTTGCATATTTTGTATTGGTCAAATTATTTACCAGCAGCATGAGGGTTAAGTATTTTACAAATGATGCCCCAATATGAGGTCTTGTTTGGTCACTCTGGGAATGAAGGGGTTAATAACATAAATCAATCCATAAGCAGATTATATCCAGTATCGCAGCAACTCCATTATGGATTAGTATGAAGATCGATGAACTGGATAAAAAGTAGGAAATTGCTAGTGTAATATGTTCAGAATGGATTTCATTTCACATGTGGAATACAAAGAGAATACTTTAACTTTACTTTGATATCTACAAGTCAACAGATTTTATCACAAGAAACTACCTAGTATTAACATGCGTTTCATGAAGGATTAAATCATGAAATGCAGGCTAGGATCCTGATTATCAAACTATTTGAACATATGATAAAAAACAAAATGACATTATGGTCATTTTTACGTAAATGTAGCCTGTAGTTTATTCATCAAGTAAATCTATAACTAACTAAGGCGCTCTCTTACATAACTACACCTGGCTGAATACATTTGTTTGTAATGTTTGATTTCCATTACCATGTAAGCAGACTATTTTGTTGATATTCCTGTGGCCATTAACCATAATTTTGGACCTACTTGATGGCGGAAAGTTACATAGAACTTAAAGCCCATAATTCTCCTTCAAATATTTTGTTACATCAAAAACATCAAAGATCTATGTTTTAATAATACATCTCCTAACACAAGAACCATGTAGATCTCTGATACATGAAAAAAAAATAAGCCAGCGACATTTCAATATATTCCCAACTACATGAAACAGACAAATCCCACAACGATGAGTGAGTGAGGTGGCTATAAATATCAATCCCTATTTCTAATGTTATCAGCAACATATGTAGGCACAGAGGAGTCCTATCCGTTATAGAGACACGCATCATTTCCCCCTGAACACTGCTGACTTATCCAGAACAATTAAGACCTCCTTGAGGACAGGCATTTTAAGACACCCATCCATTACCCATAATGCCTTAGGCTGCCGCCAAGTGCTTGCAGTGGAGAATGGATCCCGTCATAAACCTATTCATGCCTATAATGCCTAAAAGGTCTGACTATTCTACTGTTATTATATGTACCAAAGTATAAAATGGAAATTATTTTGAGCAGTCAAATGTAAATATGAATTCAACACACAGTGTTCTTTCATATGACATGATCATTTCCTATTCATTCCTGTGATGGCTATTTTGGTGATATTATTTGTACCAAACCATAGAATGGATTTCCATTTTATTAGGAGCAGTCAAACAATAATAATTAAACACACAGTATTCTTTCATATGATAAGTGAATTAACTGCTCATTTTCTAGTTATAATCAAAAGCATTGAAGGTCCAGATGATAGGTTTCAATGAAGAACTCAGGGCATAATAAGGTTAAATGACAGACAATGGAGTAAGAATAAGCAGATGGAGTGGATGGTGTGTAGGAGTAATTTATGGAAATGATAAAATACATTGCCACTTACACAAAAAACTAGCCGTGAATGTTTTTTGCTGTTGAAAATTGGAAAAGCGTCTTTCTTCAAATTCTAGATTATATAATTTGGAACAAAGTTGGAGTCCATTTTATGTCTGACCTAAATGAAGATATCACCAAAATGTCAGTTTTTGCCAGCATATACGATTGTCTCCCCTGCTGGGACAATGAAAAGCTAATAACTAAAGAAATAACATTTTATCAATGAACTCCTGAACTAATTCTTTTGCTATCTGGTATGGAATGTAGTTTCGGATCATAACAAAATTAGTAAGTCACTGCAAACATATATAATACAATACTAAATACTCAATGAAACATTTTTCACAAAAAATACACTAAAATGATATGTTCCTGGAAACATAAATGATACATACTTTAAACTCCATCGAATATTTTGTCGAACAGCATAGCATTGAAACTTCGAGCCAAAACTTCCCTAAATGACCTTGAAAGTAAATCTAAAACGTCCCCAAATGACCTTAAAATAAATCAAATTTACCAAATTCTAATCAGTTTATGTAAGTGCCATAAGAAAGAATCCCTAAAATTCTAAAGGATTTCACAGAACTGTTTTTGACAAGTGCGGATAGGGATGTGCTGATGTGGAAACCAAAAACAATGTCCCCCCTGATAAGGGGGAGACATAATGAATAAATGAAAACCATACTTCAGTCAATGAAATGTCCATATGAAGTATGTATACCCTCTTTTGATCTTACAACTTGGATCTGTATGCCCCTAACGGAGACACAAGATATTTTCTATGGGGCCTTTAACTTTGTCAGTAGAGGAGAAGATGCAAGATATCTTGTCCAGCAGACTAATTATTTCATGCAAACCACATAAACGCAAACGGAATTGAACTAATTATGAAAACAGGTTTTCAAATAAATCCAATTTCAGCCTGGATGCCAGCGATAGCGCAGCTGATTTGCCCCCGCGATAGCCGCCCAATTGAGGAATTTTCTCTTTTTATTAGCATATCAATGAATCACACAAAGTAGGGAGGATCTCTGGATCAATGTGCTAGCACTGGGGCAGAAATCAGATTGACTCTCCATTCTTGACTGCCGCCCGCCTCAGGCCTAAAGACGGAGAGGATGGATTCACAATAACCTAGAATCTAACCTCTTATAGATATATCTATTCACTGTGATCATGAAGCAACTATTTTGGTTGATCAGGTTTGTTCATATTTTCCTCATTAAGTCAGTCTACAATGAAGGCTGTTTTCGATATTCTATTCCCTAGGCTTGGGAACATGGGGTTCGTAGTAACCTAGAACTAGGCCTTTTTTTTAATTGTTGATTTTCCTGCTCGCCAAGCATCAATGCCGTTCTGTACAATAATAACGTATTAAACAATGCCATAATATATCAATACAGAGTAGTGAAAAATCAGTTTTTGTCAGGTTTGTTCAAATTTTTCTCACTTGGCGGTGCTGGCATAGCCTAAAATTTAGGCCCCTATGAATAAAAGTATTCTGTATGTATTTCAAAGCTGACCATGCAGCAAGTTCCTCGGGGAGTCATGTCGGTTCCTATTTTTCTCACTTGGTGGCACTAGCGTACTAGAATTTAGGCCATCACAGCTACATCAGTTCTGGTCATATCTTTTTTCTTGACTATGTGGAAAATACTGCAGGTTAATGTCAGATCTGTTCATATTCTTTTTACTTGGTGTCACCAGCATGGCTTTGTCAGATTGTCAGAGTTAAAATGAAAATATCACAAAAAGGACTGACCACAAAGTACCACCTAGGGCTTAGTGACAGCACTAAACACCTGGAATTCTACATTTACTGCATGCTGGTTCATTATCCTAATCAAATAATGTTAGTTTATATTTCTAAAAAATATCAGAAAAATTGGGTCATATGTGTGAAAATGGATGTATCTTAGTTAACTATTATTTAAGTCAATACCTCTAGAATCAGTGTCAAACAGTACCACCAATTGATTGACAGGAAATAGATTTGAGGGCAACGGCCATGAGAGATAGTTTAACCTATTCATGCCTGCATTGGCCAAAAAAATGCCTGACTATTTTGGCAACACCTCTCAGACCAAAGTTTATTTTGCAAAATATTCAAGGAGAAACTTCATCAGAACTTTTTAATCATCAAAAATGCATCTTCAAATGCTTTTTGTTTCCATGCTTTGTTCGTAATGTATTCTTTATAAGAATCAATACTTCAGAGGACAATATCAGAGAGGACCATTAGGCATGAATGGTCATTAGAGATATCTTTAACAAGAGCAGGGCCCGAAGAAGCCATATCAGTAAGGATGTCACATTGGCTGGCTTTAATAGGCTACTTATGGCTTAGTGGATAATGAAATAGATGGGTGATTGGAGATGATACTCTCTGAGGAGTATATTACCCACAATTCAGTGTTAAAAGCCCATACGTGGGATTCACATCCATGGTTCCAGTCAACCCATTCACATCTGAAATATACACATGGAGATCGCTGCTCCTCTCATGTGTTCTTAGTTCCACCTATAGCCAGCAGAGGGCAGCACGAGCGCCTGGAGCCATGCACATGTACTCACCGCTCCTCTCATTCATCATTCAGAGACCGCACAGCAAATTGCAGTGGAAGATAGCAGCGGTGGGGAAAGTCAGCAATTAGAATTGATAGCCGCTATTTACTGCGGCCACCAGTGTTTCTCGGAAACATCCCACTATTACGTCAACCCGTTGTTCCTCGTTAGAGGGGCAGACATCCACACAAATTAAGATACTACGTCCAATTGCTGAGAGAGAACTAAGACAGACGTTTGGCTCCTACCTTAAACCATTTATGCATCAGAATTTCTCCTAATATTGTCATCTAAATATATCATACATTCTGCAAATAACTTAGGAATTAAAAAGTACAAACTATTTAAAGGACGATTGTTAATTAAAATTAAAATTAACATTTCTCTTTCATATATTTTTTTCAAAATATACTTTCTGTCTTGTTACCTAGCCACACAAGGGTCCTTTAATTTCCTTACTTGTTCAATAACAAATCTGTAGCTTTACACACTTCATGTCTTTCTATCTATCTATCTAAGTCAAGCTAACTATTTTTGTAACTTTCTTGAAAATAATTTTGATGAATGTATCTATTCCAAATAAGTAATAAATAGATATTGATGTTTTCCATTGGGATAGTTGGAGCAGAGATCTATCTAAGCTGGTCCATACACTTGAATGGGAGTCTGGCCAGCCTTTTGTTCGAGTCAGACATCATGGATCAGATGACAGGCTTGGAAAACAGCACATGTCAAGGTGGCGTGCAGGATTAGAGATGATCTGTACAGCAATCAGTCTCTGAGCCAGCTTTCTCAAATTCAGCATATACATAAATGAGCTATGTGCAACATTTGGATTTTCATCTGTGTGAAAAAGTTTCCGATTAATTCATCTAAACGCTGGTGAGTGAAATAAGGATATTCACTAGCAAGGCTGTTCAAGTGACCATCACAGACCGATCTCTCATCACTGCTTAAGGAAAGTTGCTTACATCTTGTTGGAGGCACATAAGAAAGTTAGCAGTGATTCCAGGAAAGCCAATGGTATTTCCCAGGTACTCCAATATTCTGGCCAAGCACAAAGGGTTAAATAGTTATAACATAGGCATAAACAATATCGATAGGGTCACAACAATAAATTGAGGTTTAGTGGGAAGTAAAGCTTTTCAAATTAGTATGCCTCTAAACCTTTAAAAATATATTAATTCTCATAGTATAAACAATCAAAAATATTTCAGAAATGACCTTGGAAACATGGATTTCAAGGTTTCTCTTTCTATTTTTAAACAAAACATATGAACTTCAATAACCATTAAAACTAGATCAAAGTAATCGAAACACTTTGTCAAGTTTTAAAGAAAATATATGAATATAAAAGATATATGGAGTACATAATATATCAAATCCATTTAGAATGTGTTACACAGTTCATTATATATTAGGTAGGCAGGCATCTGATGGATATTAATGAGAACTGCGCTGAAACATTCTCCTTCCCAAGAAACAACACGTAATCATAAAGCCATCTCCATAGCTGGTCTGGCTGCAATAAACCTTTCAAGTTCTCCTGTACAGACTAATGAGAGCAGGTTCAGCACATGTGGCTCCAATTATCAAGCCAATCATATGACACTCACCTGCTTTACCCATTCAGGCTCAGAATTATCCTTGAGAGGTACCGATTGGACCTATCATGATACTTCAGAATATAACTCAACCCTTCCATTGCTAAGGGTATTTTCATCCGAAGCACAAAAACACAAAGATTTTTGAAAACCATCTGAACCCTGTCATATTGGTATTCATTGGAAAGCTCTCGCTGAATACTCTCAGATGAGTACCCATGTGCCAGGGGTACAGTCATTTTTTTAGATTTTTTGTATCATTTTGTATTGGCCAAATTAGCCACCACCAGCAGCAAAATATTTGAAATAGGATTATGGGTTCAATTCTGATAAACATTTTTTGATGAATTATAAGCCAAAAATGGTAATGTTAATACAATACAGGGATTAACAGATTAATAGGTTTTTAAACCTGTAATCCTGAATGTCTTTGTGTGTTTGGTTAATGCCATTCATGCTTAGTTTCCTTCGAAAAGGAATGCCTGGATCCGTAATACTTATTTACTGAAAATTGTACATGCATAAATGATGAATTCGCAAAATCCTTCAAGGGGAGTTATTGATTTTATTTCATTGACATTTCCTTTTTACTATTTCACTATGTTGCTATGGCCAAAGAGATAGAGCCAAAATACCTTTTGGGCTGCTACAGACAAGGGTAGTTATAATGCCCTATATCTGCTATGAGGCAATGTGTGTCACCTGCATGCAGGCACTCAGCAATTCCATATCACTACATCATTCTATCTACTTCTCCAATACACTACCTTACACCCTAAAATCTTACACAATGTTACGTACCAAAAGTTAAAATTTAATAGTAAACTTAATAATCTTATGGTAATGAGAATGTAGTGCATAAGAAATAACAATAGAGTTTATTGTTTTCCATTTTGCATTTTATATTAAAACTTAAATAAAGGGTTAAACAGGTGACCCATTAATGCGTACAGAGGCCAAAATCAGCCGAACAATTTTTGTAAAAACTTTCAGGCTAAAGTGAAGTTGAGAAAATATTTGAAAAAGAAATGTTGTTCAGAACTTTGTCAACAACTCTCCTTCAAATATTTTGTAAAATTATTCTTAATGCCAAGGTTATAATCAAAATTATCGAAGATCCAGATGACAATTTGAAGAGGATCTCTTAAGCATTAATGGGTTAAAGTTGTCATTAACCCATTGACATCAGGAGATTTCCAAGATATTCATTTCTCTATCTCATTAGATACGTGAAAAGTTGCCAGACCCAGAGCACACTTCAGATACAAATATAGAAACATTAAAAGCAATAAGTTACTCTTAGGGTGAAACTGCTGCTATCAAAGTAAGAACTTTTAAGAAGATCAGCAGGATGATTTCTACAAAGACCTAAACACACAATCTTCATTGATAGCCAAGTCAGAAAAGTCTGAAGTAAAGTACAAACCAAGACCAATCATTTAACAGAGTTAGGTAGTTAGTCAATAGCCAAACACACTGTAGGATTTCATAGCACACACCAGGCGTGGAAATACACCAGGACTAATCTAGGACCAAACAGCAAAAACAGGGACGCAAAATCAACCGCAGATGCAGATACAGTAATTTAAATGGGAGGTCCAATGGAGGAAGTTTGGGTTTCAGCCAAAGATGGAAATATTATATATTTGCCTTGAAAACAGGGCTTGCACCTAGGATAACCAGGTAGTCAGGTGAAGCAAGCTTTGCCCCAAATCATCTTGTCTTGCTGGCAATCTTTGTTGGCCTAACTATTTGATAATGAAAATGTTCATTCACCTCCAGCATATAGTCCCAATTGTCACCTTTGGTCTTTTGTGCATGATTTTTCTAGTTATACCTTATTTATATAGCGGTGCTGGATTAACAATTGATTTTATCCTATAGGGGAACATCTTGGAGACTGAAGGTCAAACAAGTTGCAGTTTGAAGGCCAGCCAATTTTGAAGTTTGAAAGTCAGACAAGTTGCAAGCAGGCAAGTTACATTTTGAAGGTCAGACAAGTTGCAGATTGAAGCACAGGCAATTTGCAGTTTGAAGGTCAGACAAGTTGCAGATTGAAGGCCAAACAAGTTGCAGATTGAAGGTCAGGCAATTTGCAGTTTGAAGGTCAGACAAGTTGCAGATTGAAGGTCAGAGAAGTTGTAGTATGAAGGTCCGACAAGTTGCAACCTTGAAGGTCAGGCAATTTGCAGTTTGAAGGTCAAACAAGTTGCAGTTTGAAGGTCGGGCAAGTTGCAGATTAAAGGTCAGACAAGTTGCAGTTTGAAGAAAGTCAGGCAAATTTTAGTCTGAAGGTCAGACAAGTTGCAGATTGAAGGTCAGACACGTTACAGATTGAAGGTCAGGGAAGCTGCAGATGGAAGGTCAGGGAAGTTGCATTTAGAGGTCAGACAAGTTGAAATTTGGAGGTCAGACAAGTTTCAGATTGAAATTGAAGGTCAGACAAGTTGCAGATTGAAGGTCAGACAAGTTGCAGATTGAAGGTCAGACAAGTTGCAGATTGAAGGTCAGGGAAGCTGCAGATTGAAGGTCAGACA
The DNA here is from genome assembly GCA_963942565.1 of Maea johnstoni. NCBI lineage: Eukaryota > Metazoa > Annelida > Polychaeta > Spionida > Magelonidae > Maea > Maea johnstoni. The sequence continues at coordinate 39,951,429 of OZ012685.1, read as the reverse complement.
AGTTGCAGATTGAAGGTCAGTGAAGCTGCAGATGTGATGAACTTGCCTTGTACTCAATTACTGGGAGAACATGTTGTCTGGGCAATGGAACTATCTGCAATGCCTAGAGCACTGTCTATGTGACTTTTACAAGGTTGAGGTTCCTCAATTCCTTCCCACACTCCTGTATCCACACTTACACTATGCTAGCTGCATCACAACTACCACAGCTAAACACTATGGTCAAAAGAAACCAACTTCAAACATAAAACACAATTTAACAAATAAAACAAATGGCAACCAAAAAGTGCAGACCTGCCAGCCGGGAGGGTACCAAGAAACAGTGCCCCCTGGTGTACCCATAGCAACAAGCAAGGTCAAGGTCATCTGTGCAGGGGTCAAAACTAAAGGTCAAACCAATCATGGGAGTACTGAAGACTAAACAATGCAAAGTAATAGTAACGACAAGGTGGAAAGGCTTCATACCCTGCTTAGTGGTCATGTGAGCCACTTCTTGGTGGTTTACGGCAAGGATAACATCGCCAGCCTCAAGCTACAGCAAGAAACAGAAGTAAAATTAGACAATATCCAGGAGCAGGAGGGGTTGGTACAACATCAACAACAGACAGGGCTCCAAGCACGGCAGGGACACAGATCCACCACTGACAGCAAATACACCACTTAGCATCCTTGTAGAATGGCACCATGCAACACCATGAGATACCAATGGTGCACCGCATCGATCGTGTGATATCATTTATGATGGTGACATGTGACATTAACTGTTGATGGCACTTCGTGACACCAAGTGTTAATGACATTTTATGACATGTTTGGATGGTACCATGTGACACCAATGGTACAAGACATTTTGTGATATTTTTGGAAGATATCATGCGACACCAATGGTTAATGACATTTTGTTACATGTTTGGATGGTACCATGTGACACCAATGGTACATGACATTTTGTGATATTTTTAGATGGCACCGAGTGACACTAATAGTTATTGACATTGTGTGACGTGTCTGGATGGCACCGTGTGGCCCCATTCGTTGATGACATTTGTGACTTTTTTTGGATGACACTATATGATGCCAATAGTTAGAGCCATCATTTGACTTAATTGAGGATGGTGACCCGCGATACCATTGGCAGATGTCACTAGGGGGCACCACTGGTTGATGGCATTGGCATCATGTGACATAATTTCTGGATGGTACCATGAGACACCAACATTTCAGAGTTGCTGAAAAATACCACTTATACAGAACAGAAACTCCCACATACACAATAATTGTAACAGGAACACTATGTAACTATTTCTGTGATTCATCAACATATATACCAGAATGATATCACATAGGACCAGCTGCAATGCCTACAATGCATACACAGGTTAAATACAAAAAGGCGAAACAGGTAAGTGCATATTTTTCAATCTGCTTATACGATATTCATTCCAGTTATGCGGTATTATACTGGAATTGTCTGAACCAGCTCTGCCACTTCACACATGCACAGTGCATTTCACTAGAAAGTATCCACATAAACCACACACATAAATATATACATGGTCACACACACACACACACACACACAAACTTATGTACATACAAGACAACACACCAGTATACAAATACATGATGGTATTTGCAGTGCCACTTTTTTCATACGTATCTACATTTGCAGTATTACCAACCACATGTATAATACATGTCTATAACCCTACACATTGTACAATACGATTGTATAATACACAACTAAAATTGTGCACATTGTACATACAATGTATATCCACATGTACAGTACATATCCTCATTTGCAGTTCACATAAAGGATATAATGATATAGCTAGGAAGTAAAATCTATTAACACTCTGTGCAACAAAACAAACTATTTTCTGGGAAATCATATCCAGATAAATGTATTTCCTATTAACAAGCATGGACAGCAAAATAAAAATCATTTTGAAATACTGATGAAAGCGGTGAATCCCTAGTATTATATAGGATAAATCTTATTGAAAATCAACTATTTTTGATTAGGTTCATTCTCTTAGTGCATCAAGAATATAAGGTGTTCAAAATTGTAATAATAACAATAATATTAATAATAATAATAATAGTAATAATAATAATAATAATAATAATAATAATAATAATAATAATAGTAATAATAATAATAATAATAGTAATAATAATAATAACAATAATGATAATAATAATAATAATAATAATAATAATAATAATAATAATAATAATAATTCCAATAATAATACCAATAATAATAATAATAATAATAATAATAATAATAATAATAATAATAATAATAATAATAATAATAATAATAATAATAATAATAATAATCTCTATTTCTTCAGTAAGGAACACAGGTAATTAAAGCATTTTGATGTAGCCTTCAGGTATGTAAATCTTCTAATTAACTTGATTGGTCAACCCGCAACCCCAGCCCTGGATTTACCTCATGCCTTATGAGCCTGTTGAATAGATGATATGATCCTAAACCACTGTTTGTGGATCTTGTATAAATCAACCTTTATTCTAGCTATAAAAGTATGATGTAATATTTTATCTTTGCCTTGGCTTAAAAGGGTTCAGTCCCCTCTGAGAGCAGAGGTAACAGGGGAGCAATAATCCACCTGCTAGCGAGCAACAAAAAGAGGAATAAAGTGGCTACAGTACCTAGCACATGATGCCCTTAGGGAGGCAGATTTATTAGACCTGTTGCCAGGACTCTGAAACTATCGGTCCAAAATGGCCAATCAAAATATATTTACGTGACCTATCTGACACGGACGACCATAACATTTTCAGATAGCAACCCGTAAACATGTACATTGTATATACTTAACCCTTGTGCTGCTAATGGCTGATTTGGACATAACAGAATAATTTGAAAAATGACTGGAAAGCTGGTATATTGGTACTCATATGATAGGACTCAGCAAGGGCTTTCCAATGAATACCAACATGATAGGGTTTCGCTAATTGCCAAATATTTTTGTGGTACTGTGCTTTGGACTAAAACGTAGACTCAGCATCACAAGGGTAAAGACAAATTGCATACAGCATTTCAAATGATGTCCTAGTATTTACATTTAAAATGAAAATGTTCAATCATTTTTTCTAGATTTGCAATTTTAGAAATACCAGCTGAAAGCATTTAGATATTCTACTGTGTGTTCTTAAAGGCTTTAGGCGTCCAAATGATGGCCAGACACCTTGTTGGTAAAAGCCCAAATAGTAACGAAAACTAAATCGAAATCCCCAGAATTATCTGTGCATATAGCTTCATTGATTTCTTAAACAGTAGGCAACCACAAGAAAAAATGCTGGCAAAAGCCCTAATAGTATCATAAACTAAACCAAAGTCACCAGAATTATCTGTGCATATAACTTCATTGATTTCTGAAATAGTAGGCAACCACAAGAGAATTATTTTGGCTAAAGCCCTAACAGTACCACAAACAAACAAACTAAACTAAGTCACAAAAATTATCTCACTCTGTGCATATAACTTCATTAATTTCTTAAATACTGTAGAATGGCTAATTTTCCCGTGTGTTTTATTTTCCCGTTTTTTCCCGAATGCTATCAAACGGGAATAAACAACACCGGGGAAAATCATTACACATCATGTCCGGACTTAATAAACACGGGAAATTCTGACCTTAGTTAAATAGACTGGGCCAGCTTTATCTCTGAAGTGTCAGACCTGCGTTTACTCAGAGTGATAGCGGTCATCCCTTATTGCAATCCACATGCGGCAGGGAACAATTGGGGGGTCACTGTATGACTTCTGATCATGCTGTGACTGCAACTCACCTACTTAAGGGATTAAATCCCTGGAGATCTGTTTCTAGTCGCCTCTCTAGACTGGTGAAAGTCCCACCACCGCATGGGCTGCTGCATGGCCATGCACATGCTTATATAACACTGGGAACTGTCTCCAGTCTATAAGTTGCTTATCTAGACTGGTGATAGTCCCATTGCAGAGTGTGTTGTTGTACTGATAAGCACTTCAACCCATGGCACATGTTTATATAAGACTGTGGACTACTTAAAACTACTTAAGATCTACTTAAAACGGGAATATTAAAAACGGGAAAAAACATATGTCTTCTTTTCGGAAATATTAGAAACGGGAAAACCCAAAAATGAAAAATTAGGGAAAATTGTCACACGGGAAAATTAGCCATTCTACAGTAGTGAGCAAAAACAAGAGAAGATTTTGGTGCCGATATTAGAATAAGTTGCTTTTTGCTAGTAGTGGGCAAGCACTAATGGAGAAGGCTGGGTGCGAATCTGTGGAGAGATTAGCCAGGTCAGCATGAGGACAATACCTAATTCTGTCGCAAACTCGTAGGGAGTGCTCCCAAAACATTAATTCAGGAAATCCCATCTTGTTTTGGTCCCCCGCTGCAGCGCGCTGGCTTTGATTGCTCAATAAATAATTGCCGGCAGAACTCGCGCCTGCCGCGCCCGATACTTCCGCAGCATCCTCAATCTATCGATCGGCTTATCCATCGCAGCGCAGATCTTAAACGCCCCCTTTCTCCGTTCTAGCACCATGATTTCCCAAGTGCTCCAATGTCGCCTTTGTAGGGATCAAGACTTTCTGGTAAGGATGAAAACTCTAGTGCTTACCAATATCAAACCAGCAAGCTAATCATGAGTTGAACTAATAACACATACAACGGCCCTGTACTACTGTGTCCATAGCATAATAAACATATTGTTCCCATAGATAATCTCCTTTTTATGGTATGACACCCCTGTATCTAATAACACAAAATCATTGTCAACTGACAAGTGAAAATTCAATTGTTCCATACTGATTGTGCTTCTACCAATGCTACCATACCCATTTCTGGCCAGGTCCTTACAGCTACAGCTACTACGTACTGTAGAGTATAGAGTTCGATACATTATAGCACATAGCTCTCAATATCAACCCCTTTCTCTTACAATAAAGCAATAAATGGCAGGCACATACATTCGGCCAGTTTTGACTTGGTCTCCAAGGCACCAAGCTACAACTCATCTGCAGCTAGACTATACACAGATGAGTTCAGCTTTAAGCACACACACACACCCATTAGAGTGGTCCAGTATTGAGTGTTTGATGATGGTGGGCATAGTATATGGGGACTAGCTGACCTGCTAATAGAAGTGTCAACACCTGCATCACTATGATAACTGTAATTGCCGTCTCTGAAAGCTTTTGCAAACAATATATCATTACCATTTGGGCAATAAGGGCAGGCACTCATACCTGCAAGGTCAAGGAATAACAAAAAGCCAAATTTCAAAAGGGCTTAACCTGGCTTTCTTGCCTGATTCGAAGACATCTCGTATGAATAAATGGCACTGCTTAATGTTAGAGTGGTCAGCGGGGTACCTAGCCTGACTTCCCTATCAGATCGAGAAATGACATCCCTTACGGCGGAGAGAAAGGTGGAGGGGCATAGCCGAAATTTTCCTGGCAACGTACTGGCGACCATTGGCGACGGGGGGCAATAAGTGAGTTAGTAAGTATTTATTGACTATATCTTCGATATAAAAAATACATTGTACAAACTTGATTCAATAGAAAATTATTGGGGTAAAAATGTAGTGGCAATCCCCCGCAACCATCTTTTGCCACCACGTTGCGAGCAAGTTGCCAGCATAGTGTAAAAGGGGCTTAAGCCAGCAGGACGTCTGGGCACCTATTGAACGCCCCAACCCTCAAAAATCTCCTGTCAGGACACATGCGTTTTATTGTGAGTACTTTCTGAAAATGTCAGTTTCAAGCAATTTTTTTTAAATTCACCTCAAAATAATTCCCATAAAATTGTATAAGGATATTATGCCTTATTTCAATAAGTAAGTGTATGTTTATGGCTGTAATTTGAGTATACTGTGGTCTCCCTTGAAAAATAGGATGCCCAATAATGGGCACCCAGTTTCAAAATCCTCGCTGAGGCCCTGGGGAGGGGAGTGGTTGGCGGGAGTTATTGTGGTACTGTAGTATACATGAGTCCCTGGCCAACACTGAGAGCCACTCAGCCAACCAGGAATACTGCAGCATGATTACAACGGAAACTCTGTCTCTTCTAATCAACACACAACCTCAGTCATAATGGATTGGTCGTCCCCTACTATTATTCTGTATTATTCCTGTCTCGGAGAGCGAAACTTCTATGAGCCTTGGAAATTGTGCCAGTGTTTTTCTCAGGCAAAATATGAATAATCTCTAAATGATTTATGCCAATTGGTCACATATGAAGCAAGTTCTGCTCTGTTTTGCATCCTTAGAAAAGAAATTTAATAAAGTACATCTAATAAAACTGGAGATCATCAGAATTGGAAACCTACCTTCTGAAAACTGCACGCATAATCAAACATATATACCTTGTAACATAACTATACAAATATGTGCATTACATAATGAAAAAAATGTTTTAAGACAAAGAATGTCTGACAATACCCATATTATTACACTTGCCTGTAAGGCTGGTAGTGTAACAAAAAGAATGTCAGAGCCATCACATGTTTTGTTTAAATATTCTGAACTTATCATTTTCGATATGATTATTTTTGATTGCTAATAATGTAGTTGTACTGTATATCAAAGGGTATCGGATTTGCTTACGAGGAATGAAGATCTGACCTGGTGGCTGGTGCGTAAAAAAGTGTCACTTTCTTAGGGGTTGCTGAGGAATGCGATGTATCATCTTAGACTTTCATGTTCTCTGGGTGTCTGGCTGGGCTTCCTGGCCCTGGATCGTCTTATCTGGCCCTGGCACACATGCTCAATTCTACAGAGAGAGCAGCAGCCTGCCACTATTGATATCTCATCTAGCAAGACAAAACCTAATTAAACAATTGCTCTAATCATTGCATGCCATCTCTGTGAAATACTGCTCTCGGGCACAGGGAGGGAAAAAATGAGGACTAGATGTACATCTAATTAAGCTTGGGGGGGGGGGGGGGGGTAGGATACGCTCAACCCATCAACATTTGAAGCACACAGCCACACACAGGGCCTGACACATGTGGATATTTCTTGATAACAAAACAATATTTTTGGTGAATATTAGACTTATGTGATTGAACCCCTAGCACATGGGTACTCATCTGAGAGTACTCATCAAGAGCTTTCCAATTAGTACCAACATGACATGGTTTAGATGGTTTTCAAAAAAAATTTTGCATCCTTGTGCTTTGGAGGAAAGTAGCTTCAGCATTGGAAGGGTCAACAAACCATCATAAGTCACTTCTCAAAACAGTTCTCCATTCCCTATTTTGGGAGTTATGTGCAAAGGTCTCAGATCATGTATGGACTCCAGTTGAAAAAGGATAAATATCAAAATTTGACATGAAAGAAGAATATCATGGTGGATTAAATTATGTAGAAGTGCTGGCTAGTGGTTGCAGATTGAGCTGTGGAGAACAATAATAAAACTGAGTGAAGGATGAATATAGTCTGACCGTATCAGTGGTGATATCAATATTAACTTAACCCTAGCTACCTAGACCTTTTGAGCAAACACTCTCCATTATACTGAACACCCCACTCCTCATCAATACTCCACGGCCCAGGAAAATATCCATCAGCTTATTTTACAGTCCGTAACGCCCCCAAATAGCACCGGCTCTATAAATCTATATCAATAGAAGAAATGGATTTTTTCTCTGAAGATCTGCTTGGGCTTGTTGACAAACGCAGCTTGCAGAGGCTGAGTTGGCTGCCAGGGATATTTAGCTTTGATTTTCAATCAGCTGCTACACCGGACAGGGACAGGATAATCCTTTTTCCAGTATTTCAAAACCGCTTCATTGCTTATTATGAGGCACACTTCAAAGCAGATCAGCACAGAATTTCTGTGTGAGAGGTAATTTACCCAGTAAATAGATTCAATCTTACCAGTCATAGGTAGTCCATTGATACTTCCAGTCTTTACCTTATGAGATGCTATGCATCTATAGGGCAGGATTTGGATGGGGAAGGGGAGTTATGAGGTTTGAAAAATTAAGAATCTTCCAACAAGAATCAGTCCTTAAAAAGCTTACACACTCTCATTCAAATCTGCCTGTGGCATGTGTTTTAACTCAAAAAACTCAAAATGCAACATAGTCAATAATATATGATTACAAATCCTTATATCATCACATCCATGACTACCTTATAGTAAAGATTTCAAATCATGTTGGGGGTTGTAACAGTAACTTTCATAGCTACTTGTTCATTTGGTTAATACTATTGCCACATAAATGTGCTAACTGACCATCACTGACCACTAAATCCTACTGGTATCGGCATGCATCAAACGAGATGACGTTTATAAATATGGGCTGGGAGGCAGGCTCTTCCTATCTGTATGAGACTTTATCCCATAAACATGACCTTGGAAGTGGCTTACACAATATCTATCCAATGAATTCATAGCTTCACACTCATTTACATTTCAAGCCAGCCTAACCTTTGGTAATATCTACCTAGCCACTGGTTTCAATTACCTGTTCCGGGTATTCATAAGTAAACTAGATAGTCCTGTCGTCTTTGATGTTTTTGATATTTGTTTCAGTAAGCCACCACGAGCCACTGATTATGGGATCTGGTATTTGCATCCTTCAACATTAAAGCGCATCTTTTATTCATGTGTATAATCTTATTTTCAAACATCCTTCAGGCTGGTGCTCCATAATCTGTGCTGCACTAGCCTGGTTCTCAGGCTCAGTTAGACAGTAAAATACCAGATCTAGACAAGTAGGTAAAATGTTGCTCTAAAACTATAGATGGCCGATTTGAAAGATTGTACTTCAATAATTTCAATACCAAAGGCATATCCTACAAAAAAAAAGATTTTTTCTAAAACATAATCACAAAAAAATACTGACAAACTTTAAAGAGCATCCGGTATTACAAAATTATACTTAAATGCCCCCTTCCTGAAATGCCCACCTCATGCCATGTTCCTGTACCTCCCCTATCCTTCCTGCAACCCCCACTCACTGTATTTCTTTTGAAGCACTTCCCAAGGCCGCCCACATCAGACGCCCATGCTGTGTGACAGATTAGCAACATTTACATTGGACACATGAATTTATTTATTCGATTCTATCAAATGTTCCTGTGAGACACAATAGCATATTCAGAATCTGTGGTGAGCGGGTGGAATAAAAAAAGGGGCCCTTTGAGTGATCCCCTAAATGCACACTTTTCCCTGATTTATCAGTTATTTGATAGATATCAATATAACACATGGGTGATTATTTTCATTTTTTAAGTATATAAATGGGCAAATTAATACACAAGAGGTGTCATATCAAAAGAAAACTAAAATGATAGCTTGTGAAGTGCTTCAGGAGCATTTACAGCTTTGCTTTGCACTCATATAGAATGTTTATAGGTTAAGTCAATTCAAAGCGTGAAGGACCATGGCTATCTAAACACCTCCAAATGTAGAACCAACTATACCAGTAAATTGAGCATTTTTTTGTGCCTCCTCTCAACCACTTTCAGGTGCTATGTTGCACACTTCTTCTTGGCAACTAGGTATTCATTCAAGTTAAAAATGCAAGTAGCACTGCACCTGAATATGCAAAGATATGTTTACACTTGCAGACCTGAGGGTTGTGTTAGTGCAGTGTCTATTACACATGAATAATGCAGGGTGGTTTCCTACAGTGTAGTAGTAGAAGCAGTCAGCCCCAGGCATACCTGGTACTCCACATGTACAGTACACTGCAACAGACACCCTGAATTAACTACTTATTCTTAAATAAATTAGGAAAATTAATCCAATCTCACTTCCAAGTAAATTAAATTTAGCACTGAAATTTCCCTTTGCTCTATAATACAGAGTATAATAATACCATATTAGGGACTCTCCAAGCAGTTACTTATTAGATAAATCACAATTTACAGATGAGGTAACTTAATTTGAAATATGCCTTCTGGGAAAGACTAATGCAATGATTATGTATCATTTTTGAAACTCATATAGCAATTGACAAATATACCACACTTGATGTAGATGTATGTTGGTCTTAGGATATAACTTATGGCTTTAAACATAAACAGAAATATGTTCTTGTACATCTATTGACATACCCCAATTGGTGTTAAGAATGGTTTTTGGTTCCATACATGGGTGAACATATTTGGATCAGCCAAAGGTTTAGGTTTGTGATGCATGCAGGATTAGTGTGTCCTAAAGGACCAAGTGGTTGCTGCTTCGCTGTCTTTTTTATTACCTTTATCTAAAGTGGTAGACATAAGTTCCCAATCTTCAGTGTCTAACTTATAGCCTAGGGCACTTGCTGAGGCTTGTTGTCAAAAACCAAAAATGATATGTACATCTCATGTCAGAAATTTGGTTACCATAATTCTTTCCTCATTTCCCTTCAAATATTTTCCAAAGTAAGCTTTTGTCTAAGAGATACCATTTAAATATTAAGACGTTTGCAGGTCACTCCCGTCATGAGTGGGTTAAATGTTACAATTAGGTTATCAAACTGCCTTTAATATTTCACTGCCACTGTCTGAAAGCTCAAGGTCTCTAAGAAGCGTTTGCCACTCAGCCTGGGGCCAGCCTGCTCCAGCGTATCTGCAAATGGCACGATCATAATGATTGGTCCTATAAATCATTAATGCTGCATATTGCTGCTGGAATAAATTGGTGCGAGACTGGCCAGGCGGGGATTTCCCCGAGGGACGCTCCCAGAGCCAGCTCTTGTCACCGTAATTGGTAGGAGTCCTGGGCTGCCATTCACTGTCACCAGACCTCGACCTACAGAGATGATGGGAGACTTCAGAGCACCCTACAGCATATATCATGTACTACAGGTATCGCACACACTGGGCCCGGTATATTAAGCTTTCTTTTCTAAGGAAACCCTTAGAATATGGCCTCTTGATGATGGGAGACTTCAGAGCACCCTACAGCATATATCATGTACTACAGGTATCGCACACACTGGGCCCAGTATATTAAGCTTTCTTTTCTAAGGAAACCCTTAGAATATGGCCTCTTGATGATGGGAGACTTCAGAGCACCCTACAGCATATATCATGTACTACAGGTATCGCACACACTGGGTCCAGTACATTAAGCTTTCTTTTCTAAGGAAACCCTTAGAATATGGCCTCTTGATGATGGGAGACTTCAGAGCATCCTACAGCATATATCATGTACTACAGGTATCGCACACACTGGGCCCAGTATATTAAGCTTTCTTTTCTAAGGAAACCCTTAGAATATGGCCTCTTGATGATGGGAGACTTCAGAGCATCCTACAGCATATATCATGTACTACAGGTATAGCACACACTGGGCCCAGTAAATTAAGCTTTCTTTTCTAAGGAAACCCTTAGAATATGGCCTCGTGATGACGGGAGACTTCAGAGCATCCTACAGCATATATCATGTACTACAGGTATCGCACACACTGGGCCCAGTATATTAAGCTTTCTTTTCTAAGGAAACCCTTAGAATATGGCCTCGTGATGACGGGAGACTTCAGAGCATCCTACAGCATATATCATGTACTACAGGTATAGCACACACTGGGCCCAGAAGCACTATAAGCTCTCGTAATCCATAGAACTTCCTTAACATGTAGCCCCTTGATGATTGGAGACTTCCCAACATCTTTGGGCAGATATTGTGGATGCACATATTCAGACCTATATAGTATGGTTGGAGAGACTTGAGAACATTTTGGAGCAGATATCATGTATGCAAACATTCAGACCTATATGGTATGGTGGGAGAGACTTGAGAGCATCTTGGAGCAGATATCATGTACACCATGTACGGCACACATTCAGATCCACATCTGAAGATGGTGGGAGACTTCTAAAAACCCAATTGCATAAAACATCTCAAGGCATTGAAACCCTCAAGGTTTACTCAAAGGTCACGGGTCCTCTTCATTTAATCTTTAAGCTGAGGTCTACACGCTCCTGTCAGTCTGTCAGTACAGACTGGTGAATTAAAATAGCCCTTCTGAGGGAGCGGCAGGGATTCAAGTACTTCACACCCTCTTCTTGAGGCCAACAATGGGTCATTTAGTGACAGGACTGGCAAAAAGGTGGCACTACCTGCAGAATCTGGAAGCAGGCAGTCAAGAAAAAGTGAACCTCAGCTTAAGGTTAACTTAAGATCACTTTAAGTATGAAAGTAAGGGAAACTTTGGTGCTCAAGGAAACCTTAACCCATTTACACTCAGAGAGGCCAAAAGAGGCCTGACGATTTTGGAAATATCTTCCTTACAAAAGCATTTTTTTTGAAAACATTTGAAGGAGAATTGTTGATCAGAAGATAAACAACAACTCTCCTTGAAATATTTTGCAAACTTTCGCTCTATTCCCAAGTTATTTCCAAAAGTATGAAAGGAGCAGACAATACTTCTAGAGGAACTCTTGAGTATGAATGGGTTAAGGGATACCTAGCATTAAGATGTTTTATGCAACCAGGCCCTGTATCTCAAAGCTGCTCTTTCTCATATTGTTATTATATCATGTACACAATGTACAGAACAACTGATATTACATAAGTCTTGGATCATGCCTGAAAAAAATAGTGCATATTTCCAACAATTAGTTTAGCACCTTTAAATTTTGATTAATATATATCATACACCATCAAAATAAAAGTAGCTTCTCCTAAGATATATTGAATAAATCTAGCCCACCCGAAACATATCTTCTCGGGCAGCTTTGTAAATAATAGGATTTGACTCTTTGAGGATTTGGTAAAGATTTGTTTAACTCCACGGTTAATAACATTGTTAAACAATAATATTGTCTCGGCCAGTGGCTAGAATGAGATTTGATACCACACAAGACAGTCCAACTAATGTGGCTCATTTCAGAACTTGCCAGCGTGCAAACTTCATCAAGGCATCATTGATATCTATTTCATTACAATGTTTGATAATTCATTTTGAAATTAACAAATGCATAAACTAGATTATAATCATTTCTTTTAGGTTCTTTCACTCAGCCAAGCTTTGAACTATGACTGAACCTCATCCTCATTAGTTTGGTTATATGACACCACCTCATTGCACATCATTACATCTGCCTCTTCACTTGACTCATTCAGGCCTGGAGATCTCCTGGATATCAAAGTGTCGTCTGGATCTTCGATACTTATGAAAATAACTGAGAAATAAAGATAAAATTCACAAATTATTTGAAGGAGAGTTGTTGATTGGGTTCTGATCTACTTTTACCATTCAATATTTTTCAAGAAAAAAAAACATTAAAAAAGATATCATTGAAATAGTCTGGATGCTTTTGGGTGTTACTTGCATGAATGAGTTGAATGGCACGTTATTGCTATTATATGCATTCGCTTGCCTCATTTACCCTCAAATCATTCTTCACAAAAGACACCTTAAAATCATCCCCCAATTGCGTTGAAGAATCGGAGAGAATGAGAGTTTATTGTCCAATACAAGCAGTGTCTCCCATGGAGGACAAAAGCTAAAGAGCAGGGAAAGATTTGCGACTAAATTATCTGAACCTAATCAGGGGCAATTAAGGAACAATGCGTTATTAGGTTTACCCAATTTCAATCTTAGCAGCAGCAGCAGCAATATTGAGTCTGTAATCGGTTGCGGCCAGACAGGTACAGCTGGGCACTTGGAATAATCATTTTAACACTTTGCTCTCCACTACAGAGGGCTGACTTTTTGATGTCGCTGATCAGCTGTTCATGATGCAGGGTATCTCCTTGATGAATGTCATCAGGAGCTAGGATAATCTGGACTATATATTTGGAATTAACCATAAATTAGTAAAATCTTGAAAGAGTTGTGGAATATATTCTACTCAATATTTCTCTTGGATATATTTTCTGAAATATCCTCTTGTTACAATGATAGCAATAAATTTGTCAAGTTGTTTAGGGCAATACTGGCATGAATACATTACACCCATTTATGCCTAAAGTGGCCCAGATCAGTTTTTTGTGAATATCTTTAGACAAAAGAATATCTAATTGGGAAAATAGATAATGGAGAAATGCTAAATCAGAACCCAAACAATGACTCTCCTTTAAATATTTTGCCCAGGTTGTGATTTATTCCCTTGTGATTATCATAAGCATCCATGCCTCCAGACGACTATTTCACTGGGAAGTCTAAGCACTCAGAGGTGCTCTAGAAACTATCGTCTGCTACTCTCATACTTATGAAATTAACTTGGGAATAAAGTGAAAATTTACAAAATATTTGAAGGAGAGTTGTTGTTTAGCTTCTGATCAACATTTCTCCTTCAAATGTTTTTCAGAATATCCTTTTGTAAGTTAAATATTTCCAAAATCGTCAGGCCTGTTTTGGCCACTATGAGTGCTAATGAGTTAATTAAAGGGGTGATTTCACATCAAGTTATGCCTCTGAGTCCAGATGTGACTGGGTTAACAGATAGCAAAACATGCGAGGTCTAAAACTTCAGAAATTCAGAAATAAAGAGGTCAAAATGCAGAAGAGGTCAGGGCATTAATAAGACTCGGCTTAATTAGCAATGCTCTGAGCAGTATTGAAACATTATATGCATGGATGAATCACGCCACCCACCAGCCACCCACCAGCCACCAGCCACAAGCTGAAGGCTGACTCCTGTGTCATGTGTGACGGATAGCAAGCATGATGACAGGGTTCAAAACACAATACCATCATCACATAATACAGAACAATCACAAGGTCAGCCAACCGCTAGCTTCACAAAACAATCTGCATCTGCATACATAATCTAACAGCTTTTAACGTGACACATCATATAGAGTAATATATGAAAAATATTGGAAGAACTGATGTTTAACCGAACTGGAAAAATGAATTTCAGACATATTTTTCAAAATATTACGTAGCTATTAAGATATTTGCGTATGAGTGACTGTCAGACCCTGCACATGTTCCAGATGTAAAGGGCTTTGTTGGTGGTAACTGAGGACAAATAACAAATAGGGTTAACGCTTATGCTGCTGGTGGCTAATTTCGTCAATACAGGTAACTTGGATATGACGGACCACTGTACAACGGATTTTTGCATATGACGGACGATATGCTTGGTCCCAGTCCGATGCATATCAAGTATTCGTCATATGTATACAACGGATTTTGCATATGACGGACCAATTTTCCTGGTCCCATTGAGTCCGTCATATCCAAGTTCACCTGTATAAAATTATGCAAAAAACCCTGAAAAATTACCGAAAACCTGGCAAATGGGTACTCATCTGAGAGTACTCGAGAGCTTTCCAATGAGTACCAACATGACAGGGTTTAGATGATTTTCAAGATTTTTTGCATCCGTGTGCCCTGGAGGAAAGTAGCCTCAGCATTGGAAGGGTTAAATAGTCTCCCTAAGTTATACATTTATATAAGGTTTAGCCTAACACATATATAGATATTTATTTCAAAAAGATTTTCAGAGATTAATAACTACCATGATTAGTGTAATCCTTGGCCTCTACCCCTTATGCTGCTGGTGGCTAATTTTTCCATTACAAAAGGAGGCAAAAAAACTGAAAAATGACTGATACACTAGTATATGGGTACTCATTTGACAGTAATGGGCGAGAGCTTTCTAATGAATACCGACATGACAGGGTTAAGATGTTTTTTTTAACTTCTGGTATCTTTCTGCCAAGGAAGAAAGTAGCTTAAGCATGGAAAGGGCAAATATTGAGCTGCTGGTCTATGGAAGCATGAATAGTTAGGACAGGTCCTGGCTGCAGGCGTGTTAACCCATTCGCCTTCAGAGCGACCAAAAGAGGCCTGACAAATTTGGAAATATTTTACTTACAAAAGCATTTTCTTAGAAAACATTTGAAGGAGAAATGTTGATCAGAAGACAAACAACAACTCTTCTTCAAATATTCTATGAAATTTTGCTTTGTTCACAAGTTATTTACAAAAGTATGAAAGTAGCAGACGATACCTTCCAGAGAAACTCTGAGTGTCTATGGGTTTAAGCACTGTCAAACAACAACTCTTCTTCAAATATTTTATGAAATTTTGCTTTGTTCACAAGTTATTTTCAAAAGTATGAAAGTAGCAGACGATACCTTCCAGAGAAACTCTGAGTGTCTATGGGTTAAGAGAGAGGCGAGTATAGTGAGAGGAGTCAACACAAGGGTAAGTGGAGTGCAATACCTAGAGGCCTCCTCCACTTGATGGCTCATCTACAATCTATTCAGCGGCTTGATAGCCATAGAGCAATATTTTCACTTAGAATTACAATATTTTCCCCTAAGGCCTAAAAGGGAACATCGATCTACAAACTTTGAAAGCCAAAGGGAAGACAAAATCTCTCTAAATAAAGAATATTACTATTATCACTATTATTATTATCATTATTATTATTATTATCATCATGATTATCATAATTATTATCATTACTATTATCATTATTATTAATATTATTATCATTATTATCATTATTATTATTATAAATATCATTATTATTATTATAACTATCATTATTATTATTATCATCAGCGTAATTATATTATTATCATTATCATTATCATCATTTTTATCATTATTATCATAATTATTATTATCATTATTATTATTATTATCATTATTACCATTATTATCATTATTATCACTATCATTATTATCATTATCATTTCATCAAGTCCAAAATAGACCCCTAAATACTGATTCCAAAAGGGTTCAATAGAGAGAACTGTCTAATTAGGCGCAAATGGCTAAAAATGGCACAAATACATTTCCATGCATCACTGGGTAAAAGAATAGCTCTCGCAGGGGATGAGAGAGGATTAAGCAAGGTGTTACCTGATTTAAGACCACTGTGCATCGAATACCTATTTACAAGTAATACATTATGCAGGCGCCTGCCTTCTAAACAATTCCTAGTGGAAAGGCTGTGCTGAGAAGGACAGCCAAGAGCATCGTTTATAACACCTACATCCTGTGCAGACTTAACCCTTAAACCCAATTCATGCGTAGATATATCTCTTCTAGACAATTGCCATGTGAACCCTTTGATGCTTTTGGATATAGCTCAAAAATAAATTTTCATTTCTTTAATACAGATCTTTGAAAATCATACGACCTTCTTAACCCTTTTGCTGCTGAGATTATTTTCGTCCAATGCACAAAAAAGCAAATTATAATGAAAATCATCAGAACCAAGTCGTGTGGGTACTCATATGAAAGCTCTCGCTAAGCACTCTCAGATGAGTACCCATTCGCCAGGGTTTCAGTAATTTTTCAGGTTTTTTGCATGATTTTGTATTGGCAAAATTAGCCACCAGCAGCATAAGGGTTAAGATATTATTCATTTCGTGCTGTTCTATCTATGTAGTGTGAATGGTGAACTACCAAATAAGCAAACTTTCAGTTGATTGACCATTGAAGTGCTGTTATTTT
The DNA here is from genome assembly GCA_963942565.1 of Maea johnstoni. Taxonomy (NCBI): domain Eukaryota; kingdom Metazoa; phylum Annelida; class Polychaeta; order Spionida; family Magelonidae; genus Maea; species Maea johnstoni. The sequence goes on along the minus strand of OZ012685.1, from coordinate 39,934,023 downwards.
GAGAGAGAGGCAATTAAGGAGCACTGCAGCATAAGATTCTATCCATGAGTGGCATCTTGCCAATTTTATCTCAATCTCAACCTTAACCAATTAGAGCCTGCAGCGCCTGGAAATGTATCTACTACTTTGGTAAAATCCTTGTAAATACAGTGGAACCTGTCAAATTGAACACCTTTGTACAATGAACACCTGCGTACATTGAACAATTTTTCATTTCCTGAGGGTGTTCAATGTAGACAGGTTCCACTGTACAACATTTTTTGGAAAAATTGTACGGGCAAAATGTTGATCAGAACCCACCCACTACTCTCTTTCAAATATGATGTGAATTTATTATCAATTCCACATATACGTTCATGATTGTAAGAAGACACTTTTCCAGAAAATCCATAATAGGTATGATGGAGTTAAGGTCCAGGTTAGGAAACATTGATCTACAGCAGAAATAACACCACTCATCTCCTTCAAACATAGAAATAATGGCCTCTACTACTTTGATTAAGGCTGGATGTGGGGTACAAGTGTGAATAGAGGGATTCATGTTCAAAGAGGATGTTGGGATACATTCATCCACACCAGAAATTACACCACTCCCCTCCTACCAAGGCATTTACTGCTTCACCTGGAGCGATTCTTTATAATGCTGGATATAGAATTGTGCATCTTAACCCATTCACACTTAGAACTCCACTAGAACCTAACGTCTGCTTCTTTCATACTTTTGAAAATAACTTGAGAACAAAGCAAAAGTTCACAAAATATTTGAAGGAGAGTTGTAGTTTGGCTTCTGATAAACTTTTCTCCTTCAAATGTTTTCCAGAAAATGCTTTTGAAAGTAATATATTTCCAAATTTGTCTGGCCTGTTTTGGCTGCTTTGAGTGTTAAAGTGTTAACTCTTATGCTGCTGGTGGCTGATTTGGCCAATACAAAATGCTGCAAAAAAAACTGAAAAATTACTGAAAACCTAGCACACAGGTACTCATATGAGGGTGCTCAGTAAGGGCTATTCAATGAATACCAACATGACAGGGTTTAGATGGTTTTCAATAATCTTTGCGTCCTTGTCCTTTGGATGAAAGTAGCCTTAGCATTGGAAGGGTTAAGGGTTTTACTTTAATGGAAGGTGTAAGGAAACATTGATTCCCATCAGAAATTACACCACTCCCTCCTACCAAGACAATTATTGCTTAACCAGGTGTGATTTTTATAAGGCTGGATATAGAATTTCTATTAGAATTGTGTGTCTTAAGGGTTTTACTTTAACCCATTTACACTCAGAGCGGCCAAAAGAGGCCTGACAATTTTGGAAATATTTTACTTACAAAGTCATTTTCTGGAAAACATTTGAAGGAGAATTGTTTATCAGAAGCCAAGCAACAACTCTCCTTCAAATATTTTGTGAACTTTTGCTTTTTTTCACAAATTATTTTCAAAAATATGAAAGAAGCAGACGATCCATCTACTGTAACTCTTGAGTGTTAATGGGTTAAAAGAGGGTGCTAGGAAACATTGATTCCCATTAGAAATTACACCACTCCCTCCTACTGTGCCAATAAGATTCATCTAATGAATTATTTTGTAATAAAGAAAGTCCTTTTTACTTGTGACTTGTTTGCTCTCACTCAGTCATCAAAAATAAGGATGAGGAAGGAAGTTTCTCAGACTGAGGATGGGCATAGAGAGAGTACTCACTCAAAACAGGATGCATGCAGTTTTCACATGTGATGGGGAAGGAATTTTCGTATGTTGTTGTTATTGGTTTATCAGTAGCCTGCCTCCTAGACGTTCTTAATTCCGAAACAACAAGCCAATATTTATAGATGGCAGTGTATCTGTATAAATCGTCAAATCAGCCCTAGGGCTTATATATGTAAAATTTATCAGCTAATTACATGGTACAAATAGTGTCATTCAGTTGGTTAAAATCAGAGGAGCAATAATAAAATACAATTTTGGGCCCCTAGTCTAAAAGATCTAGGGATCCACAGCAAAATCTAGGGCCCCTATCAGACCATAGCCCTGTATAGATGCATGCACTGCACTGACTAATATATATATAATAGGAAGTTCCGAACAAAAGGGCTAGGTACTATGATAGTTTATCATATGGAGGTATCATATTTTTCAGACCTTTAAACTGAAAAAAAGCATTAATTCACCCAAAAAAGAGTCATCGAATAAGGCCAGTAGGAAATGTATGAAAGTACTGTATTGTGTAATAGCTGATTTCCTGTTAGCAAATCTTTGTTTTCACATATGTCCTAAGTAAATGTTAGTGTTAAACGGTTATGTCATGCCTAATCTCACCCACAGAGGGACTGTGGCCATTGATATTGAACAGCAAGAGACCAGAGAGACTTTTAAATGAGTGTATGCTTGCTGTGTTCAGTCTATCCAGGGAATTCTCTAGTCATCATTAGACTGCACATATTCAAGTTCCTTGGATAAAAGACTTTTTACTTCTTATTTTCAGTCACTAATTATATAACACAAATTCAAGGCTTACAGATAAAACACTGTATACCAGCCCTGTTTCTCATGCCCAGGGGTATGCAGGGTCAAGGTTTTCACAGTCCCAAAAGTTGAAACATATCTTAAAACCATGCTGAATCCACCAACAAAAACATTTGAAATACACTTTTTCACCTCTTTTGCAAAACTGCCATTTTCAAAAGTACCATACCTCAAGATGACACCTCACAAAAGGGACTCATAGCCATGAATGAGTTAACCTTTAAAATTCATGATTTGTGCAGAAGAGTTCATCTATATTTATGATAGACATGCTAGGTGCTGAGCCGTTCACTGCCCTTGCTGTGAACATGGCAGGTACCAGCAGCATTCAACCTTTCTCAATCATCAAGATAGTCCCTGTCTTGGAATTTCAAACATGAATGATTAAAATCTAAAATCTATGATGATTTAATCAGGAAGATTGCATGTATATTGAATAAATACAAAACGATATGTTAAGTGCGGAGGGGTCCACTTGCTGTGAACATGGCAGAGGCATAAGCTGCATTCAACCTTTCTCAATCGTCAAGATAGTCCCTGGCTTGGAATTTAAAACACAAATGATTGAAATAGGGAAGATTCCAAGTATATTTGAATGAATACAGAAAGACATGTTAGGTGCGGAGGGATCCACTACTCTTGCTGTGAACATGGCAGGCACCAGCTGCATTCATCCTTGGAATTTCAAATATGAATGGTGAGAATATAAAATCCATGGCGATTTAATCAGGAAGATTCCATGTACATAAATATTTGAATAAATCCAGTATAAAGACATATCAAGTGTGGAGGGGTCCACTGCTCTTGCTGTGAACATGGCAGGCACCAGCTGTACTCAACCCTTCTCCTGCTGTAGTCCAGAGAGTAGCAGTACATGTGCTACTACGTAGAGTACTAGGTTTTACTCAGGAGAGCACCGGGAGCAGTGACAGGAGGAGCAGTTGTAATACGAGTCTGATAGAGAAATTGCTTACCTTCATCTCCCGCACAGATCTTTAATATTGTTCCCTTATTATTGTCCTCCATTCTCTGTGACAGCGGAGGTGGCTGCGGCAACAGCGGCCGGCAGCCCGTGTGCTCGATGAACTATTAGTAACCAATCCACTGAATAACACACTCTCTCAATACCACCACACTATATGTAATAGTAGCAGTAGTACAAGTAGAAGTCGTACATGTAGTTGTAATAATTGTAGGCCGCTGCATGAGAACTGCTTTTACAGTACACTATAACTCAACAGCACACCTCTCACTCTCTCCTTCATGCACACACTGGTGAGCACTGCTATCACCACCGACTCTCTTATCCCAGCTTATCCCAGCGTAGTATACTTCCTGTGATAACAACAATAACACCATCCACAGACAAACCCAATCATTAGCAGATGAGGAGGAAGTGAGTCCTGTAATAGATCCGCATGTGATTTCCTGGTCTTCTCCCTACTATGATCAGGGCTGATATTCCTGGTACTATTCTCTTCCTCCTCCTCCTCCTTCCCAGCATTGCTGCTGCCGTTGCTGCTGCTGATGCTGGTGGTTGTTGTACATGTAGTAGTGGTAGCTGCGCTGCTGCTGTTCTTGCTGGCTGCGGAGATCTCTTGCTTGGTATTCCACGCAGCCACGCAGCTCACATGCTGCTGGAGGAGTGTAAACATACAGTTACTGCTGCGAGTGCCTCTCCAGAGTAGCTAGTCTACAGCACACTACAGCTTGTTCAGCTCGGCCCAGGGGATGGAGGGCCTGTGAAGTCTGCAGTACACTACATTTAGTTCAGAACAGGCCAGGGGAAAAGGGTGGTACACTACATCCAGTTACTGCAAGTGCCTCTCCAGAGAAGCTAGTCTACAGTACAGTGCAGCACTCAGTTCAGCATAGCCCAGGTAATAGGGGGCCTGTAAAGTCTGTAATACACCATGTTCAGTTCAGGACAGCCCAAGGAATAGAGTGCCTGTTAAGTCTGCATTACACCTCATTCAGTTTAGTTTAGGCAAGGTAATAAAGGGCCTGTGTAGAGTTTACAATGCGTAATATCATATGTACAGTACAGCTTAGGTTACAAAAGGCCTGGATTGTCTAGAGTTATGCATTCAGTTCAATAAGCCTAAGTAATAGAGGGCCTGTATAACCTTTGTTGTACACAACAATCTCTGAACAACACTTCTATGATAATCACTGAAAGATGTTCCTAGAGAAGCATTGCCCCTATCTTAAAATGCAGTTCTGATTCAATATCAGTACATCTCCTTGGGTTTAACAGAATAGCTGGTCTTTAGCACAATAGGTAATCAAATGCCTAGAACTGTTTTTTGCACTGTTTAGCAATGGGCCCTAAGTAGTACTTCCATGCACCATGTGCAAGTCGGAAGTGACCGTGTGCATGTGAAAAGCACTGCGAAATGCCCATCAGAAACCATTAGCATTGTTAAAGTCTGTATCATTTCATGCTCCAGTATTATCTTGTGTGTGCTATCTCCAATTTCTATACAGGGTAGCTAGTCTTGAGGACCATGTAGTAGTGCATGTACAATACTCCCAGGAATATTATCCAGCAAAGAGACGCCTCTATGGTAAAGTCTCCAGGTATTTCCTCACACCAGGACACAAAGGGCAGAAGTTGTATCACCCAAGCGAGCACACCCACACAATGCAGGACCTAAATGAGCGACACATGCTCGGCTGTCACGGGCATCCTGATCATCAGCTCATCCCTATCTCCAGGGTGAAGTAAAGACGTCCCTGCCGCTGCTGCATTGATCCTCTCTCGCTGGGAGCACAGATTACAATGCTTACTGAGTGAGGTGCGTGTGGGGGGAGCATGCAGCAGCAGCACTTATCTCACAGGGACATGCTGCCACCACTGCCCCCTGTGTATCTATGCCACTCGATGAGGTTCGTAATTTGGAATCCCATGCATTGTCACGTTTTCCGCCATATCAAGGCCAGTCAATCAGAGTACCCTGGAAAACCACCATCTAACCCAAAGTCATTGGAAACTTTCTCAATTGCCCTAGCTGGTGTTAAACACTGGGAGTGATGAGATGCAGTGAGCAGTCAGTGGCAATACCTTAGAGGACCTGGCTATTGGAGCGGCCCTAATGTAATGTAATACACTATTAAATTGTGATAGTTAATATCACACAGTAGTGATTACGCATTCTTTACTTCTACTGCTAGTATGGCTTATCCAGGTAGTTAAAGGCATTATTAGAACTGAACAAAACAATCACTCATAGACACATGGATTTGCATCAGTTGTTTTAACTGATAAAAGAAAACTCTGTTCACACATCTATTCCATGAGACCCATAGATGTGATACAACTGTGTCAGCCTATCTTGGTTCAGTATATGCTAAGACATGGCATCATTGGCATGGCATCAATTGTTGAAGCAGATGACATAAAACTCTGGCAGGTACACAGATCTATTCCATGAGATCTATAGGTGTAATCCAACTCTTGTTGTGTCTGCCTGCCCTCTCAGATCTCTTCTATAGAATTCATCCTGGTATCATTATTCCTGTTTGTACCGATATGTTTCTTGTTTTTCTGTATGTGTGCGAACAGGAGAAAACCTGCTTGGTTGTAGGTGGTGATTTGAGAAGCAATTTGTACCGTGGCTGTTTTTCCTGCTGCTGCTGTTGCGGCTGTACGTACCTTGGGTTATCAATAACCAACTGCAAGCTGCAGGCTTGTGCTGAGAATGGAAAACAAGCAGTAGAGGTAGCTTAACCTGTTCATGCTTAGAAATTCCCCTAGAAATCGCTGTCGGGATCTATGATAATTTTCACGATAACTTGGCTTAGTCAGAGAGATAACATGAAAATGGCTAGGACTATTCTGAACTTTGCTATCATCTAAGGGTCAATGAGGCTCTTCCAATTCTTTGTGGTTTTAACTAATATGGGTGACCACCCATATACTGTCTTCAAGTCAGAAATGTCTTCTCAATACCTTGCTCATCAGGGAACCTCTAGATTCTACCCTAGGAGCTAGTCTAGCTTGCGATATCAGAGAGGGAGCAGAAATAAAGCAAGGACTTTTCAACTTCCTGTAGAGCCCACCATCACACATGAAATGAGGAAATCAAGCAGATTACCTAACTCTTAGCCTGGTTCTCAGGCTGAGTAAGGTATACTTCCCCTAATCTGAGTGGCAAATGGTTTTGATGTGTCTTTCAAACTATAGATGGCAGCACAGTTTTCACGAGTTGCAGTCAGAAACTCATGTCACCATAGACAGCTCAAGGGTGTCCACCTTGAGGATTAATTCAGAACTAAACCTGGAGTGATATCAACTTAGGGTAGATCAGTAGGACTACGGAAAGAGCCAGTTAGCACAGACTAGTAGCAAGTCTACCTGTCTCTGTACTGAGGACCAGGCCTGCTGCTGCTACTGAGATAGGCTGGGGCAGCTGGGTGGGTGTGCTGGATAGTCCTGGTGCAGGTGGAAGTGAAGGGTAGTTAGTTGTTCACATCAGCAGTCTCAGCTTCCTATCTCTTACACTCACAGGCAGAGAGAAGTCTGGCTGTCAGGCTGATTTAAATATATATAACACCTTAACTCTTATGCTACTGGTGGCTAATTTGGCCATTACAAAATGATGCAAAAAAACCTGAAAAATGACCGAAACCCTGGAAAATGGGTACTCATTTGAGAGTACTCAGCAAGAGCTTTCCAATGAATACCAACATGACAGGGTTTCGATGGTTTTCAAAAATCTTTGCATAATTATGCTTTGGAAGAAAGAAGCCTCAGCATTAGAAGGGTTAATCATGTTCAAAGTTCCTGAGACTTAGACCATAAGGGAACGGTTCCCAGCCAAAAGAGATTGATTATAGGCATCACATCAATTTCTACTAATGTTTTAAATACCATAGGGAACCCATAATGTGAAACATTTGGTCTCATGATAGTTTGTTGTGAAGGTTATTTAGATAAAGAAATGAAATCCAGGATATTTCTTTGTGGCAAGGGACTGTGTTACAGTTGCATTAGAAACTTGGGATATTTCACTGTGACATGGGAATGTGTTATAGGCCCTTTCAAAACCTAGGATATTTCTCTATGGCAAGGGACTGTGTTACAGATGCATTAGAAACTTGGGATATTTCACTGTGACATGGGAATGTGTTATAGGCCCTTTCAAAACCTAGGATATTTCTCTATGGCAAGGGACTGTATTACAGATGCATTAGAAATTTGGGATATTTCACTGTGACATGGGAATTGGTTATGAGCTCATTGGAAACCTAAGATATTCCTTAGTGGCAAGGGACTATGTTACAGATACATTAGACATTTGGGATATTTCACTGTGACATAGTAATGGCGTATGGGACCATTAGAAACCTAAGATATTCCTTAGTGGCAAGGAACTTTGTTACAGATGCATTTAAGACTTGTGATATTTCAATGTGACAAAGGAATGGGATGTGGACCCATTGGAAACCTATGATATTCCTTAGTGGAAGGGGACTGTGTTACAGATGCATTAGAAACTGTGACTTTTTTAGGGATATTTCACTGTGACTTAGGAAAGTGTTATGAGCCTACTGGAAACCTAAGGTAGTCCACAGACCACAGTGGTAATGGACTGCATTACAGATGCATTAGAAACTAGGGATATTTCAAATCGACATGAGAATGGGTTATGAACCCATTGGAAACCTTAGCTATTCCTCTAAAGGTAAGAGACTCATTTCTAGCAGCCTGTGACCATGCCTCCTTGGCAGATAGCCTCAGCCCTTAGCAGACTTAGTGGGGATTAATCAGGCGAAGGCTGCCACCAATCTCCTCGGAGATACATCCCCAAACAGCCAGGCTTACAGCGAGATCCCATAATCCACTCAATCTTACCAGCCTATTATCCCCAGCATACTCACAATGGATGAATGCCTATCTCACAATAACCCATTCAGCACCCAAACAATTGGGCTCCAAGTTTGGTGACTACTACATGTACTATACAAAGTTTGGTGACACGTACATGTACTGAACAAAGTTTGGTGACAACTACATGTACCGTACAAAGTTTTTTTACAAAACATCTGAGAGAGAGAGAGAGAGAGAGAGAGAGAGAGAGAGAGAGAGAGAGAGAGAGAGAGAGAGAGAGAGAGAGAGAGAGAGAGAGAGAGAGAGAGAGAGAGAGAGAGAGAGAGAGAGAGAGAGAGAGAGAGAGAGAGAGAGAGAGAGAGAGAGAGAGTTCATCTGAACTAAATCTACAACCCTCCTCAAAAATATTAGTTTGAAAGTATGTATCATTCCTTAACTACTTTCAAAAGCATCTTGGATCGGGACAATGATTTCAAGAGAAAAGTAAGTGTTCACATATCAGACACATTCTTGCAATACAATGGGTCTGGGAGATTCTGTTCACAATAGGAGGTGTTCACTGATGTAATTGTTCATAATGAGAGGTTTCACTGTGCACTTCAAGGAATGGTAGGTTAACTTAAAGAAGCCTGAGGAATTGGGTAACATAATGCACAGCAGTTTAATATGTATTAGAATACTTTGTCTCCTATTACATAAAGCAAAGGAGATTTGCATAAAGTAGAGTTTATTAAACCGATTACATGAGCAAGACAATTATTGAATACACATAGTAGAATGATCAATATTTTTTCACACACAGATACCACACTAGTAAGACTCCTTGTGAGTATATAATGATCAACAGGAAATTAATATCAAAACCCGTTTTTTATTCTCAATAGGTATTATCTTTTACTACATTACTTAATTACATTTTCAGTTTTTCATTCTCAATAGGTATTATCTTTTACTACATTACTTAATTACATACGTTTGCAAACCCCTCTTCCAAAATGTCAGGTAGGCAAATTGGGCAAGTTATGGGCTTGACCTGGTAGTAGGGATTTTTAGGCAGGTAGATATTTATGACTATGGGACTATCTACAATGCTTTGCCCAGTATACCGGGTATAAACAATACAAAACTTAAAAACATCGCATGATACAAATGCCTCTCTCTGGATGAAGAACCTTTTCAAATAAAAACTGATCATTGATCACTCTGGTGGACCGATGATCAGTCCTCAAAATTTGTACTGATTCCCAATACTACTTATGACACAAATGCCTCTTTACCTTATTCAGCCCATTAATGAACCTTATTTCAGACACTAACCATTGAAGTCTTGTATGTGCTCTGAGCTGCCACATTCTATGGCATTCTATGGCATTATATGGCACTTATTGACCTGGTCAGCCACAAATGCTAGCAAAAGCCATTAGGGGAGAAATCAAACATCAAGCTCCTCAATTTCGCTGCCATGTGAATTGAGTTTCTCTGCGAGAATGTCGGTGCGATGCGGGGCTCGTTCAGTTTGGTCTTTGATCTGGGTGAGATGAAGCTGTTTGTGGTTGGCACGGTGAGCCGGTATCCAGATATTGCTCAATGTTGCGGCAACTCCCAGTGTGTCCTGTTTACAACGCCGAATTGCTCCCTTCAGTCTTGATGAACATGGCTATTATCTAACTTTGAGGAAGGGAGTGGAGGAGGAGGAGGTTCTTTTCTCACTAATATAAGGTAGACACTCATTAGTACTGACTGAGACTGTGGGGAATTAAATCAGTTGAGGCATAGCCACATTTTTAAAAGTTTGACAGTGATGTAAGGTTAGGCATTAAATTTCCACATGTACTCCTCTTTTCTCAATCATAAAAAATAAACGACTAATTACAATCCAAAATTGCTCCTTTCAGTCTTGAAGAACATGGCTATTATCTAACTGTGAGGAAAGGAGTGGAGAAGGAGGAGGTTCTTTTCTCACAAAGGTAGACACTCATTTAGTACTGACTGAGCCGATGGGGAGATAATAAATTAAATCAGTTGAGGCATTTTTAAAAGTTTGACAGTGATGTGGGGTTAGGCATTAAATTTCCACATGTACTCCTCTTTTCTTAATCATAAAAAATAAACGACTAATTACGATGCAAAATTGCTCCTTTCAGTCTTGATGAACATGGCTATTACCTATCTTTGAGGAAATGAGTGGTGAACGAGGAGGGTCTTCTCTCACTAAGGTAGGCACTTATTAGTACTGACTGAGACGATGGGGAGATAATGAATTAAAGCAGTTGAGGCATTTTTAACCCTTATGCTGCTGGTGGTTAATTTGGTCATTACAAAATGATGCAAAAAAACCTGAAAAATGACTGAAACTCTTGCAAATGGGTACTCATCTGAGAGTGCTCAGCGAGGGCTTTCCGATGAATACCAACATGACAGGGTTTAGATAGTTTAAAACAACCTTTGCGTTTTTGTGCTTTGGACGAAAGCAGCCTCTGCATTTTAAGGGTTAGAAATTTAACAGCGAATCTGGAGTTAGGCGATAATTATGTATTCCTGTTTTCTCCATCATAAACAATAAAGAACTGGTACATCAGGATCTAGCATTTATGAGAGATAAAAGTAACGACACAGAGAATTCCAAGTACATGTAATATTGTTACTGCTGAGCTGCAGAATACTCCACAGAGCTCTGGCAATATATAGCAACTGCAGCGCATATTAATTGCCATTGATTTGTGAGTGCAAGATGAAAGCGGGCAGTCCTCTGGATAGGGAATTCTCCTGTCACTGGTAAGTGTGTATCAATAGAATGGTTTTCCTAGTCAAATCAGGCATGCAGTGATTAAAGAGAATGCTGCCCTGTGCACTAACGAATTGAGTCAACCTCCCCCATTCATGAATACAGCATCCTCAAAAAGGATTGTTTTAGTTATGTCTATCATAAAAGAGAAACGGCAATCAGAATTCAAACAACTTCTTCAATTATTTTGTAAATTTTAATAGCCTTTAATATTATTTTTCTTTAAAACATGATAGCTTCTAGAAAACCTTTTTCAGGGGAATTCTTAGCATGAATAGATCAACAACGCCTCACAAAAAAACATGTGTTGTACTTGATAATATTATCACTGCTCTTAGGATTAATTAGAATAATGGCTCCAGATGTAGAGTCATTCAAGGTGACTGGAACTAGTTGGTTGTCGTTAGAGATCACACAATGCAAGTATAATTGAAATGAAAGCACTCAGAAATGTCAACAATGTGAGGCATGGAATAATTATTGCAACAATGGGTTAAGCAAATGCAGTATTGCCATTACTGAATGAAGCTTGGAACACAAAGGTACTCATAGGAATGAGAATGTCAAAATTTCCTAAACAGGTTCATCAAGACAGGGTTATATGTCAGAAAGTTATGAATAGCAAAAGCAAATATGTTTCAGTCCAGAAAGGTTTTGAAATATACATCAAACTGGCAGAGCGCGCTGGCTGGATGTTTAGTGCTGCTGGCTCCAGAAGTCTCATCACTATATGAGGAGGAGACAGTGACCCAAGGAGATAGCAGTACATCTTTGATGGCATTCTTGGCACCAACACTTCCCTCTTGATCAATGCGCTTTTATCTCATTAATACTGAGCGAAAGCAACACTCGTCAATTTCAAAAACAACACCCACACACAATTAACTGCTTGGCCTGGTGGCAATAAAGCGAGGAGTTTGCAAAGAAGGGCTGAAGTGTTTATTGCCATTGATGCCTCCCTGGCACTAATCCTACCATGCTCTGCTGCCAGTGACCGTGTTTTCATCAACATAATACTTCCTGGGCATGCTCCTGCTCAGCCGGCAATCTCGGGCCGGGGAATATTAAAGAGAAAGAAGATGTAGGCATGTTCTGACCTCGCAGATCCCTATGTCAGACTCAATGATTGCTTCATCAGCTGTCATTAATATCTACTACCACCGCCGCCGCCACCGCAGCCCACAAGAGAACTAGCCGACAACAACAGCAGATTCATTTTCCATACAGCTATAATAGTACCTTCACGGCAGGGGTCTACCCTGATGGCCGCGTGGTCTAAGGCATTGCCACTGACTGCTAGCTGTCTCTCACAGAGTTTCACCACTGTCTAGGTTTGAATCCCACCGACCAGCAACTTAAATAATTACTGGTATGTGAGAAAGTTGCCAGTGACTTGGGGTTAGGCAGTGTTTTTTTGACGAAGGAAAACTAAATTCCAAATACCTTCACAGCAACACTAAAAGCAGAAAACGTTATCAAAACCTGAAGTAAATGATTAAGGAAGTTATACATGGTTAATTTCATGAATTTGGACATTTCTTTTATTGATTATAATGATGATGATGAAAATAATGACTGCCATAATTATGAAGCATAGCAATGGTAATGATAACAACAATGATCGTGATTATGTGAGTGAGATTATAAGAACACTGGTGGTGATGATGATGATTGTGAGTATGTTGAGAACATTTAAGATAATGATAATGATGATGATGATAATAATGATGATGATGATGACAATGATGAGGATGATAAAGATGATGATTATGACAATGATGACAATGATAATGATGATATTGATGATGATGATGATGATGATGATGATGATGATGATGATGATGATGATAATGATAATGATCATGATCATGATCATGATTGTAAAAGCAGTGATCTTAGAAAGGCTAAAACTATGAACATTTCAGATTACAGTGGGTCTAATCAAGTCCACTTTGTGCCAATGGTCTGTAGACAAGCAGTCTTGATACCTCAGCCAATATGAAACAAGCAGCCAAGTCACTCTGTATTTGCACACTGTAAGGGGGAAGGGAGCTATACACCTCATGTTGCTGGTATGCCTGTATAGACCATCATGTTCCTCCACAAGTGGATGAAGTTGATCAGTCACACTCATAAAGGGACATTCCCAGGCAGACCATGCCACAAGGTGAATATGAAACCAAAATTATTCCTCTTCGATGCAACACAAGGCTGTGGCGAGAAATACCCAACACTACACAAGAAGACAACACGTCTTTGCTGGCAGCATCTTAGTTAAACTTCTGGGGATTTATTTCACAATCAATACTCGTTCCCAGCGGGGAGACGGGGCTGTGGATGCATGAGGCACATCTCGAATAATCCACGGATGAGCCAGAACACACAGTGGAGCAGAACCAATGCCTACAAATACCCTTAGAGTGAGACCATATTGTACTCGTTCATACTGAGAGAGTAGCACTGCAATTAAATGGGATATTTATGCACTGGGAGACCAACATTATGAAAACCTCAATGGTCACTGTATCCATTTGAGGTACAGCTTACAATATTTAACATCTCCAGCACAGGACTTGAAATTATGGGGTGCAGGGAGCCGAGGGCTCCCTTGAATTCTCCTGCGGCTCCCTCAAATTTCTGCAGGGAGCCCAAAGATGTACTGGTTTCTATACACAACACCTGTAGGTAGCTTTAGAAGATGCAAATGGGCTCCATGGATAAAATCTTTATTTCGAGCCCTGCAGCAATAACCTGTTTTAGTTATATTCCTCATTATATAAGTAATAACAAAGAGAGCATCATGATCTATTTTCTATCCTTTTATAGTACTTCAAATGTCAGCTCCATTATGTACTCCCTTTTAGTAATAACAGAGTATTTATGCAAGAGCCTCCACTCAAAACAAGCACTGTAACTACATACATGTACCGTTATAGTATAATGTCAGATAAACTCCCTTGCAGTATGTGCAGTGTAATTAAATGATGCTGTCTATTTCCTACCAATACATGGGGAGCAATAAAATACTGTCACCGTATAATGTCAAGTACACTTATGTACTCCCCTTAAGTGCATCAGTTCAATTACATAATGCTATTTGATATTGTCAGGTACACATTACACATACGAAGTACTCTCTCTCAGAATATGCAGTGCAATTAATACATATTGTTATTGTGTAACATCAGGTTCACCTATTCACTCCTTTTTGGTACATGCGGTGCAGGAACACATGGCATGTGCTTCCTTTAACACTTCCAAATCTGAGCCTGCTTTTGTCCAAAGAACAAGGAGGCAAAGATTTTTGAAAACCATCTAAAACCTGTCATATTGGTATTAATTGGAAAGCTCTCGATGAGAACTCTCAGATGAGTACCCATGTGCCAGGGTTTCAGTGATTTTTCTGCTATTTTGCATAATTTTGTAGTGGCCCAATTAGGAACCAGCAGCATAAGGGTTAAAGAGATGCGCATAGACAAGGAATGGAACCCCTTCTGTACTTACTCCCCTCCTCTCTAGCCTATGTGAGCCAGCCTTCAGCAGCAAATAATCCAATACCATACTGCCAAGTATCAAAGTGCTTTCTCCTGTGACAGATGATTCCAGCAGCTAGGTTTTATCATGGGCACTGCATTCTCTGGGGCTAAACATTTCACTCTCCATCAGGAGGCTCCGTCCTACAGAAGGTCATGTGTCAAGTCTGATGCACCCTTGAGGATGGCAGAATCCGGAGGGGAGATCAACATGTGCAGTGCTCCTATATTGACTGGCTGAAGCTTATGAAAGATGAGCAGATAAACAATTCATTGAGATTAGGGACAAACATAGCAGGGAAGGGACGGTGATAGTCACAATATGATGTGATGATATGATGATGATGATCATCATCATCATGATATGATGATGATGATGATAATGATGATAGAGGATGGTGATGAATATGGAAATGATGATGATGATGATGATGATGATGATGATAGCGGGTTTGATGATGATGATGATTATAATGATGACGATGATGATGAAAATGATGATGACGATGATGATGATGATGATGAAAATGATGATGACGATGATGATGATGATGATGATGATGAAAATAAAGATAATAATGATGATGTAAAAATGATGAAAATGACAATGATGATGATGATGATGATGATGATGACTATGAGGATGATTATGTGTATGATTATGATGTTATAGTGATGAGGCTGAGGAATTAGTATTACTTAGCAAATAAGGATAGTATATTGCAGGAAAAAAATATACATTTAGCTCCTTGCATGGTTTGAAAGATATCTGGAATAGGGAAAGATGACTTTGTGAAGAGATTAAGTCCATCGGCAAGTGATAGGTGAGAAGTTACACAAATAAGACCAAGCCTACAGCCAATGAACACAGATCAATGACTTGCTCCTCAACTACCCCTAATCAATGTTAATTTCAGAGGAAAATCTATGGTCAGTGTAATTTGTTCTGGGGAAGCCTGCCATTAACCTTAACCCATTCATTACAAGAGCATGCCATGGTGATTGGACACATTAACCTATTTACACCCACAGTACACACATGACCTGGCTAACTTGAATGTAACTCCATAGATAAAAAAAAATATTTGGAAAATATCAGATATGGGCTTTTTATATGCAACAGGAATAGCAACTTACAACTTACATAATGTACTGTTTGATATGAGACATTGCCACCAACTGCTTGCTGTCTCTCACCATTTCCCAGGTTTGAAACTCTCTCAAGGCATGTGCGTAGATTGACTTGCGGTTGGGGCTATTAGGCGATGGTTTCCCCTGCTACTACCATTTTCAACACCAAAAACAACTGGCCAGTCACAATAAAGCCTCATACAGCTTTAATTTGGAGTGCTGGAAGGTATTTGTGTTACTTTAAATTCGTGCATTCAAGCACTCTAACTATATACTTAGGCCTAAAAAAAAAGTTCTTTGTTTCCTGTAACTCTACCCTAACAACTTTTTATTCAAAAAAATCCGTACCCTAAAGTTTTTTCCACCCTCCCAACTCCCAATCAACGTAAATCATGCATAAAACACACATTTTTGACCAAAAAAATAGTGCAAAAAAACTTTTTTTTCCGACCTACCTACCCTTTTTTCGGACCATTATAGGAAACAATCAATTTCTTTTTTTAGGCCTTATCACTTTATAGATATTTATTTGAAGGATGTTTTTTTGGCGCTATCATGGGGAGTGTGAAAATAGCGAAAATTAAATCCCTGTAGAAAATACCAGTATCTCAGTATGGCAGACAAACCACAAACAAAATTACGCAATTCCTTTCCAGGTGAACTGTGGGCATGAATGGGTTTAAATGCTTTGCCCAGACAAGCACACTCGTTCTCATTAGTGCTGAGCTTAGTGCTGCCTCCTGCTTTCTCCAGCCGCGGCCCTCCTGGGCCTCGCTTGCCAACGCCTCTCATTGATCATCTACAGCCAGCCAGGGAAGCCAGGGAAGCCAGGAGAAAAGAGTAGCCCTTTTATATTCCTCCTAGAACCAGCCAGGGAAGCCACGAGAAAAGAGTAGCCCTTTTATCTTCCTGCTAGAGCCAGCCAGGGAAGCCAGGAGAAAAGAGTAGCCCTTTTATCTTCCCGCTAGAGCCAGCCAGGGAAGCCAGGAGAAAAGAGTAGCCCTTTTATCTTCCTGCTAGAGCCAGCCAGGGAAGCCAGGAGAAAAGAGTAGCCCTTTTATCTTCCTGCTAGAGCCAGCCAGGGAAGCCAGGAGAAAAGAGTAGCCCTTTTATATTCCTCCTAGAACCAGCCAGGGAAGCCAGGAGAAAAGAGTAGCCCTTTTATATTCCTCCTAGAGCCAGCCAGGGAAGCCAGGAGAAAAGAGTAGCAGCCCTTTTATATTCCTCCTAGAGCCAGCCCGGGAAGCCAGGAGAAAAGAGTAGCCCTTTTATCTTCCTCCAAGACTAGCCACTAGTGTGCGGCCTGTAGAGTTTTCTCATCATAACCTGTGAGCATACAGCATCTTAACATTTCATGCAAAATAGTTACTCTCCAAAGTGTTGTTTGTATCTAGAATACAGTATATATAACCTAAAAAAGAAAAAAAACTAAAACTCTTAACACAAATTTTGAAGATGACTTATTGGTAACTTGTTTGTTTCACCCCTAAAGTATTTTCCCAGTAATGCTTTTGCCTGAAAGACATTACCCAAGTAGCTGGGTTGTTGTGGCCCAATAGCACAGGGCTAATGAAAATAAACCAGGGTAATTAGTCCTAGTAGCATCTAGTCCTGCAGGGCTTGTTATGGTATTGCCAACTTATGCCAAGCCTTGGATGCTACTTGCATACTGAATATAGGGACTCACATAGCCAGGAGTCACGGAGTCATATCAACTTGCAAACACCAGATTTTTTGCAAAATTACTCTCAGAACTTAGTATTTAGAAAGGTCTTTTATATGTGTTACATCCAAGACTATTATCTATTTGCTCAAAGGCAAGTCAACCTCTTCATCCAAGTCATCAACAGTAGGACTTTTCTATATTTAGTTAACTCAATGCTTTATAGGTGGCAGCACTGCCTATGATGTATTCCATAGTCACTGCAGTAAAAACAGTACACATTCATTACACTTCCATTAATTACAACTTCCATTAATTCTTAGTTATTAAACTCATGCATGAGAGTTTCAAAACTCTTGATCTTAATGCAGGAATAAGCAATGCACTGCCTCTATAGCGTTATATCCAGGCACCAGTTTGCCAGTTATGATGACTGACAGCTTCTTATAATGTGCTGATTTCTGCTGTTATTACCATCAAGTGCATTTGTGTTATGCCAGTCTATTCCTTCAAGGTTCAACTTACAGTAATAG
Organism: Maea johnstoni; assembly: GCA_963942565.1. Lineage (NCBI taxonomy): Eukaryota > Metazoa > Annelida > Polychaeta > Spionida > Magelonidae > Maea > Maea johnstoni. The sequence goes on along the minus strand of OZ012685.1, from coordinate 39,916,030 downwards.
GAATGTGTCAATTTTCATTTCTGAATTAATCACAAATTGAGCACAATTTGTATACATCGCTCATGGAATTAACTACCCAATGATTACATCTAGGAAATTTAAGCCACCAAAAGTAATAAGGGTTAAACACAAAAGTATGGTTCAGGGTAGACAGTAACTCTAGCCTCCAGGGTGCACTTGCTAGTAAGAGATGCTATTAGACCCTGAACTTTAAATGTTATATACCCAGGTAAGCCATCAGATATAATATAGTCATTAGCATGGTCTTAGCCAATATTTGGAAACAGGGTGTCCAAATAGAGGTTTCATAGACTTTTGCGTGTTCAAAGTGTGATGCAAAGTACATACTACTAATAGAATAAACCCTATATATTTACAAATTTTGCTTTTTTAGGCCAGTAACTGCTTTGTGTCTTATAAAAGTGACACTACAGCTTCTACACCTTCTATCTTCTAAGAAAAGTTATCATCAGCAAATTCTGACATAAACTTTTGTGTGTCCAAAACATTGTTTTGGGTGTCCAAATGACACGTTGGACACATAGGTGGCTAAGCCCCTGGTCATTAGTTAGGTAATCCAATAACAATCAATCTGTTTTGTCCAAATTGCATACACAATAAAAATATCATAAATTCATATTATCAGGAATCATTTTTTTAAATTGAATATGAATTATTCTTGGCTCTCACCAGTATTACAGATCATAAATGATACAGTATTTATTCGATATCGATATTTGTATTGTATCGAGTACTGGTACTATTCCCTAAAGAAAAGTTCTTGAAAGAGAAATGTAAATCTCAACACAACCAGTAACTCTTCTTCAAATATTTTGTAAAATCATTCCTAATTTCCTTAATTATCATAGATCCAGACCACAATTTCTAAAGGATGATTTTGGGTTAAAGCGGTTAGATTAAATGGAGGAGAGTGAAGGAATTAGCTAGTGCTATCTAGGATGGGTACAATATTGCCCAAAATCAGAATGAACCACATTGCAGCTAAACCCACCTACATCTGGTATGCATACAAGGTCTAGCAACAGCAATCTAACTTGTAAAACTGAGTGACATTTGAAAAATGGGGAGAAGAAAAGGGATTGAGGAACTCATTAAGAACAAACTTTTCTAAAAAATATTCCTTTGTTATCAAGATATGTAAAAATAAGAGTAAGACTGTGTTAGCTCCAGGCGTGAATGGCTTAAAACAGGTATATTAATCCTGCTGCAGAGGTTTAAGCAACAATCATCTATAGTAAAGAACAGCCAGTATTGGTTTGTGGACCACTATGAGAGATCCGAACAGCATTCCATTTTAGTTCCTGTTATGTCCAAAAGAGGGCAGCAGCAGCCAACAGAGTCGGTGCCAAAAGGTCATTGCAGGTAGGCATCGATCATGAGTGTGTTTACAAGCAGGTCCTCTGAGGCGAGTGGAAGGGAACAGATGGGTTATACAACTTGCTGTTCACATGCTACTACGCCAAACACCCCCCAGCCTCCACCGCCGCCCCGCCGCAGACACTGGCATTTGCTGCACCAGGGTGGAAGGGACGGATAAATATCAAGCTACGGATTCCTAGTTACTGAGTGGTATTTCATGCCAAGCGAAATACAAGATGCTTAGGGAAGAATATTTTGTTGTAGGGAGAGTGCATTATCAGCCTAGACCAATAAATGATTTTCTTTTTTAACCCTTATGCTGCAGGTGGCTAATTTTGCCAATACAAAATGATGCAAAAAACCCGAAAAATTACTTAAACCCTGGTACTCATCTGAGAGTACTCAATGAGAACTTTCCATTGAATACCAACACAACAGGGTTTGCGTCCTTGTGCTTTTGAGGAAAGTAGCTATAGCATTAGAAGGGTTAATTAGGAAGTTCTGAACATGAAGGGATTTATTCAAGCCCAAACCCCTCTGCCCCCAACACCCTACTCTTGTGCAGGCCTACCTCACAATATTCACTCAGCACATGTATGGGCTAGGTCTGACCTACATTGGAAGCTCATCATTTTTCAATACCAGACGTACCAAAGGAGTTATCATTCATATTCATATCTAGCAACATTCAATGAACTGTCACTACAGATGCTACACACATCCAAAGAAAGATTGGGATGGGTGCTGAACATCTTGGCATAAAAGCCTTTTCATGCTGCACCTTGGGTGGTGGCCTTGGCTCTTCAAGTACAGTTTGCTTTACCAAACAAGACTGAAGCAATCCCCCAAAAGGACCAACTATTTCAGTAAGATCTCTCTGGTCTGAGCATATTGAAAAAAAGATGAAATATTTAGCAGAACTAAACCTACAACTTTTCTTCTGATAGTTCATGAAAATATGTGTCATTCTGAAGTTATTTTCAAAAGTATCATAGGTCCAGATGATAGTCTTCAAGAATTACTCTGGGCCTGAGAGAGTTAAGGAAACTTCTACTACCAATCCTGAGTGGATCCAGACCCATGAAAATTACTAGAGAACCCCACACCTGAACTACAGAATCCTTCCAGTGAGACAGGCACAGCAGCTGCAGTTCTATCTCCCAGGATTCCTGCAGTTGAAGAGATGGCATGACACATGCTCTGCTCCTGAGGCATGTGTTACACTTTTAACCCACTTAGACCCTGAGTTTCAAGGTATTCTGAATTTGAGAAAAATTGCATTCTATTATTACAAAATATGATATAAAGAATGTTTGATACTTTAAAGTAGATACACAACTTCCATTCCATCATATATAAAACATGTTTAAAGTCTGAGAAAATACTACAATAGTATATCAATAAAATATCAAAAGGATTATCATTTCTCTAAGTTAAACACAGAACTTACATTCCAATTTTTACCAATGAATTATTTTTTGAGAATATCCTTTATTTGTATTTAAATAAAATACCAAAAAGATATTAGATTCTATATGCTAAATACATCACTTGCCAATCTTTATGATGAAATTCATCAAAATATCCATAATGAAATATTTACATCACTCTCACCTATCTTCAAACCAAATTCCCTATCGCTTAATGCATGTGTTTATCCATACCTGTAAAGGGTTCCCTTTGAAAGTATCACCTAAATGCCCAAATACTTAACAAAACAACTAAATACTGGAGGGTCTGGCAAAAGCACTAACCTGACTATTCCGTACAAGTAATTAGATTGGTATAACTAGAGTCTTGTGGGCTGGTCACATATTTAGTAATCTTGTATCCTTCCTATCCACATGAGAAATGCGATGTCAATTTTCCACTGCTAACAAGAGATAATTTAGCATTATGATAAATGCACCCACAAGATACCCATGCTGTGTTTATGCCCTGTGTATCCTGGGGTAGATGGGTTGCCTGAACCCCATTAACCCTGAGGTGGGGGTTCTGGTGAACCCTGCAATATGAGCAGGGCCAGTATGAGTCAGTACATGTAGTATTTTCTATGCTGAATCATGGTAGAAACTCTCCATACACAACCCATAGGCGGAGTAGGCACTTGGGAGCTGGATGAGACACACAAGCCCAAAAACTCTGGCAGACACAGACCTAGCCTCATTCGCAGGACATGACTATCAGAGAAAATTAATCAGCTAAAACAATTATCGTCTGGATCTTTAATACTTTGGAATGTAACTCTGAAGTAATGCACTTATTCAAAACATATTTAAAGGAGAGTTGTTAGTTGAGCTGTGAACTACTTTCCTTTTTAATTTTCTTTTCAAAAGATGCTTTAGTTAGAGCTATGATTAAAATAGTCATACTTTAGACCATTACAGCAATGAATGCAATCATGTGTAAATGATATACAGGAAAATGATGCTTTATTAGTTAAACCCCCTAAAATACTCTGCAATCAAAATTTTGAAATTATCTTCCTTAAAAAACTGATTATTTAGTATATTACTCAGACATCTTACATCTTTTATGGCCTTACCTATCATACCACTTCAAAATAACTTCAAAATTAGTTATCAATTTTTGAAATAATTGAACGAAAGTTGTAGATTAGTGCCAGCTTAACAATTCTTCTCCAAATACTTTTGAAAACTCTTTAGTCACGAAGATAATCGTAAAATAGCCAGGACATATTGAGAACCTAGAGGCATGTCTGGGCTCTTAAAACAGACGTGTGACTAGTCTGAGGCTATCTGTCTCATACTGGAGCCATGCCAGACAGGAGTGTTGTTTACAGGCCCTCACAGACAATAGGAGAACAGGAGCAGGATGAGGTGTCAGTCCACCAACCACAGCATTCCATCAGAGTTAGTGATACTGCTCTTAGATGAATAGAACATGGACTGGTCGCCACACACCAATTAGTATAGGGCCCATTGTATTTAAAGGCCTCGGTAAACCTAATCTCGCCTCAGTGTGACGTCACTAGGAGACAGACAATGAGGGCTCTGGTATTTGTTAACATTAGAGAGGAAGTTGCTCACGCACATGCTCAGAACACACCTCTAGAGTGGTTCTCATCATCACCTAGGCTAAGAGTATAGCAGAATATGTTGAGCGAGATCTGCTGGTTGCGTATCCAGTGATGAAAATGTGTGTGCTTCGCTGTCTACTGGACTCCATCATTCCCTGTTACAAAAAAGTAATGCTTGCTTCTACATCCTATAGCCAAATGAGATATAGACAAACCAGTGAAGAGCGACAGGGAGCTGTCTACTTCACGTTACTGGTATCACTGTGTGCCACTTGACCTGTGCACAACAGTGCTTTCAGTACTTTTCCAGTTTTTCTAGCATATAGAAGGAATACAATACACTGTTAATGGGGGTTGGCTGATCTAAGGCTCATCTTAGGAGAGGGCGATTAAGTACAGTTCTGGAGGTAACTTTAACAGGCCCACATCTGAAACCTAGACGTGGCCAGGCACATATGCATATGCATATTTTGATAATAACACAATATTTTGAGAAAAATATGACTGAAAGGTACTGTTTTAGTAAAATGCTACAATCCCTGCTCAAATGTTTGACATGAATTAGCAAATTGGTCAAAAAGTTACATTCAAGACCTAAATTGGTTGAGTATTTATATAAGTTTGCCATTTGTATGCCTTTAACTAGGATATCCTGGCACTGGATAATAGGATAATAAAACTATTCCCCAACTGGATGCACAAAACACAACCGGTGTCATGTTTAAATAGTGGAGCATAATAGTTTTATCATAATACAGTTATGCATTTGATATAGGGGATGTCAAATATAAATGATAGCCTTATTATAGACTAACTTCCTGACTCAACCCACAAATGGATAGTACATGTACTATCAATCAAGGGAGGGGAACTACCATTCAAATAAAGGCAGCAATGCTTTCCCCCATTTAGAACTGAATTGTGCATAAGGAATGACAATATTTCAAAGAAAATTGGACTGAAAAATGTTGTTCATATATGATTTAACAATTTCTTTTCAAATATATGTCATTTAACGTGCTATGTTAGGTTGTCAGGGCAAGTGCCTGTCAGATACAAATGGAGTAACAAGAATTTAAAATATAGGTGTAAGTCAATTATAGTTTTCTTACCCAGTTATAGCCCTAATTAGATAGAAAAGTTACCAACTTTTCAGTGCAAGGCCTCATATTGGAGAAACCTGAATCTGATTCAAAGTTCCATGGTAATCAATAGAAAATGTTTCCATTATGTACTGCAGTAGAGATTATTTGCTTATTTCCATAAAACCATTACTATCATTTCTAGGCAAGAAAGGGTTAAATATTTTTTTCTTTATTTATTACACAATGTCTTGGAAATAATGCAGTATCTTGAGAAAAATTTAACTAAAAGTTGTTGCTCCTGATAAAGTTAGCAATATTTCAAAACAATACTCTGATTGACAGATTGGTTGTGTAGTCATCAAACGATATGTGCATGTAGCAGATGCAAAAGAGCAAATGATAACTTAACTAACCTCAACAGTTATAGGAGTCTGGAGTATATCCATCAACTAGTAGATCTGGATCTGTTAGAAGTCATTATTAGAAGGCCTTTCAACTCAGTCATTCATCATTTTATCACAGCTTGATACAATGAAAACAAATGATCAAACCAAACACACTATGATAATCCTGCTGAAGAGGTTCTGAAGTGTTTGGAAATGCTGAGAGTATAGAGTATGAAGTGCTTATAACTAAATACATCCTGACCCACACAGGTTAACCCTTCCATGGCTTGAGCAGCCAAAAAGGCCTGGACTCTATTGGTGATATTTATCCCCATCAGAGCATTTGGGAAAGATATGAAGAGGATTTTGATAAACCAATCAGGAGTTAAAAAATATTTTTCAGTCAAATATTCCACAAAATATAGTTATCAAGATGTTTGTGTATGAGTTAGATCATGTGTGTCTTGCAGATGATAATTGGTTACTGTACATGGCTTAAATTTGGAGTGCTAAAATTTTCTTTACAGCCCTGCTGGATGGTATTTGTGCTACTTTAAATTTGCACATTCAGGCACTAAACCAAACCATATACAAAACTGAATATTTATTTGAAGGATGTCATTTTGGCGCTATCATGGGGAGCGTGAAAATAGCGAAAATTATATGCCTGCAAAAAATACCAGTTATGCAGTAAACATTTCACTGATGAGGAACCTAATGACTATTGCTGTAATATACGGCAACTCTCCATATTTTTTTCTCATTTCCTATTTTTGTCGAGCCACTAGAGGGCACTAAGCAGGAACCAGTCATAAGTACCTTTTGCAAAGTGACTAATGCAATAAGAAGTTTATTCCCAACAGTTCCAAAACAATCAACACCGAACATTGAACTAGCACTTACGTCTAACTAATCATCTCTTCAATTTACCACACTGACAAAACTTGAAATGACGAGACAGGAAGCTAATGTGCTTAGTGTGAACCTATTGCTCAGGACATCCTCATAGATTAGCTTCCTAGTCCAAAGTCAGGGACTGTGCCATTTAGTATTCCCATATTATAACATATTGATCAAAAATATGACATTTTTTCCAGCTACCAACATGCTATGAGTTAGAATGCATTAGTAAATTACTATATGATCTATTCAATCCCGTGGCATAATAGACCCCGCTATTTTGGTGATATCTTAGTAAAGAAAGTGTTTCTTGGACAGTATATGAAGGAGAAATTTAATTCACCACTTAATCTACAATTCTCCTTTTATCTTTATTTTTTTGATTCCATGCTTTTTTTGCTATGTTATTTTCAAGAGTATCGTGAATTATGATGGTAATTTGTGAATGTGCTACATACTCCCCCCCCCCCCCCCCCCCCCCGCCCCACCCCTTACCTCAGGACAGCTCAGTTCATCATTAACAAGCCTGATTTACAGTAAGGTAAGAGAAAAATCTTGCTTAGAATTCCCGTTCTGTGGCTGCAGTCCTCAGGGGGAGTGGCGTTTATTTCCTTGACATGACCTGTGCAATTTCCTGGAGGGATCATACATTATTTAAGGTGTTCTGACTCGCCGAGAAGGTCAGTGCAGATATGTGGATAGGCTGCAGCACCCGTGCTTATCTCTTTGACTCATTCATGCTATAAAGCTCCTGCCTGCATATCGTCTTCAAAATGCTACAACTATTTTTTAAAATAATTTGGGAATAACGCATTAATTGGAAACTACTCCTAGGTAAAGGTGGCAATAATGCCTAGGCTAAGGATTATTCAAATATAATTTTTCTATATTCTGCTCTCTTTCTTATACTTTGATTGTAATTGGAAAGATCTCACTAAGACCACCTGGTGAGCAAGTGTAGAACCAAATCAGGGTAGAAGTAGTTTTGAATTGTTATATATTTCAGGTTTAATATATACAAAAGAAGTGTAGAAAATTGCTCGGCCAATGATAGACAAAGCCTAGATTCTTGGCTGTCACGCCATATGTATTTTGTCTGTCTTCAGGTTTTTCTGTTACCAGGCATCAAGTGGTCAAGGAGCCAAATAAGTTTTCACTGTCACAACAGGTGGAAAGAAGGCTCTATTTGACAATGACAGAGATAGAAGAACTATATATGGTGTCACTTACAGGCCATGACCAGTACTCAACATTGGGAATGTTAACATTTGAGGAACTAGGAGCCTAGTCTACTCCGGAGATGCTGCCCACAGCATGACTGTATTAATGTGCTCAACTCCTAGTGGGGAATGGGATGTTTCAGAACAGATATGGCAGTTATTATGTGATAAGAGCACTATAAATGGCTGACCTGACTCTCTCCTCATTCACCACACGCTGCATTAGTAGGAGTGTGAGCTGTGAGTATTCCTGCCTCATCCTAGACTACACAAATCAAACAATTAGCACCTGTAAGGTAGGAATATGTATACCTCACACTTGATCCATCAGTAGTGTTTTTGACATATCACTGCTTTCATGAATGAACCAAAGAAGCATTCTAGCTACTTAACATGAATTCATAACATTAAAATCATTAAATCAACCAAAAGGTGTATTAAAAAAAAACTTCAAAAGAGCAAGGACATTATGAAATGGGAGTGTATCACTATACATTTTCATAAATACATTTTCCAAGTTATGCTTAATTCTCAAGTTATTTTCAATAATCCTTAAAATGATCAATAGGAATAATTAATATTGTTCGCTTCAGAGGAAAAGCTAAGGCAATACTTCAAGATACTTTTTCATGGATATTTTTTCCTTCTCATTATGATTAATTCAAAAGTTCAGATTTGGATGAAAGGGTTAAATTACTAATTTCCCCCATTGTTTCCTGGGCCACTAAGGAGGTAGCCTAGCTACTAGGCATTATTGTGTTTTGCTTTATTACATATATACATTTATGCCTGCTCAAGAAATGACATTACATATGGCCTGGGAGGCAGGCTACTAAGGCAAATCCTACCTCCTCATTGCTCTCCGAGTGACAGATAAGTTTCACTGCGCCGCCCAATGTAATGAGATTGCATAATTTGCAGGTGCACCTGCTACTTACACCAGATTGCTGGCATGTTCTCCTTCAGATGCAAACAAATCTCTCCTCAAAATCAATTCCGCAGCAGCCATGGTGGCTGTTTGAAAGTGACACTGTCATTTGGCCACATGGCCTAGCGTGATTGGCCTCCTGCACAGGAGATACAGTCAGCTTCATTTATTGGCCAATTACACAGCTCCCTTCAGACTCATCAACATCCAATCATTTAATTTGCCAAGAACCATTATTTCCACCAAGAAACAATCGACCTATTCAGAACCTTAACCCATTCATACTTGAGAGGTTCTCTACATATGTCATCTGGATTAATCAAACATTTCACCTTAACCCTAATGCTGCTGGTGGCTAATTTGGCTGTTACAAAATGATGGGAAAAAAAAGAAAAATGACTGAAACCCTGACAAATGGGTGCTCAAATGAGAGGAATCAGCGAGAGCCTTCTAGTGAATTCATACCAACATGACAATGTTTAGATGCTATCAAAAATCCTTATGCTTTGGATGAAAGTAGCAGCAGCATTGGAAGGGTTAACTTCGAAATAAAGAATTATAATAGAAATATAATTAGTATTTGCTCTTAGTATCAGGACAACGAGACATTTCTATAATGGATATATAGGAAAAAGTACTGGATTCCAGTGTCCAGGGTATTGTGTCAGTCTTACAACAGCAAGAGGGTTTCAACAGCTGTATCATCATTGGGGTTAGAAAAATGGTCCCTGGCCAAGTAAATCACTTTGAGATATTGATTGATTTCGTATGAGCCGGTGGCCTGCAGACGAGGGAGCAATTAATCTCTGGCATCAAATTCCCTAGCTTAAATTAATATCATTCAATACAGGGTCTTAGCCAGGATTTAGAAACTGGGTGCCCAAAATTGGCAATCCTGAAATTTTGGGGCATCCTGATTTTTCTCATTTATACTGAGGTGAAATAAATTCAATTATATGTTTGAAAATTATATTTTTCAAAACAACTCTCCCCAAAATATGGGTATCCCTAAGGGTGATATAATCATTAGAGGGCTTGGGTGTCCAAATGACACCCAGACACCCTGCTGGCAAAGGCTAAGATTCAATATATAGGACATAAACAGAGCTAAGGCAATTCCAGTTTGAATTTATACTCAAATAATATGATTTTGCCAGAATATACAATGAAATAATCTTAACCTTTTTTCTATGCAGCTGAATATTATATACAAGCTATTTGAAATATGTATTTCAAAAAAGAGTGACATAGATATTAGGTTAGCTTATTAAATCATATAAAAGAATATTTTGTCATAGGAGAAAGGCTATATACAGTTCACTACTAACCATTCTGACAGACTGCAGTTCCAGGATTCCATCTATCCATTGGGGATCTTACTCCAAATTATAACAGACACACTGGATTTGCCACTATGCACTTTACCACACCACAGTGCCACCTATCCATTATGGACACCAATCCATTTTTTTTTCTTTAATTGGGAGACTGGTCAGGTTCTCTACTGAGAACTCAAGTATACCACAATGCTGTCTATCCATAAGGGAAGATATTTTAGATTTTGTCTTAAGAGACAGGCGAGGTTCATCAAATAACACTCAAGCATACTACAGCATCATCTGTCCATTAGAGACAGTATTTTAGATCCGGGGCCAGGAGGCAGACTGGGTTGGTCCTAGATGGCAAATATGTTAATAGCACAAAATTCCTGTCTCGCAGATTTATCCATGTCCTGCAACTTCTCACCATCTAGCAATGTTTTGACATTTCTCAGACTAATCAACTAAAAGGTCAGGGAACACTAGCACAATAACAGACTAACTGTTGACATTGCTTATTTCCGAGTCTTTAGAGTTACACCCTAAGAACAGATGATAATGCTTCCAAAAGGTGTGGCTTAACCCATTCACACTCAGAGTTCCCCAGGAAAGTATCGCCTGCTATTTTCATACTTTTGAAAATAACTAGGAAATAAAGCAAATTCTCACAAAATATTTGAAGGAGAGATAAAAACGCTTTTGTGAGGAAAATATCAACAAAATAGTCAGGCCTGTTTTGGCCGCTCTGAGTGCCAATGGGTTAAGACACGTGCAATTTTCTAGTCGTGCACGAATACATGTTTGCCTATTATTAAGCGCTGAAAAGTGTGGAATGAAAATAGGTGCAATGGAAATAGGAATAATTACATTATTTTCTCAGATTTAAAGCTAAACTTTGACTGCACAATAGTTATGTCATTAAGGACCGAACGTCTCAATCAAATATTTTCTGAAGCAAAACAGTTCCCTATCAGGAGGCACCTTTTCATCCAAAGTATGCCATGTTTTCACTTCAGGACAAGGTCAACCAATGGTCTGACCACTGGTTACTGTGGGATGGCAGCCCAGCAGATGATCTGGAATGGACTTAATTAATCCTTTATGGCACATACAGTTGTGGATACATAGAGGGTTGAAGGGCTTCAACGGGTCCCCACAACTGTTAATGCTTATTTTTTATGATTTTGCTTATTTTTCAGCACCAGGAACCATAAAGACCTTATGAATCTCCACTGGCTTATATCAGAAGCCAGGATCACAGCAATACAAGCATTGTTAAGGCCGAGAGCTACTTTTTTCAATACAAATAATTCTAATTGCTGCAGATAAAGTTTCTAATTTCACTTGCATGTCCCAGATTTCAGCATATAACATTTCCTATCTCCATACAGAGAGTCTCCTCTTTCAGTTTGTTAGCAATTCAAATCACTACATCAGCAAGAAAATATATTGACTACATGTAATCATAGATTTGGGTGAACCCTTGCTATAAATGGGGTCCTTGCTTTCTATATGCTATCACCAAATAGGCAAAATTGCCTGCCTTGGAACATGTATACATCCGATGAGATAAAGTCAGGTTCGATTCCTCGCAGACCTAGCGTCTAAAATTTCTCTTATGGAATCAGCAAATATAAAGCTTGCTTGTAGTTAATCAAGAAAGCACCAATGATAGGAGAAGTTAGGTTCAATCCCTCTCAGACCTGATCTCTCAGCTTTTTCCATGTCGTCAAGAAATGGATTAGCTTGCCTTTAAGAGAATGGAAGTTGGGTTCAACCCCTCTAAGAATCTGTGACCTACCATTTAACTTATCCTCTTCAACATGTCAGTTGTTCAAGTGTTCAACAGTTGAGATGACTAAGGTTCAATTCATCTCATCCAGTCCAATCAATAATGAACAAGAATGTCTGCTTTTGGTCAAGTATGGAGAGAATTTAATTTCAAGCCCCCTAAGAGCATCATCCTGTTATGCCACAGCTAATGGAAAAGCAAGTTTGCTGATATCAAGTACCAAGAGAAGTTAGGTTTGACCCCTCTACGAGCAAACTCTACCATCCATCTTACCCATTTCAACAAGCAATGGACATTCATGCCTGCTTTAGATCACATACTGAGACGTTATGTTCAATCCCTCTCATAGCCAACGTCTCAGCAAGTCAGCATCCTTCAGACCAACAGTCAATTAACAAACAAGTCTGCAAGCAAGCCAGGTGATTGAATGAACATGCACCCCCTTGACCCTAGCAATGTTTTCGTCCAAAGCACAAGGATGCAAAGATTTTCGAAAATCATCTAAACCCTGCCATGTAGGTATTCATAGAATGGCTCTCACTGACTACTCTCAGATGAGTGTACCCATGTACCAGGGCATGGTCTTAGCCAACAGGGCGTCTGGGTGTCTTTTTGGACACCAAAACCATTAAAAAGCACCCCCAGGACACCCAATCTTTTTGTGTGAAGAATTTCTCAAAATGCCACTCCCATGCATATAATTGAATCTTTCCATCTCCATATAATTCCCATAATATTGAATAAGGATATCATGCCTTACTTAGATAGATTCATACATGTTTATGGTTCAAATCTGAGTATATTTTAGTACCCCTTAAAAATTTGGACGCCCAAAAATTTTACAACTGCCAATTTTGGGCACCCAGTTTCCAAATCCTGGCTATGACCCTGTGCCAGGGGTTTCAGTCAAATTTCAGTTTTTTTTGCATCATATTGCATCGGCCAAATTAGCCACCAGCAGTAATGGGGTTAACAAGTCCATATCTAGTGGAAACATTGTATCCCCTCCCCTCAGCACTGGTATTTCTGCCTGAGATCCGGCCAACAGCTAATCTTCATGCTTATCTGACAGCGGCGCTTTAGAATGAGAGAGTGAGTGAGAGAGCAGGGGATGGCGCGTCGGCCTTGTGATGACGATATTGTGTTTGTCATTTGTCTCGCCAGCCACTTCCATATCAAAACAGGCAAGAGGAGGAGGAGGAGGAGGAGGAGGAGGAGGCACTTGGGAGGGTCTCCGCTGGCCAGACAGTCTGGAGCACAGCCTGCCTTGCTGGGGAAATCATACCAACTCCTTTGTTTATCTCCTCCGTGATACAATGACTCCCATCTTCTCTTAACCTGCTGACCCACTATCACCACAAAATGGCTTTTTCACCAGAACTAGCATGTCGTTACTATTAAGTGGTGTTTAGAATCATTTAACCCATTCATGTTTGGAGTTCTTTTTTGTGTAGTCTGGATCTATAATTTTCTCTTAAATAACCTTGGAATCAAACATAAATTTACAAAATAGCAGAAAAAAGGTTGTTGATTTGAATCTGATTAACATTTCTCCTTCACATAATTTTCATAAAATGCTGCTTTTTTATAATGATATCTTCAAAATAGTCAGGACTTTTTTGGCACTACAAGTATGAAAAGATTTAAGATATTTGTGATTGCCACAGAAAATAGAAGAGGAGAGCATTAGCCTAGAGCCTAGGTTATTGTAGACATACTTACTGTGTATTATATACATGCATTATTTCTCTGACCAAGCAGGTACCATCCTGTGTGGTCAACGTTGGTTCAGACACCATAGCTTTGTCTGAGTTCAACAAGGAACATGCTAGAGATGGTACAGACCAACTGGTGCCATCTATAGGCCAGGACAGTAACTACATGTACTCTCCATTAGTCAATTAAGAAGGGTTTTAAAACTAAAATATGTGACTAGGTACCCAGTCTATGGAGAGCTAGGGCAGTAATACTATAGAGTTTCAATGATTCACAGCATGCTTAACTTACAGGCTCTATATAGGAGAATCAACATGGCTTCATTACATGTGGGAAATCTACCAACCATACTTCTTTGTGCAATGTTTACAGATCAGAGCTGAAGAACTATATGAACCATGAGCTAGTGTAATCAGCTGAAAAGATAGTCCTCTCGAAGCTTTTCACTAAATAGCTGTGGGCAATTTAATATCAGGGGTTTTCTGCCAACATTTAATCAAAAAAACAATTTTGATTTGCAAAAACATATTCACTGGATTGAGTACCAATCCATCAAAAGGGTTTTTATTGTGATGAGTAACGCATACATACATGTGAATATATATGGTTAACCAAATATGCTTATGAGCTCCTCTAGAAATTGTTGTCTGACTCAAGACACATTTGATAACTCTGAAAATAATGAATATTTTTTAGAAATATTTGAAGGAGAGTTGTAAGCAATGTTCCAAATAACATTTCTCTTTTAAATAATTTCCAAGCATAGCTTTTGCCTACATTAGTGAATAGAGAAAAAATCAAGCACGTCCATAACCATTAGCAGTGAAATCTTAACTCAAAATTACCTTTTCATTTGTATTCTCTCCACTTCTAAATACTTGGCCCTCCATAAGAGAGGAATTAACCTACATTTTCCCCCATAGTGAGTCAAAGAGCATAACTGAGCTTTCAACCTAGGTATCGCTATCTTCTATTCTTAAGACATATCGCCTTTGGTGGGTGACCTCAAGTTGTTGTGTTTTATCTTAAAATAAACTGGTCTGCAACTCACAGTTTCTCTTTTGATACCAGTATCTGCCTGAGCTTGTAGTTCACAAACATCCATCTTCCTTTAACCCATTCAGGCTTAAGTGTTTCACTATATGTTGTCGTCTGCAACTATAATAGTTTTGACTCTAATTTGGAAATTAAGAATGATTTTACAAAATAATTGAAGGAGAGTAGTTAGTAGTATTCTGATTAACATTTCCTCTTCAAATATTTTAGCAACTTTTTCTTCCCCTGAAGGATTTCATCAAAATCATCAGACTGATTTTGGCCTCTATGAGCATTAATAGGTTAACAAACTGTTGAGTCACATAGCAAATCCTGGCTATCATGCAAGTGCTTCCGACAGTACTTCTTTACTTAAGATATCCTTGTGTCTGAACAACTTGCAGCGGCCACATTTCTCTTTCTTAATCCATCTATGCTCAGAAATATCCTTGGTGTTGTTGTCCATAGTCTATGGTACCAGTAACTATATATATTAAGTCTATATTTCCTGATGGTACTTAGGTACTAATGAATATGAATAAGGAATAAACAACAACTATATTTTCAAAATAGAGTTGTTGGTTGGGTTCCCATTACCCTTTCCCATCCATTCATATTTTCCTATAGATGCATTTGCCAAAAAAATACTCACTTATTGGACCTGCTGCATGAGCTCAATAGAACACCTTTGAGGATTATAGCACAGAATTTCAAAGAAAATATTAGTAATTATCCTGCTAGTTTCACAGATTCTCTCCACTGCCTCAGTTCAGACCTGGCATAAAGCATGTGAGAAAGTTGCCAGTGACCTGGGACTTGGCCATGGATTTTACAAGGGGCTCTGGTTTCCTACACCATTTTCAACATTCTAGTCACAATTTCATTACCAAACATAGCTGAGACTTACAGGGAAATTCTGGGATTTTCCTAGGATAATCTTAGACATTCCGTGGTATTTCAAGATTCATTTGATAAGGAATTGCAGAAAAAATGACTATGAACCAAATTCTAATGTCCAAAATGCAGTTGGCTAGTGGAGCATATTCCAGTATATAGAGAGGCATGTATTTTGGCAAGGGGAGGGCCTCCATCCCACATGTATCGGTAGCAGAGCGGGGAGCAGCGGAACTGATCTTATCTCTCTGTTTACAAACACTCACACGCGGATCCAAACAAAACGGGGTGATGCTTACTTGACTTGTGCGCTATTTCTCTGCCACCTGTCAAAATCCCAGCAAGACCTACAGAGCTCCAAAACATAGGTACCTGGCTAGCATGGGGAGGGGGTGGGTAGAGAAATATCATGGCTTGTAAGGTTTGTGGCATCCATCTCAGGCTGGCAGGTGAACACTTTGGGAACCAAGTAGAAAGCTTCCTCGATCCCTACACCATGTTTAGTATACTTAATATAACTATCGCATATCTAGTACATACAACCATCATCACTTTACATCATGAATGTTTCTGGGCTATAAAAATTTTAATGTAAGGGTTGGTAAAATGTTAGGAGACTAACCCTGCTGTTCTTGTGAGAATTCTGGGTCTTGTTTAAGGCAGGACTTAGGAGGTATGGGTACAACTAATAGCTCCATCTATGCCATATTCATTACATAAGGACAATACAGCTTTAACCATTCCAATGCTCAGGCTACTTTCATCCAAAGCACAAGGACGCAAAGATTTTTAAAAACCATATATAAACCCTGTCATGTTTGTATTCATTGGATTGCTTTCACTGAGTAATCTCAGATAAGTACTTATATGCCAGGGTTTCAGTCATTTTTCAGGTTTTTCACATCATTTTGTAATGGCCAAATTAGCCACAAGCAGGATAAGGGTTAAAGGAATCATTATTTTCAGAAACACACTAGTTAGTTTGATCCATTGTATTTTTACAGGTCCTAAGATGTTTCCGCAGTCATATCCCCCTTCCCCATCCTTATCTCGAGCACAGCAAAATAGATGCTAGCTCTGCAACCAGGGGGTTCCCACTGATCTTATCTCAGGTATGCCCAAACTCATTCCAGTCAAGAAAAACAGCTATCAGCATCATTATCTCCCTAATGGGCAAATACACCTTTTTTGTGAATGAAGGCATATATATATATGTAAACAAATATTTGCTCTTCCACCAGGAGCTACCGTTTACCTGAACTCAGGTGTGCCCAAAGTCATTCCTGTCAAGAGAAACAACTTTCAGCTTCATTCTTTTCATCTTTCTCAATGGCAAATACACCTTTTTTTTACACTACTAGCTCTGTGACCAGGTGCTACCACAAACTTTACATCAGGTGTGTCTTAAGTCATTCCTCACGAGTAAAACAACTATCAGCTTTATTCTATCTATCACCCTAACTAAGGGGTAAATACAACTTTTCTGTGAATGAAGGCATTATAAACAAATACTAGCTATGCGACCAGGTGCTACCGTTTACTTGACCTCAGGTGTGTCCTCAGTCATTCCTGCCTGCAGAAACCACTAACACTGCAGAAATCCCTATCTATCACCCTAACTAAGGGGCGAATACACCTTTTTGTGAATGAAAGCATAAACAACTATTAGCTCAGTGACCAGGTGCTACCACTAACCTTACATCAGGTATGTCTAAAGTTGTTCCTCTCAAGAGAAACAGCTATCAGTTTCATTCTATCTATCACCCTAACTAAGGGGCAAATACTGCTTTTCTGTGAATGAAGGCATAAACAAATATTAGCTCTGCTACCAGGTGCTACCACTAACCTTACCTCAGTTGTCTTAAGTCATTCCTGTCCACAGAAACCACTCCCAGCTCCCTAACTGCCACCTTCCTATATCCTATAAGGCAGGCATCAACAAATACTAGGTCAGCAATCAGCTGCTGCCACTTGCCGTGCATCAGCTGTGCCTCAACTCAACTGAATCCTGTCAAAAGCATGTGAAAATACTATCCCATTTGTAGTGATGGGACGAACATTGCGATCGGCAATCCAAACGGATTTTCTATCAATGTGTGCAAAAACCACACATCTTTGTAGTTGGAGCTTTGTAAACTGCTCAGCCAAAACTGGCACTACTATTTTCTAATTCTACCTATCTGTTGACTAAATCAATTAGTGGAAAGAATAACACATTAGTTAAGGCGAGAGTTACTAAAGGGACAAATCTGTCTCTCACTTGCCTGCCTGTGAAACTGGCAAAAGAACTTGAGGCATTCAAAGATTTCTAAGAATAAATTACGCAAACTGGAAGGGAAAGATAACAGGGAAATGGACAAAGATATTGAGAAAGGGGAAGTGAGGAGGAGGAAGAGGAGGAAGAAGATAAGGAAAGGAGGAAGAGGAAGAGGTCTGCAACTTTGCCTACTTCAGTTTACAGTGCTCAGCATAAAATGGCCTGACTATACTGGATATAACATTTTCATAGGGGCATTTTCTTGAAAAGATATCAAGGAAAAGAGTAGAACACATACCAACCTATAACTTTCCTGTAGTGTCACATATAAATTCATGCTTATTCTAAATATGTTATCAAAAATAACCAAAACCAAAGTGACATATTTCAAGGAAAACCCAAGAGTTTCAACCCATTGAACTGACACATATGGACAGGCCTTAATAACAAAGCAATGTTTTCAGAAATAGTCGTTAATAACGTTGTTCTTTGTGTTTGGTAGAGCAGGGACGTTCATTAAATCAACATCTCTGGGTAGAGTAGATATTCTACGAATGTTTCTTTATTTGATAAGCTATATTCAAGGTTGTCTGACCATGTATGCACTACAAATAGGAATTAATTAAACAGCATTCTCCCAATATTGTGATTCTGCCTAAATCCAATAATCCATGCTCCATGGGCATATTGCAAATGAGTAAGTAGTAGAGTACAGTGTCTTAGCCAGGATTTAGAAACTGGGTGCCTAAAATTGGCAGTTGTAAAATTTTTGGGTGTCCAAATTTTTAAGGGGGATCATAATATCCTCATATTTCAACCATAAACATGTACAAATTCGTCAAAATAAGGCATGATGTCATTAAACAGTGTCATGGGAGTTGTAGGGGGATGAGGAAATTCAATTATAAGCTTGAGATTGGGATTTTGAGAGATTCCACACAAAAGTATTTGGGTGTCCTGGTGGGTGCTTTTTAAGGGTTTGGGTGTCCAAAAAGGCACCCAGACGCCCTGCTGGCTAAGACCATGGTAGAGTATATTTGGTCGAGGAATTGTGTTCATCATCACATTTTCTGTTGTATTATTAAGGTAAAGTTCTGACTAGCCAGTTGTTAATGGTGGAGGCAACCATAGTACCCAGGGAAAACCACTGCCTAATCCCAAGTCAATGACAGCTTTCTCACATGCCTCAAGCTGGTTTCTAACCCAGAAGGGAGATGGTGAGCAGTCAGTGGCAATGCCTTAAACCACTGGCCATTTTGAGACAAAAGTAGTTAGTGATATTAATGTGCGGCTCTCTTTCGCTGCAGGTTGCTAATTTGGTCAACAAGAAATGATGACAAAAAGCTGAGAAATAACTGAAACCATGGCAAATGGGTACTCATCTGAAAGTACTCAACAAGACCTATTCAATGAATACCAACATGACAGGATTTGGATGGTTTTAACAAATCTTTGCGTCCTTGTGCTTTGGAGGAAAGTAGCCTCAGCATTGGAAGGGTTAAGGGTCTAGGATAAAGGGAAAGCTTGTTATGTGACCAATAACGGCGAGCATAGCTAGGGTCAATGAAGCCTACAGGGACCAGCTGACCACTTTGTCTAACTAAGCATTCATGCATTATCTCGCCAGGCTGATTCTAGTAGCACTGTTCTTTTAGGCGGACCAATTAGCCAGAAGTAGGTTATTGATCTGAGAAGACTTGCAGCAGAGGGGTGTGCTCATAGCTCAAAATTGCTGAATCAAGTCCATACTACAGGCCTAATGAAGATGGTGGGAGGGAGGGAGGGCAGGATGAGAAAGAGGGAGGGAGGCAGGGAGAGGAGAGCAGGGGCGGATCCAGGATTCAAGAAGGGGGGGTTCTATTTAGTTCCGAAAAGTGACACTGGTGGCGCCACTAGCATTTATTTATGAAGACACCACCAGGGGCCAATTGCAGAGAACTAAAAAGAATAATTTCAAAAAGAGATATAACAAAAAACAATAATAATCTCATAAGAGATATAACAAAATATATTATGGAGTGAATGTTTTCATTGAAACGCACATTTCATAAAAATTATGATATGCAAAATCGGATTTGGTGATGGCCACATTGTCCTATTTTTTGGCCGCAGGATTGTATAGACCTCTTGCACTTTCAAACATTTAAAGAATATATATTTATCTTTAAGAGAGGTTTAGCATGTGAACATCCTGGGGATGGGGGAAGACTTTCGTCTACTATGCTTAATTGATGTTAGCATAATTGCAATACATGCATCCGGGAGGGGGGGGGGGGGGGGGTCAATTGGAGACAGACTCTTTCATTTGTGATATGACTTAACACCGTGACCAGTCATGAGAGCCATTCAGTAAATTTCTCCTTCTGCGCTGGTCGAATTCTCAGAAATCAACACTTTCAAGTTTGCTTATAGGGTGAATTAGATAAATAGAGAAGTTATTCTTCGTCTTTTTTCTGTTTTCTAAGAAGTTATGTACACCCAGAGAAATGCTCCTCTCAGGTACACCTAAGATTGTATTTTTTTTTTATAAATGCATATGTTTGTATTTTGTACATTCAAGACGTAAGGCATAACTACGTTGGGATATTGAAGGCATATCATCCCATTCTTAAACTAACTCCGAATAATTTGCTTATTGCAAATGAATAAGACTAACACCAGTTAAACATAGTCAACAAATAACCGGCACTTAAGTTATTACCTTGAACTAAGAAGTCATCTAAGGTTATTACCTACATTCTTGGAGTGCCTAGATTGTTAAGCCACCTCAAAAGGAGATAAGATGTGGTTATTTATATATATGTTGGTTTATAAGGTGTTTAAATGTGGTTATTTATATATCTGTTGGCTAGTACATGTAGTTACTAGGTATTTTTCGTCATCATAGGTTTTGAAGGAATCAAGTTATCTAGAAGTTTGAAAATAAACGAACCCCCCTGACCTAACAAACTTCAGGTTTTCCAAGCTATTCATAGTTTGCAAACGACTGGACTGTAATTCTGTATCCGCTAGACTTAGGGATCAGGTGATCTAGAAGTTTGAGAATCAACAAACCCCCCTCATCTAACAAACTTTAGGTTTTCCAAGCTGTTCTTAGTCTGCAAAAGACTGGACTGTAAATCTGAATCCGCTAGACTAAGGAATCAAGTGATCTAGAAGTTTGAGAATAAACGAACCCCCTTCCCACCCACCCTCACCTAACAAACGTCAGGTTTTCCAAGCTATTCTTAGTCTGCAAAAGACTGGATTGTAATTCTGTATCCGCCGGTTAACGGCGGCTAATCCCGTCAGGCAGGATGTTCATCCACTCGCCCCTATCCACGGCTGACACCAATCAGCCTATTGTCTACTCAAAAGGTCTGGGGAAACAAAAGAACTGGTGGCCGGGGCAGGAAAAACAATTAATTTTGATGTTTGTCCACAGGTGGCGTGGTGGTGCAAAGTGACTCACCAGCCAGGGGGGGGTTCGGACGAACCCCTCGAACCCCCCCTGGATCCGCCCCTGGAGAGAGAGACAGAGAGAGAGAGAGAGAGAGAGAGAGAGAGAGAGAGAGAGAGAAGAGAGAGAGCAGAGAGAGAGAGAGGAGAGAGAGAGAGGAGAGAGAGAGAGAGGAGAGAGAGAGAGAGAGAGAGAGAGAGAGAGAGAGAGAGAGAGGAGAGAGAGAGAGGGAGAGAGAGAGGGAGAGAGAGAGAGAGAGAGAAAGAGAGGAGGGAGAGAGGGAGAGAGACGGA
The DNA here is from genome assembly GCA_963942565.1 of Maea johnstoni. NCBI lineage: Eukaryota > Metazoa > Annelida > Polychaeta > Spionida > Magelonidae > Maea > Maea johnstoni. Next base: position 39,894,346 of record OZ012685.1, on the reverse strand, counting down.
CAGAGTCAGAAAGTGGGAGGGAAGGAGACAAATGAACAGATTGTCTGAGAGAATGAGAGGCAAATGAGCTCAATTTAACTGTGATCTCTCCATGACAATCACAGAGTGGATCAATATGACCTGGCAGACAGTGGTAGTATCTGCAATGAATCAACACGACCGGCTCCATGCTTGTACAAACATGTATTACTGGGACAATTACACAGAGACTGTGACACGCCAGATGCTTGCCGCCGCCTCCCAGGCTGGGGACTGAGATTCCCTAGAGCTGTGTGAGTGGCACTGCTCAATATGGGAGAGTGGGAGAAAGCTTCCTCGATTCTCACACCATGTTTAATATACTTAATATAACTAATACATAATTAGTGTACAATCAACATCCTCACACTCATCTTTACCACCACTCTCCCCCATCGTCATGATTATCCTCATTATCATCATTTTACTTGATATCACTACCATAACGATCATCATCATTTCCGACCCCACCACCACAATGATGATAATGATCACACTCATCATCATCATCATCATCATCATAATTGCTATGATGACCATCATCACCATCAACATGATGATGACAATCTTTAGTACCATTTCAGCCATTTCCCACACTGCTATCCTGCAAGGCCTAGCTGTGTGGCACGTGAGGAGCTAAGAAAACCAGGAAGATAGTGGACCTGCCAGTCCCTAAGGAAGCTCATCAGTCCAGGGGGATTACAAGAAGGCCCAGATTTGACTGTAAGCTCATACCCAATCAAAAAGCTTATCATAACACATGCTGGCCTCCCCGCGCTGGCTGCGACTCCATTACCCAGAGCCCAGGGAGTGCTGCCTTCAGAAGAGGCCAGCGGAATAAGAGGAGGCACAAGGCCACAGAGAGGAGAATATGGAGAGTCACTTGATAACGTATACATGCATGAGAGTTCACCTTGAAATCCTAGTCTGGCTCTAAGACACTTTTTGAAAATAACGACTTAGGAATAATACATAAATTCTCAAAAGAATTAGTTCTGATGTATGTTTTAACTCTATTATCAAAAGATATATATTCATTAAAGCGCTAACCCGGAAAGTGTTAGGCTGTTGTTTATGGATTCTAAAAAACATAAAAAAGTTCACTCATTGGTGTCTGTAGTAATGACCAGAACATCCTGACTTTTTTTTTTTGGGGGGGGGGGGAACAATGTCTTCATTGTTCTCAATCTCTCAAAATAAATATCATTAAGAATAACTCTTGACTGGATCCTGCACTTTTTAACGGTTTATTGGAAGCTTTTTTGTGATCAGTTTCTGTACAAACTCATTAGGTGGTGATGATTAAATACAATACAAATATTTATGGAAATAAGCTCATTTGTGAGAAGTCTCTTTACTTCCTCGAAAGGAGATGAGGATTAAGATCCAATACAAGACCCTACGGAAAGAAGCGTGTTTATTGAGAAGTTCCTGTGGCGGTATATACTCTTAGGGAGAGGAGGAAGTACATTCCAATACACATCTCACCTCGCCGAGGGGAGACCAGCTTAACATGCTAGATGCTAAGTTGGAAAAGTAGCTGCCATATCTATGACCTTCAGTCAGCTCTTAAGCAATTACTTACAAAGTGGATAAGAACAATAAAACACATAACAATGGAAGATGGTAGAGGTCAAGAGGCCTAGAATACTAAAGAGATCAGGACAAGATAAGTCAAGATTGATATTTGTCTTAAATGTTTCTTGCATTCACCGCACACCAGACAAATGAATGCACAAGAAAAGTGACAGTCTGAGTTCTCTTTAGTCTTATCCTTTCTTGCCACAGCCACTGGAGGCTCCACCAGGAGAAATTTGCAGACATGGCAGAAAAATATGCAACCTCCTGTTGCTCCATTCTGTTCTCCATGGTAATAACAAATGACTAGCAAACTTAAGGAAATAGGGAAATTCTAGGGCAAATTATTAATGTACCCCTATATGTTAGTATCAAATACCCTTTGAAAATGTTGCATGCCCAGCCACAAAGACAGGCAAGGGTCCACCAGTTGGGCAACTCATAGGTCTCTCCCTGTAACTCACAGTCTTGCGCTGAAAAAACAGGCAAGGTTTTAGCAATATTTAGTACAACCCTGCTGTTTGATAGATCGATTGAACCCATGCACCTCTGGGTGGCATTTTCAAGGACTAGGTTTGATCCTTGCCCTTCACCCCTTAGGGCATCAGGCAGTAATTCCCCCTGATGACTGTACCTACTACCTACTTCCACCTCCACATCAATTTGCCTTATCCCATCAGAGCACTGATCAATGGATCGATCAGCCTGCCAGTAAACACATCACCCTGGGACCAAGCTTCCAATCACCTACCCTTCCTCTCCGGGATGAACTTCATTTCCTAGTACTGCTACTTGCTTGCTGGCTACTACATAAAATTACACCATCCACTAATTTCCTATTTTTCTTATTTCCCCAATCCTTCACCTCCTCTTCCTCTTTTTTTCTTCTCCTCTTCCTTCTTCTCCTCCTCTTCCTCCCTCTTCCACTCCAAGAAATGTATTTCCTACTACTTGCTTGCTGACTACTACATTCTAGCAAGTATCTCTTTCCCCAGCCCTTCTCCACCTGACCTCCTTTTTCTTCTTCCACTCCTCTTCCTCATTGCCTCCTTTTCCTTTTTCCCACCTTCTTCCTTTTTTTCTTCTTCCCCTCTTCCTCATTCCCTCCTCTTCCTCCTTTCTCCCCTTTTCCTTCATTCCCTCCTCTTCCTCCTTTCTCCCCTTTTCCTTCATTCCCTCCTCTTCCTCCTTTCTCCCCTTTTCCTTCATTCCCTCCTCTTCCTCCTTTCTCCCCTTTTCCTTCATTCCCTCCTCTTCCTCCTTTCTCCCCTTTTCCTTCATTCCCTCCTCTTCCTCCTTTCTCCCCTTTTGCTTCATTACCTCCTCTTCCTCCTTTCTCCCCTTTTCCTTCATTCCCTCCTCTTCCTCCTTTCTCCCCTTTTCCTTCATTCCCTCCTCTTCCTCCCCTTTTCTTTCATTCCCTCCTCTTCCTCCTTTTTCTTCTTCCCCCTCTTCCCCATTTCCTCTGTTTTTCTTCTTCCCCTGCCCCTCTTCTTCCTCCTTTTCTTCTTACCTGCTTCTTCCTCCTTCTCTTCCTCATTATCCTCCTATTCCTTTTCTTTTCCCCTCATCTTCCTCATTATCCTCTTCTTCCCTTTTCTTCTCCTCCTCTTCCTTCTTCTCTTCCTTCACTTCTTCATTACCCTCCTCTTCCTCCTTCTCCTCCATGAAATCTATTAACTAAAGTTACTTGTTTGTTGGCTATTGCTTCTTTTAACACCTACAATTGTATGGCTACATCTACATCTCCCATTATGGCTACAGCAACACTTCTCTACCATTTCCCTTTTGACTAATCCCAGGATGTTTAAACTCTTTGCGTCTAGAGGAGCCCTTCAAAAGTGTTGTCTGTATCTATGATTCTTTTGCAAATGAATTGGGAATAAAGCATAAATCTGACAAAGAGTCACTGATTGGACATTGACCAAAGTTTCTCCTTCCGACATCTTTTACTAAGATATGTGAGCACTTTTGTCTGCTACCAATATAAATGGGTACTCATGCAGAATATTTTATGTAAATATTTGCATTCATAAATTTATCAATTGTATTCACCACCCTGCATTTGTAAATGTTTTATTTGCCCTAAAGTGTGTATGTTCAATCACTATACAGCAGCATCACTGAGTCCATACTCTTATGGCTGATCCCAGTATGATTGAGACTCTGCCTCACAACAGATCAATGGATCGATAGACCAGCCAAGAAACACATCACTTCCCGTTAATAACCTACTCAACCTTTTCTTTCTTTTTAAGAAAATTGCATAGATCCACGGTTTCAGCTGACTGCTCTGGTGCTTAATAAACACGCTGAGTTTTCCATCAGAGAATCAGCAGCACCAAAATCAATGGGCGCTGAGCAAATTTTCAATATAACTTAATACAACAATTTGAACATTCAAAGCTAAAATCATCTTTATTTAATTATGATATCCTTTTTTTCACAAAACAGTGTGTAGCGTAGCTTATGGGTTTTCAATTAAAGTGTAGTTACTTAAATTTGTTGAAGATAGCTAGATAACTCCTAGTTTCAGACAACCAATATCATTCGACCTATTGCATTTATAATGCATTTTCATATCCACATAGTATCTGTATTGTTGCATCAAGCCAAATGAATTTTCGAAATGGCCAAAAGTATGCATTACCTCTTTAAGATTAGGTGTAACTACGTCATGCTTAATGACTGCTACTAGGAAGGAATATTAACGGAAATGACTCCGCCTGGATCATGTCAAACAGGGCAAAAACAAACAAGTCAAAATTTCCTGGCAGTAATCTAATCTATTGCTGCAAGCCAACCGTAAATCTCCAGCCATGAGTGTGCCACGCTGGTTGGTTGGTTGCACTGCAACAGAAATTACATTTACGGCTTCGGCCTATGATCTTCAGCCAGGATCTTGACTGTGTGTGTTGGTGTGGAACATTTTAAACCATTTGCATCTCGAGGGCCCACATGGTCTGACAGCTTTCAACATGACTCATCAGCTAGAGGAAAATTTGAAAAATATTTGAATCCATGGGAATTGTTAAGTACATCAGGTACAAAACAGGTAAATAACTGAATGATTTACCTTTAGTCATTGGCAACCTTCTCACATGCCTAAAGCCAAAATGATGGACAGGACCTCTGCTGTCTGGGGTCTGTGGTTCCTAGAGATTAATGCCAGCAACACAGCTTTATTTTATTGGCTATGTTAATGTGGAATTCCACTCAGAGCCACAGGACATTGTGTTGTTAACTAATTCATGCTCAAAATCTGCCTTAACCCTTATGCTGCTGGTGACTAATTTGACCAATACAAAATGATGCAAAAATAACTGAAAAATGACCGAAACCCTGGCACATGGGTACTCATCTGAGAGTACTCAGCTAGAGCCATTCAATGAATACCAACATGACATGATTAAGACTTCGTTTTCAAAAATCTTAGTGTCGTTGTTGTGCCTTGGACAATAAGTAGCCCAGCACCGGAAAGGTTAAGAAGGATTGTTTGGATGTACAATTCTTCTACACATTTCTTTCAAATGTAACAGTTTGCAAAACATTTGAAGGAGAGCTGTAGGTTGAATTCTTACCTACTTTTCTTCTTCCAAACATTTTTCACAATAAGCTTTTGTCACAAAGATGCTATCATGATAAGAGTACCTCTAGGCAGGGTCTGAGCCAGGATTTCTAAAATGTCTGTACAAAACAGCTATTTCAAAAATTTTGCCCGTCCAGATTTAGCTACTTATCTACTTCAAATCCCGTTAACAGCTACATTTAATAGGCTAGTGTGTCAAAAAGGGCATTTTACACTTCAGCTATGTCCTAAAAGATGGTTTGTTAGGGAAATATTTGGTTATTACACCCAAAAAGTCAAAATTGAAAAATCATCAGAGAAATTTTTGCCTGTCCAACACGAGGTTTTTAGGAAACTACCTGTCCAAAAGACAGGAAGGACGGGTCCTGGCTAAGTCCCTGCTTCTAGGCTGTCTGTGGGAGCTGCAGACATGATTGGGTTAATGCCATATACTGTCTAGACCCACAGTGATTTTCTATCAGAACTCCTGGTCCACCAATATCTGCATACCAAACGACCTATCAAGCGACCGCCATACCTGCTCAAGATTCCACAGTGCAGACCTGAATCATTATCAACGTCCCTAAAATACTCTTTCCCGTCATTTCCGCGGCAAATGCCTCGCCATAATTCAGCCCGCCCTCAGAATTACTGCATGTCTCAGAGGGAGAGGTCAGGGGAGGTCGTGGAGGGACTACCAATGCTATGTAAGGGTTACCTGACCCACACTTACCACTCAGGTTCCTGCTTGACAAGGCTAGTCAACAGGACAGGAAAATTGCCCCAAGTTTACCACGAGCATGTGCTCAAAATGGCAGGGGTATTTGAACCCATTTTGCTTCTGGAGTGTACATAATCCCTGTTACTTCAAACGTAACTCATTAAGTAGTGAAGTGAGTGTGCAGGGCTCGACACTAACAGTGAACCACTGGCCCCAGGCCAGTAAAAGTTCTCAAAAATGGGTTCAAATGGTCCTAAAGGCCCAGTAAACACTAGGGGACATTCTTGTTAACAAGTTATCTCCCACATCAGGCCATCATATGCATGATAATGTTAGGCTAAAGAAAAAATTCTAGGACCAGTAATAGTTTTACAGGACCAGTAGATCCTTGGTCCTACTGTTCTTATGGGGCCAGTATCTTTTTAAGTTAGCATCGAGGCCTGGTGTGTTAAGAGATTGACATAACAGCAATGACTGAGGTAAGGGCATGATTCATTAGGGTGAAGAAACATATTGGATTAAGTAATATTCCTAATGACCTATACCATATTAAAATAATTAATAATGTATAACTCAGCAATGCTTTTTTATTGGGATTTATCAATATATGATTCCATAGTGTGTATTTAACATATCGGCATCACATCACATAGTGATAGCTTTGTTGTATCAAACAACAGCCCTAATGTATTGCTCCACATTCTACACATTTACACAAATTTTGCATTATCTTCTATCCCATTATCATAAGAATTTTTTTTAAATGGTAATACATATTTTGTTTGTAACACTTTATAGGTGATAAAATTATGCAGAAAGAAGAGAATCACACTTTTACACAATATGTTCTTAGTGAATTGTGTGTGGGCTAGAAGTCAAGTACTTTAAAAGCCTCATTCTGGAGGCCTCTGCAATCCTTGCCCAATCAATACTGACACCGGTCTTAACACAATTTTGCATCAGGAGTGCACACATGGTTTGATGACTTTGAATATAACTCATCAAATAAAGTAAAGAGTGAAAAATATTTGAAGAGGGATTGTTGAAACGAACAGGAAAGACAACTTTCAGTGAAATATTTCTCCAAGAATTTATCCATTATCAAGATATTTTCATATTTGTCAGACCATGTGCACCCTCCAAATGTTAATGGGTAAATGAAAAAAGCACATCTATGATTTATGAACCACACACGCTGCACCTACTCCTCCTAATAAGCATATGCCCATAGTTTCCACAGCTACCCCTTGTTTCCATAGTGCACACAACCTGCCTCCCTTCAAAAACAAGCTGATAGTTTTCCTGCCTTTGTCCCTGCCACACGCCAGCAGAAATACAATCCATTCCCCTCAATAAATCAATAGGCTGCCTGATTCAATTTTCTCAGCCACTCTCCAAGAAAGACTATATTCCAAAATCATAACTTAAGGCTCTATACATCTTCCAATCAGAGGCCCACAACCTGCACAAATATGCACCACTGCATCCACTTCCTCTGCTGCAATCACTTCAGCTGCTTTGGCTGATATTTGCATGTGTAAGTCTATTAGTCTCAAAGTGTCTTGGCGACAGTCTTCTGTGATACAACCATCCGGCAAGGAAGGAAAAGGGATTCTTCAATAACCTCTGTTGTGTAGGGCTTCAATGATTCAATAGCAGTCCTAGCGCTTTCACCTGTTTTTTAAACAACTGACTAATAATACTGTTACATCAGTTGTGCCAGAATTAATATAAAAGATCAAAGATCAAAAGCAGGTTAAAGGCAAGTGATTGGTACAGGGTAAAAATGGGAGTCGGGGAGGGGTGGTCAATAAAAGCCTCGTGGCCAATAATTGTAAAGTATACTGGAACTGAGACAGAAATATGAACGAAATGTTCACAGTGATCAATATATGATTTTACACAATAGGGATATGACATTCACAATAAATAAAACAAATGCAATAGCAGCACTACACATGTAAAATTTGTGACATGTGTTATGTTATGCTTCTGTCATGGTATAGATAATCCACTCTGGACATTGCATCAACTACAGCTGCTGTTAGTGCTAGTTGGAGGAAGCTGACGGAATCTAGAATTTTGTTTTATAGTCATCCTTCTGCCACACTGAGTCTAGGGTGCACAGGGAACCTGGTAAAATATTGCTAGTTGCTTGCCATTTAGTCTATTTTGTTCAGTGTTTATAACCTGCAAAACAAAAAACGCTTGCATGTACATACACTTCTGAGTTCTGACCACTAGAAAAAGGCCAACTATCAAAATAAGGAATTTCCCTACAAGATTCAATAAAAAAAAAACATTTGCACATACAGTAATTCTGAATACTGGCCAAGAGCAATCGAAATCAGGATAGCCAATTATGTATTTTTCCAGAGCATGTAACATTTAACTGGCAGGACTCCTGGGTATATCAACTGAAGTGTCAATCATTTCCTGACTAATTACTCAAATAGCTACTGCTCTGACCTAGAATGTGGGCCAGATTAGATAGCAGTTTGATAGAGACCAATTGATGTGTTTGTGATACTCTACCACTGTACTGCATGTAGCCCTGATACGGATTCATCAGTGGTAGTATAAACAAATATGACAAACATTAAACATAGATCACTCCTGGCATAAGTAAGCCAGCATGAAAAACCAACAGAAGGGAGGCAGGAAACACAGGGCTTAATGGTATCCTGGATAACCATGCAGTCATGCAGGGCAAGTTAGACACATTTTGGAAGGTTGCTCCGCCAGCATTTTAGTTGCCCTGCCTATTTGTAATTTTTTTTTATCAAACCCCATAACAATAAGCATGAAATCAGAAAATATAAGACTTGTGGTTATGTTCTGGTCAACATTTCTCAGTCAGTTATTTCGGAGAGTTCTGACCAAAAAGATATCCCCAAAATAGTAGAGCTGCACTCACGAAGGGAGATCAACTCATGAGCTCACCACCCGTTTGACTCGTGAGCTCATGAGCTCACGGACGTTCCAATTTTCCAAAGAAATACTTATTTTCCAGCCCAGCTATTAAGAAATAAATATTTTTTGGCGGAGATTTATTAAAATTGCCATATTTATTTAATTTTAAAACGGGCTGACAAGGTACAAAGGTCAGTATAACACTCAACATCGCTTGAATATATACATTGGAGATTGTAAAGAAGACATGACAGTGATAAGCAGTTATGTCTGTTAATTATGTGTGTTAGGTGCTCTTTGTTACGTTTGTGTTCCCATCATGGACGAGCTCACGATTTGAACATTTCAGCTCGAGCTCGGCGAGTTTGCCCAAAGGCTCGAGACATTCGAGTTCGTGAGTGGTGAGTGCAGCACTACAAAATAGCCACATTTTTTTTTTGAGTGGTTGGTGAGACATTGAATTGAAATTACTGGTAATCCCAAGGGCAAGTTACAGATGCAAAGAACTTGCTCAGCTTGGGTGGGTGGGGGGGGGGGGGGGGGGGGGGGGGCTGGTAGTGGTATATAAGCTATGAAAATATGTTGATCCTTGATAGATATTGATAGTGTATGTTATGTAGTTAAGTACTCTTCTTTGAGCACTGTTTCAGAGCAGCAATAGCTGGCTTCATCCATTTATATAAACTAAAAACTAGAACCAATATTTTCAAAAGAAGTATGAAAATTGCCTGAGTTTCAACAGTAGGACCACCAAACCCATAACTAGGAAGTGCAAACTGCAATCATTCTGTGACTTGGTTGCAAAAACACCTCATAGATTAATTGTGCATTAAAATTGAGCTCACCTTTTCAGAGCAACATTCATAAACTGGCGTTTAGATCAGACTTGTGATGCTCATTATCCAGCAATACTTGGACTTAGTAAATTCCCTGTTAGTAGAACTTCTAAGTAGTACTATATATAGACATGTAAAACAAAGCTTATTGTTCGTTTATATGCCAATGTCCACTCCAGTTATGTTAAAGATAGCAAGATTGAGAGATCAAAGGATAAAAAGCTGACGTGCTTAGCACAAGCTTCCTTCTCTCAACTTCAGGGTCTTAGCCAGGATTTCCCTAAGTCCCTAAGTCAACTTCCAACATCTCAACGCTGGCTGGTGTACAATTATGGTATTGATAGGTGCAATTTGGAATATCATTCATAAATCACCATCATTTCTGTAATTTTGAGGCTAAATTGTGACAAGCCTGTCGTTCATGGTTGAGGAATACAGGGAAAACTATCAACCGAAATCTTTAAGTCAATGGCGATTTTCCCACATGCCTAAAGCGAGATGTGAGGTGGTTTGCTTAAATGTTAGGAATCTAGACAGTTTATATCTGGTTGGTTATTGGTTCATCGCTATCAAGAGTTATCTTCCTATGTACAACTAGCCACCAGTGGGCACTTACCCAGTGAATAATCCAAACTGTACATAAATACTGCTAAGTACTGTATCCAATCCCTATTTCTGGCATGTTTATTTTTAAGTAGAAAACAAACAAAAATATCTCATAAGCAACCCTGAACAGTGAGTTTCCTTGTAGGATCCTTAAAAAAAAGGTAAACAATAAACAGGTGCTTTTTAAAATATATTCGAAAACAATCAAACTCAATGTGCAATTAATGTGTAAATGGCATACTCTGCAGACTCATATACTGACATAGTAAATAGACATTATCAACACAGACAGACTGAGAAACTCAGTTAAACATCCTTATTTTGGAGGCGGCTGAACCCTGTCTACGTGTAAACAAAACATTCTTAGACCACACAAAAATATGAATGATTCAACACAACACCCATTCTCGCAGGCAACAGTCTCATCTGCATTCGAGCATAATGTAAATATTTTGCTTTGTGTATCAGGGTTAAGAACACAAGACCATTCATTCACGACAACTGTGCACAGTGACAGACGACAGAGCCGGTAAAATGTGGATGATCTAATGGCTATGCGCACTCACCTCGCCGCACAGGTCCGCAGGAGACTCCTCTAAGATATCACAAACGATTGGGGGCAGATCCGAGCCAATTCCACCGATAATAGAGAACCCAAATCCACAAGAAGCGTTCCTTCGTAAATGCACTTCCTTCTCTTGCTTGAAATCAGCCATTTTTTGAATTCCCACAATTCCATGCGCGAAGTCGAATGTGGATTAACTTCAGGCTTGACCGCCAGGAGCCGCCACTATATAGAAAAGTGCCCCTGGATGCCCTGCCTGGATGCTGAGGCTCATGATTGCATGGAGACATCCTAGGAGAGAAATTCTGCTAGGAGATTCCTCTAGGTAAGTTTTAAAAGTAACTTTTTCAATTTTTAGGATACATTTTACAGGAAATTGACACATTGAAAAATTTTATTTGTTATTTTTTAGAAAATTTAGAGACATACAAGAATTCTCGGTGTTGAGAATTTCATTAGCATAAGGCAACGGCCTGTGCATAAGGGGAACATCAGTAAGGAGAAAATTTTCAGAAATTTGAAATGATGGGGAAGAATTTTATTGGGAATATTCTGAGACATGATGGGAATGGCATACATTGAGTCTTGAGAATTCAAGCACTTAATTAGCATTAGCATATGATGGACACCATATTTAAGGTAGCTTATGGAGTTAATTTCTTTTACTCAGTCGGTTTTTCTTCTGCCAGGCGGCCTTCTTTTATTCGATAATTCAGCCTATACAGAGTGCATATATAATGGTGTGTATACATAATGGTGTTCTGATAAGGAATACAATAAGCCTTCCCAGCAGGGTGCTAGATTTTGGGGGTAAAAACTGATGATATGTGCACATCAATTTCTAATGGAGCTCCTATTCACTATTAAGGATCGGGAACCTTCAAATATTGCAAAGCTGAGTAAAGATTTATACGGATGATATAGTTTCACATTTCATATTCATTTTTACTGAGTTCAAATTTTATAACTACTGAATTCATTCGGATAATTTGTTGAAAACGAGAAAAGATTTTTTTTTCACTTTAAAAAAATTCATATACCATAACCTTTGAACTTAGTCGAAAATATCGGAAAAAAGTGATACAAACCATTATCATTTGATACCCAAAATGCCCCTTTTAGAGCGATGATGTTTGTATCATGTATGATATAGAGAAAAGGGGCAAAATTGATACAAAATAACATTTATGCATTATCTACGAATTCATGTAATCCATTTTGCCCAATATTTGCAGCATACCAAAGTAATTCCATCTCCAACTATTGTTTAGCTGTACGATGTGGTATATCGAACATTATTATATTAAACCAATGCTGATTTCATGATATGTCCGGTTGGACTTGCCTTAAACTGGGTGACTTGAATTCCTATTTGAAATGAATTATAAATCAATATAAGCATGAAAACTCTATTGAACACATTTTTGAGTTGAGTAATGAATACTTATAAATCGCCAAAATCTCCGCGCACAAACTGAAAGAGGCTGTTATACGGATGTTGGAAATTTTACAATTGGCACTCGACTTTTGAAATACATAGACCTCCCTTGATGGGTTTTCCAAAATAGCCACCTGGCTCGATTTCGATCTGAACAACACATTTTGATGCAGTTTTGTTTGGTGTGAAGAAACTCCACAATTAGCCTTGATCTAACACCACACGTGACAAAATATCCTCTGAAGGACATACATGACAATTCGCTTAAATCACGTATTTCTACGAAACTTGGTAGAAAGATTTGTTGGACCACCCTCTCTTCAAAATCATGTAGATTTAAGGGATGGGGTGTTCAATTCTTCACAAAAGGGCGCCCTCTTCAGTGTTTTTTAGACAAGTGTTCAAAAATCATATATTTTCGTGTATTAATTACAGAGAAGTAAAACAAAAGAAAATAATAATAGTGCTGGAGAATATTCTTTAGTATACATATTTTTGATTTTCAATTTTCAAAATGTGGTTCCATTGTTTTGTTGCCATTCTAGGGGGCACTACTCTGGCAAGTTTACTAATGCAAGTTATAGAAAAAGTCTCCACATTCAGAACTTTTGAAACTTTCTGAAATTAGTAATAGGACCATATAGTTTCATAAAACGATTTCAAAACTGGGGGTCATCCGTCTTGTTTTCAAGTTAGGGGGCGCCACATTATTGACATTTCATGCAGATACTTGCAGGAAGCTGTTGAAGTTATAAAAATCCACATTCATATTTTTTCTAACTTGCTGAGATTACCGACATCTCATTCAGGCTTGTAATTTGATAAACATATCCCTTGTACGCCAATATTCCCATTGTCTGACAAACACTTCCACACACTTTCACCATAATGGCAGCAGCGCTCCCACAACTAGAGAACAGGCTTCACAAATATAATCCCCCATAACCCTTATTGTCTCCTTATTGTCGCTCCGTAATTTTGTCGTCTTTCTTCTTAAGTGTGCCTTATGAATTTTTATGAATAACTCTACATAGTATAGATTTATGAACTATTTGGATGGATAGGGCCGTTTTGTTACGAATAATAAGTGACGATCTTTAAACCAACATCTGATTGGGCCGGGCAGCTTATGGGATAAATTCTTTTTGCTAAGATTTTCGTCTACACTCAGCTACTTTCAGTTGACTACTCAGTCAATACAGAGTACATATTACAAGTCTTTTGATAAGGTAGGTATGAGGCATCACAAAATTACCCTCCCAGCAGGTAAGATGTAATGGGTAAAAAATAACTGACAAAGATTTATAGTATTTTAAAACGGAGCTTCTACCTACAATATTAGACCATTGTCCATCGCATTTTACAAGTGTCAAAGAAAGATAGATACGGAGGGAAGGCTATTTTGTTCTTCCAGATTGCTTAATTTTGGACAAAGTCAAAACAAAAAAAAACACCCTGCAATATCCACCCCTCCTCAATTCAGTCCTTCCCTCCGCAAAAAATATGCCTAACGTACAGTGGCACTAAAACCTGAAATACATGCCAGCTTATACGAAAGAAAAACGCTTAAAAAGTCATTAGTTATAAAGACCCAATCCAATAAGGCCCAAGCCACCCAACTAGGCAGAAATAGTGTGTATTTCAGCTGAGAGAAGTAGACAGGGAGTGGGAACTGGTCATGAATCATTAAATTTCGCTGCCTCTCACTATCTGACCTAGATAGGATGACATCCCCCAGCCAGCCAGTGCATGCTTACTGCACAGGTCACGTGACCAATACAACCCCAGGCTACAGCGCGTAACCCGAGGCGCAGATGCCGTAGAGGCTAGCATGCAGTACCTATGGGGTTGCGGATCAAGGGGATGTATTCCTCTGATTTCAGTAGCCCATTTCCTCCCTGTGTGCAGCCATTAATCTCAGACATCCTGCAGGTGCCAGGATGTACTCATCCGTGTGGGCATGCCAGGATGAGCTTGTATACACACAGTGCATAGACTCTGGGTTTCTTCTTTCAGATTCCAGCTTTTGGCTGAGATAAATGGACCTGCAGAAGCTGATGATAGTAAAACCATAATGGTAAATTCCTTTGTTGCCTTTGGCTGTACTAATATATATATATATATATATATATATATATATATATATATATATATATATATATATATATATATATATATATATATATATATATATATATATATATATATATATATATATATGTATATATATATATATATATATATATATATATATATATATATATATATATATATATATATATATATATATATATATATATATATATATATATATATATATATATATATATGGACGTGGCCTTAGCTTGCATAAAATTAAGATTCCATGTGATAAAGAGAGACGGACAGAAGTTGCACTTAGACTTGCTAACCCACCTAATCTAAAGCATGCCCCTGTGTGGTCTGACCATTTTCTGGAAGAGGATTACGACTTGAACAATTGAATTTCAAATTGGAATCAGAATTACTTGATAGAAACACATAGAGGAGATTCTTGAGCAATACTGCTGTACCAAGGTTGTTTTCCTTCAACTCAAAAGAATCAAGAGAAACTTTGAAATACTTTTATTTGTTCTTTAGGCCACTCCAATTTATTTACTTGTCTTACGAGCTCAGGAGGCAGGAAATGAGCCATTTTGGAATAAAAAAAAGTTGAAAAATGTGACTTTTTTATTTTTTAAATTTTTTTTAGAGTCTGCCGACTAGTCTGCCAGACTATTCTCAACTAAATAAAAATCAATCAATCAATTAATCCCTGTAACCTGGAGGCTGGAATGTATACCTCCTCAAGTCTGAGGCTCTACTACAGCAATGATAGCTTCCTGTAGTTGATTGAATCACCCTTACAAAGAATTTTCTTAAAACTTGCACTTTTTTTTCTTTTTTTTGGAGTCTGACAGAAAATTTCAAAACCACTTTTGTCCGTAAGACACCAAAGGTGACTTTTTTTTCTTTTTTTTTTGGAGTCTGACAGGATTTTTTTTCCAAAAAAAGCTCGTAAGACAAGTAATTAAATTGGAGTGGCCTCACCTATGCATCAACAGATCTGGCTATGTATCTGATAAAAAGTATTTCCTTGGTGTAGCTTTGGATAAAAGTATTCGTGATAGAGAAAATAGTCAAAACCGTTTCCTTTTTGTGTGCAAGCTATGCGAGTATCTATAAAAGTGGATGTCTTACAAAGTGCCCCGTTACTATGGCAACCAACAAAATTTTAAGTGGGTCTTCATCTTATTTTTATGAGTACTTGAATGGCTATCCGTGTACAAAATTTGGTGCTTTTGCCCAAAAATTAACGACTTTTTTCACAAATCCGCTGGACTAAGTGCTCAGTGATGGCCTAGACATTTACAGTTGATCTGATTATGAGGAAAGTGGTCTCAAAAAAATCTCATATGGACCATATATTCGAAAAATAACCATATATTCACAATTTAACCCATAAGTCACCTTAACAACACCGGCCACAGTGAGTATTGGATACAGTTGGATTCTAGTTGCTTATCGATATACACTGACTTTCGTTTTCCATGCGTTTATGAATTACATCACCCATTTGGTGAGAATCAATGAGATAAAACTTAACTCCATTAAGTTCTTTCATCTTGTCAAAATTTACGGAATTACACTGAAATAAAAAGGGAGCATGCGTGATCTTTTGAAGTTGAAGGTCTGATCTCATAGTAGTATCCATGTTAGATATATTGAAAGGTGGAACTAAATTATCTAATTAGTTCAAAAAGGGATTTGAATTATCAAAACGTACCAACTACTTAGCTCAGCCGTATATATATTAAAAAAAAATACTTTGCCCGACTAACTGTATATAAAATTTAATGAAATTTATGTCATGAACATCTCATTTCCTTTTTTGTTAATGTTTTTCATTCAGAGATACTCTCACTGCCTGAAATACCTTTCTGTCATGTAGAAAATATTTGCTTGGTTTTATATAGGAATTCTGGGGCAACATCAAGGAATTCAAGAAACTATGTTTTATACCAAAATTGGTATAAGTCAGAAATGCCGAGATAAATTTTGTTCAAAATTTGTCTTAACTATATCTACAAAATGCTCTTATCAAGTAGACATCAAGAAAATGGCGGGTCATTGGATTAGTTTTCGAACCACAGATGGTTAGAGTTTGTGAAATAGAACATTTTTGGCATATTTTCATAAAAATGGTATAGATGAGTTAATCAAATGTTACCGTTTCCCCATTACATTATAAATTAATCATTTTAGTTTGTCTGTCCAATACTCAATAGATGTCATTGGCATAGAGTCTCGTAAGACCTTTCGATCCTTCCTCCGATATACCTGTTGCCTGTGCTGGCTGCTTATTCTTAAATGGGACATGTAAGAAGATTATTTAATATCCACACGGCTTAACATATCTTAGGAAATTTTTATCTTTAATTTCATCATTTGCGAATTAGAGCGCATGGTTATCCACATACGTTTTGTCAAAAGACATATTCTGGCCCCGAAAATTAAGATTTCGTGACGCTGCTGTTAATTTCAACAGGTAAATAAAATGTCCGATCCCATTTGGACATTGTAGTAGATCGAGATGAAATACGACGAGATGTGAGGACTTTTCCCTGTTCCCGAGGTGTTCATATCGCATGGGTGTAATTGCGCAACTGAATCAAAACCTATCAAGTATTCTTTTTGCAACTTACATCCTTTCATCCTCTTTCATGAAAATAGGCAAGCTTTGCGAATACAGCCTTCTAGGTATCAAGGGTAATCACTTCAAACCTACGCAAAACGTTTACAAAGACACGGTAAACTCTGATAGGTGTTTGTATCTAATCTACTTCTTACCAAAGTTGATTTATAACTAATGACCCAGTAAAACCTGCGTTCCTTTATTATGAGGTATTTTATGGGTAAATTTGAGAAGACCAGTTTTTCTCCCACTCTGAGGTGTGTTTTACAGTTAAGGATTTGTCGTCCTCAATGGGTGTTCTTCAATGGGGTTAAAGATCAAACTGGTGTAATTGTCCAATCAGATCCCTCAATTTCAATCAATGGGTCACTGCTGCTGGGTCAAAGGTAGACCCAACAATAGCGCGCGTGGATTTGAACAAGCGTCACGTACGTGATCTGGCGCCAGTTTCTGGGGAAACAAACGGTGCACGTCACAACAAACGCGTATTACCATTGTTGAACTAGTGCGCGGGTGACCTTTGGCTGACCTAGTTTAGCTAGCTAACTTCACGGTAAAACGTGTAAATTTCTCCTTTTTATCGTGGGAGAAACAGGTTCTATCACTCGTGGATGGAAAGAGGAGGAATCTTGCACTCGTGAGTGATTTTGTGTCTTGGGACTCGGCAAGCCTCGTCCCAAGACACAACATCACTCACTCGTGCAAGATTCCTCCTCTTTCCATCCACTCGTGATGGAACCTCTATAACTCTAAGCTTTACATCTATTCTACGTTTTAAAGGTTACATGATGTATGTGCTTGGATGAATGATTAGGAGTTCTTTGGTATGTGGAATCTGAGATATCTAGACGTTTCTATAGCTCAGGTGGTGCACTTACCGGTAACCTGTTACCCAACCTAACTATCACTGTTCCTTCGTCACTTCCGACCAATTTGGTACTAACACAGCATATGCGTTATTGTTTAAATGGAACTAGCGCAAGGTAAGAATCAGAAACGAGTACAAAATTTCAGAACAGAGTGGAGGTAGAGAAGTAAAGAGGAGGGGGTGGGGGGCAGCATCTTTCAAAATTTTAGAGCCCCGCCTTCCATGACATATAACTGACCCTTTCCCAGTGATTGTTTTTTGGGCCAAGATTTAATTACTGCATATCAAATATTTATTGACGCAGTTTTAATTTTGAACTACTACAAATGCACGAAACCAAATTTGTGTAAACGAATTGCAGTGAGTCGGTTTTCTTCTATGTGCATTGATGATAAGCTACGCGCAACCAAAAGAGACCCTTCCCGTTTATATCTTTATTCATTATAATTCAGCACGCCTTCCTGCTTTATATTCATTTAAAAAGACGCATCATATGCTTTTAAAATCCATATCTAGTATACCCACCGTATCCCTTTCTTATTGTATGTGTTACAAAGCACTTCATCCCACGGATATATATTTTTATTTTCTATTCATAACAAGAACCCAATATTCACTTTTTCAAATACATATTTATTACAAAGCACCCATTATCTATTAACAATATGAATACAGTGTCCATGTATATTTAGTTATACGTACCTGTAGTCATTTTCCAATTAATAGCATCAGGTAAAACCGGACAGGTCCGACTTATGCATGGATTTGGTATGTATTTTCTGTGTGGAACACGAGGTTCGCATTAGGGCCTTACGTGTACTCATCTACATACGGCAAACTTACCCCAACGTTATTTTTCCAAATACTTTTGATCTGTATGATTCTTTAATTTAGGGCTATAAAGAATTGTACTTAAGATAAGTGAAGACAGTGTTTCAAACTTGATTTCACGAATATCAATTACTGTATGCCAGTGCCCTGATCGTCTGGAAATTCTCCATATCTTCATTACGTTAAACATACTTGCTTAAAGTCGGATCAGAATGGCAATCACTACATAAATGTAGCCATGAATTTCAAAATTTTAAACTTTAATTACTAGAATTCCAGTTTTGTAAGTGCAATTTTTAAACTTCAAACAAAACTACAAGAATATAATACAAAACTGCAGGCCTACCCTTCCAGTCTTATATTTCATCTTAAACTTTTAAATGTAAATTACTGTATTAGGCAGCATAACTATTAGAGTTCCTCGATCCTTTTGTTTGGTGATAAATAGTCTGCAAGCAATTCACGTTTTAACAGGTTGCAGATATCGACAGACTACTAGTATTTAGAGGATGAGACATACCGCACCCTTTTTGCGTTGACCAATGCATCTACATATTTCTTACTCGTATCACAATTATCGTCTGTGGCATTCCAGATAAATGTTTCAGATACACTACATACTTACAGGTTAAATCTGCCCCAGTTAAAAAATACACGAGAAATAAAATATACAAACAAAATATTTCACTCATTCATAGCCGCAGCACTTTTTCGGTAGTAACTTTCTCATTAAAGCATCATTCAGAAAAGTGAATGAAATATTTTCAGATATAAAGAACTTTTCATAAATTTTTCGCAAAAATATTATTTATTCCCAAGCTATTTTCAAAAGTTTCATAGATCCTAATGACACTTTTCAAGAGACTTTGTGTCACCACATATTTCCATAAACGTGTCAATTCCAGCATACAGAACAATTTTCCATCACTTCCAACAATTTCACAATTTCTTTTAGGGTGTAAATTAACTAGCACATATTACAAATTCTTATATGAAACTGACCAGCTACATTGCAAACACGGACGCCAAGCGGGATAAGAAGTGGTAGAAAGCGATTTTGAATTCTTGAATTATCATCGTCCACCTCTCTCATCAGAAATCCTCCTCTTCACTTCCATATGCACCCTCCTCGTAGGGTCTCGCAGGTGGCGGTGGCAGATTATCGTCCTCGTGGTCATCAAACATGTCGTCTTCGGCTGTCGTGTACATCTCCATTTCAGGTGGTAAATCTTCAGGTGCAAAATCTTCAGCAGTGAAATCTAAAGTTGCATAATTTTCAGGTACGTAATCTTCATGTGTATAATTTTCAGGTGCGTAGTTTTCAGTTGCTAAATCGCCAGATGCGTAATTTTCCGGTGCGAAATCGTCAGGTGCGTAATTTTCAGGCGGCAAATCGTCAGGTGCGTAACTATCATGTGCGTAATCATCATAAGGATAAGGTTCATCAAGATCCCCATCATCCAAAGGTGGAAGCTCGTACATAGGTGGTTCTTCTTTCAGCTCCTCATGTGGCGGTGCCAGTCGACCTTGTGAGACAGGAGCTGAAACTTCTATAATGATAGAAAAATGTGAACATTGCCTTAATACCAAACTTGCTACAAAGGCTACCTGTTGAGAGACCATTTTTCTGCACACCCATCACGAATTCCACAAGTCACAGATACATGGACAATAAAGCAGAGTAGCACGCTAAAACACATGGGCTTGTAAAACAAGGTCATTGCAAAAAAAAAGTATTCCAACTTATCAACTTCAGTCCATCATAAATGCATATTCATTATAACTAGATGTGAAAACATATATTTTAGGTTGATATTGTATGATTCGTCTAGATAATCTTAGGCTTCTTTCTTTGACTTAGGAACTCCATATAAAATCATGGAAAGGTACAATTTTGTCAAACAAATACTATATCAAAATCGAACTTTCAGTGTTTCACATATGGTTTAAAATAGCAAAAGCATAATTGCTTTATCCTTTTGTCACTGGTAGCTTATTTGTTCAAGCCTATTGCTATTCGTCTCATAGTACTCTGCATGGGCTTTCAGATGAGTAGCAGCAGGCCAAGGTTTATCTATATTTCAAAAACTTTTGTAGTCTTGTGCTTTAACCCAAAGTAGCCTCAGCAAGGAAACGGGTTAAGATGAATTTGCTGTTAACCCTACCTAACTTAATGGAGGCATGAGCTTAAAACGCGACTGGCACCCTATTACATTGGTATTCATCCCAAGTACTCAGCATGAGCTTTCAAATGAATACTAACATGACAGGGTTAAGATAGATTTCAAATATCCTAAATCGTTTGCTTCGAACAAAAAGAAATCTAAGCAAAAAAAGGATTAACCTGAATTTGCTGTTAAACTCGTTCACTCAGCAAGAGCTTTCCAATGAATACTTACATGGCAGGTTTAGGATAGATTTCAAATATTTTGTCAGACATGTGTCTTGAACAAAAGCAATTTTAACAATAAAAGGGTCATGATGAATTTGCTGTTACTCACCTTGCGGAGGCATGAGCTCCCCATCGCTAAATCTGCGGTCCTCTTCGTCCATTGGAATCTGCTCCTGTTGCTTTATAGGCTGATCGTGTTTGCCCAGCTCGCCAGTCTTCTCCAGCTCGTGTTTCCAGAGCTCCACGGAGGCCTCCACGGCGTGCTGCTCCGCCTCCTTGTGTATCTTGGACAGCTTCAGCCACATCCTCAGAGACTCTGCGATAGGCTTGCCGAAGACTTTTAGCACCACCAACAGGATAATGAGGAATAGGACCGAAAAAATGCCCAATACAGCTACAATGGTCAGGTCATCTTCTGCTTTCACGAGCAGCTGCAAGGGACCACCTGAAAATTAGGAATTTCGAGTACGTCAGTTTTCCTGCCATAGTGAGGTTAATTTGTGACTTTCTAGTTGTGAATGGTGGAGTAAACCGAGATGGCCGCGAAAACCACTGTCTAACCCAACGTCACTGGCAACTTTCTAGCATGCCCAGACGGGATTCGAACCCGGGCAAATATAAGGGGCAGAGGGCAGTCAGTATCAACGTCCTAGACCACTCAGCCATCAGGGTAAGCCCTTGCACCTCCTGGTAAGATATGGACGAATGCGGGGTTCTTAAAGCAAACTCTATGGAGATACACTCATTCACCTTGACCTTAGTTAATCACACACATGTGACAAAGTGAAACATCCCATTCAAGGTAATTATTGTGTAAATCTACAATGTCACAGAGATTGCTTAGGGGTTGTAAGTGACTTTGGAAATACTAGTGCCCGGCCGCAAAAAAAATGAGCCTTTGTATATTGAAAACTTTGGATATATTCCTGTGACTCATACAAATATAGATATATAGAGTAAAACATGTATAATTGTATTTGTTGCCGAATGTTTTTTTGGTATCCAAGCATTGAACAAAGTGAATACATTTTCACAGTACCAATTTATTGTAACAGGTTTGGGGATATGTTTAAGATGGGAAAGCCTACTTATGTGGCCATATTAACGTTGGACTGATTTCATATTTCAGATATTCTACTTTAAAAAATATATATATATCAATACATTTATATTGGTATTGTGAATGGGAAACACTTAGATGTCACGGCAAACGTTTTTCATGCTCTTTATTTTTCATGCGTAGCAATCTGTACCAACTTCAAGACAAAATATTCATTTAAAAATGCAATTCATCTTATGTTGAGAGAAATGTTGTATATGATCAAAAACGCGTATAACTAGTCATTTCTTAACTCAATTCGTGTAATGTATTCAGTGTACTCAATCATATGCCAAGTTTAATCGATTCCAGTGTTTGATTTTGAAAAAATATGTAAGCAAACCGCAGTGTTAACGGTATGAAACGCGTTATTCATGGATACACGGAATGATCGAAAAGTACCTTCGATGTGTGTAAAATGATACGACAGTCCCCATGCGTTGGTGTTTATGTACGTTCCATCGATATGAATATGACACGCATACACTCCATCATTGAGTGCCCATCCTTGAGGATCCAGCCGTAATTCCTTGACATGCTTTGAGCTTAGTCCTGCTTCCTCCTTTCCATGTTTGAACTCGTCTAACCGTAAGATAGTCCTGCCCTTGAGCCACTGGACTTCCACCTCCGAGTCTGTAGTCACGAACCTCGAGTAGTCACACCTTAAGTAGACCTCGCTGTTTGTATTCTCATACATGTCCGTGTAGCGAGCTAAAAAGGTTTTTAGTAACGATGATGAGAATAGTAATGATGATAATGATAATTGTAATAATAATGATAATTATAATGATAATAATAATTATAATAATGCTAGTCCTTATTTTATTAAGGTAACACAGTTAAATTCAGAATTTGGTTTTTGCTGTTGCCCTCGGGTTATATTATGTAAATCTCTAATGCTTAAGGTCATAGGGTTGAAGATTGTTCATCAAGGTATTGCCTCTAAAATTATTTGAAATTGTCCTCAGAAAACTTAATTTACTTACAAAAATGTCTCTAAAGATATTTTATTATTTGAAAAAAAAATCTTCAGAAATACTTATTTATTCAATAAATTTCTAACGAAGTATTTAGACAAAGTATCTCATAAAAACCTTAGTTAAGTATGAAAAGTTTTGGAAAACCTCAATTATTTAGAAACTGCCTCAGGAAACCTTTGGGTTTTTGAAAAAATGCCCCGGAAAAAGTCAGTTATTCAATATCAAACAACTTTTTCTTTTGTTTTAGCAACAGTTTTTCAACTGAAATCAACATCATAACAGTTGCATTAATTAGGGTCGTTCTAACGCAATGTTTTTAGCAAGAATTTTTACGATACACGGAATAATTCTATATGAATATCCAGGAGGAAATATATATACTATGGTCTAGTATGATGCTCGCAATCGAATATGTGGCTGTAGAAGCTCCCTGTATGACGAAAGTGAACTCCAAACGCATGACTCTTCTTAAGGGATATGCTGGATAATTTCACTTTTGGTATGTTAAAGTGGATTTAAATCATTAAGAATAATGTGTGAAGGGATATTTGGACATACTACGACAGTTTTAGTAGTTTTCTCTGGTAACACCAAATAAGTCGTTTGAGGGATGGCTCAGTTTAATAGTTTTTGGTGTTTTTGAATCATGAGAATCAACAAAGAGCAAACATGACGGCCACACGATGCTCTATAAGAAAACTGATAGGGTTGCAGGGAAACGAAATATGAGTTAAGTAAACTTCACTTACAAACAAATGTATAGCAGAAAATCGTACATAAAATGAAAGGCTGAAATATCAAATATATGTAGATAACACATGGTCGATAAAAAAAGGAATACAATACAACATGTTTAAAAAAATACCTTACTGAATTGACAAAAACGGCCATCTTAATGATATTTTCATTTTGAAAGAAATAGTGGCAAACTAAGCATCATGTAAATTTGTCACATCGATATCTATCATAGAAGCAGAATTACTGAATGTGTCATATGTGCAGATGCAATTGCTTCTATGTGTTTTTTCATGTTCCGACAGTGGCAATTGGTAATTGATAGTATGAAACTGTTTGAGGTTAAACATCAATTATCTACATTTTCAACCCAAATCGCCTTCGGTTTTTCTCTATATTATTTTACCTTACCATGTAGTTTAACCCATTTTTGCAATATTTCTATGATAATTCGGCTTTTTAGAATGTATAGCTTTTTCATTTTTTAGTAAAAAGCTCTAATTTTAACCTTTTTTACCGCATTCTTAAACTGTATCCAAATATTGCCTATATTCCAATAACCTGAGATTTGAAATATCGTTTAGTGGCGTTTACAGTCTTATAAAATCCTGGCTAACCAGTTATTGATGGTGGGAGAAACCTAAGTGCTGCAGAAAACCACCCCTAGCTCCATGTCACTGGCACCTTTCTCACATCCCATGAGCTGTATTCAAATACAAGCAGTGGCTAGAGATTGCAAGCAGTCAAGGGCCATGCCTTAGATCACTTTGGTATGGAGGTTGACTATACTCCTTCAATTTAGTACAGACAGATGCATTTGCTCTGTGTTATATGTAACAGTATGTGATTTTGTTTTGTGTGTGTGTGTGTCTGTTGTTAAGTAAAAAACAACAACAAAAAATATGCGTTTTGCAGAAATTAGAAATATATATATATATCCCCATTGTTACCCAGCATTGTTGAATGGTATCCCCTGACCTTACCTGCTATGCTGGCCCCAACCGAGTTGACCATGCCATCGGTGTTGTGAAGAGCAGCTTGTTTGAATGAGTACCTGTGTAGGCCAACTTTGATAGCATAGATTAGGCCACGGTAGCCCTCGTTCTTGCCCGTGGCCATAGAGAGGATGGTCCACACCTCTGCCGACCCGCCACCAACATACAGCCTCCTTCTGGGGATGAAGGAACTTCCGGCGGTACTCAGCTGACTGGCGGGACCATTGTTGATGCGCATTTCACCCTCCGTTATGTCATTCTTTGTCTCGATGCGAATCTGTATGTGGTACCATTCCGATGCCTGGATAGACAGTAATAGTTGAAGTTGGAATTCGTAGCATAATAAAAATACTGTACACGCTCGTAACAGTTTATTGGCAACGTCTCCGTTGCAAATCAGTACATTCATTCCTAGATTCTTAGAGTACAGAAAACATTGTTTCTTTTATTTGCCAATTAATAACATTTTCATGCTTTTAAACTTATGCTACTATCATCATCAACGAAATTGTCATGTGATTTGTGCATGATGTAAGCTTTTATGTCATATCTTAATTACTTCCAAAAATCAACAAACATATGTAAATAGATAAAAATATATATATATATATATATATATATATATATATATATATATATATATATAGATGTGTGGGGCTACATGTACAGTAAAATATTCAAGAAACTATTTTTTGGTTGCATTTTCAGCATGCCTTTTGTTATGTATTGTATTATGATTTAAGTTATTTCATGTGAAAGATAGTATTAAAGTTTCCAATACCGTTATCTCACTGCTGAATGCACATTGCTTCTCTTCCTGTTGGTGCACACAGAGCTTTAGTTTGTTGCTGTCTAGCGCTAGGTAGACGTACGAGCCGGCAGCCTTTCCTTGACTAAACAGCAATACTCCTGATAACACCTTGGGCTTGATGACCACCTGGATAGCGAGACCGGATCTGTTGAAGCCGTCAACCGGAAACCAGGTGAAGCTGTTCCCGTGGAATTCTGGGAAGATGGCCTCCGCATCGGCTGGCTGATAGAGAACCTCTTGTACCGTCACAGGTGCTCCGAAGCCGAACCAGCCTTCCACACGCTTTAGCGCCAAAGTTTTGAAATTGACGCGCAAAGTAGAAATATGACCCGTGAAACCTTCAATAAACCATTTAAAGATCGTTATCGTCTATGCATTTGGTAAAAGTTGTAAACAAAAAATACTGAATTTCAAACACATACAAGGATTATCATCTCTCAGAGAACTAACTGATGCTGCATTTCTTAGAGAATGTTCAAAAACTAATCACATTATTGGCAGAATCTGATAAAAACCAAGGAATTGCTGAGTTCCGAAATAGAACTTCAAGTATTGCAAGCAAAAATGGAAAACACAACCAAAGACAAATACGGCCGAAAAGTAAAAAATTGTTGTTTGGTCTATAACTGGCATTTCAGTAATTATGATTTCCCATTGCATGAAATACTATACAGAAAGTTACTTTAGTTTAAAGCTTGAAGTTTGATTTGGGTTCTTACCCCTTGTAGCATCCCCTTGCTCCTTACGCTGTGGATCCATCATTCCCACCATCATATGCTGGTCAAAGTCGCCATTGATTGGTAGCTCCATGGAAAACAGACCACTGATGGTCTCGGCACGGTCGTCCACAACCATGGTGGCACCAATATCTACGATACTCAGCAGGACAGTGTGCCAAGCGTCCGTCTGCAATCAAAATGCAGCAATGAGAAACGTAGGGGTTAGATTAGACTTGCTACAAGCCTGTGATATCTGGGTCTTTCACTGATCTGACCTGAGTTGATTTCACTCCAGGTTTAGTTCTGAATAAATCCTCAAGGGGGACACACTTGAGCTCTAGTCTGTATCTTATTTCGGTCAGAGATCATAGCATACTGCAGAGCCATCTATCCACAAGGGAGGACATTAAAAATAAGGCCTGGGAGGCAGGCTAGGGTTAGATGAAAGCCATGTGCGGCTTTACAAGAGGCACTACTGCATCGTAAAGATTAACGCCAAGCATAGTATAGCGAGGAAAATACGTAATTGTAACAATGAAGTAGCACTGGAATATCATGCAAAGCCTGCTTCTACGGGAACAAATTTAAACCATAGAAGCTTAACTTAATAAATGCATAACAGTCATTACCAGCATGTTCCCTCTTTTCCACTTTCTACATTTTACTATACTGATTCTGGATCAACAACGTTTTTATAGCATTGACGAGTTTACGTTATTTCATTGCACGTTCAAGAAATAATACTCAGCAAAAAATATTAAGCCACTTCAATCGCTAAATGACAATTTTTTCAAGGGACTTTGGTATTAATCCATGTATGCTTGCAGTGGCCACCAATTTTTGTGAAATCTTGTAGGCATATTCTGGGGAAAAAATCGAGAGTGAAATACTTATCATGACACTTCCAACATCTCCCTTCAAATATTTCGTGACCTCAAGCTATCGTAAAATTATTAA
This sequence comes from Maea johnstoni, assembly GCA_963942565.1. Lineage (NCBI taxonomy): Eukaryota > Metazoa > Annelida > Polychaeta > Spionida > Magelonidae > Maea > Maea johnstoni. Next base: position 39,867,002 of record OZ012685.1, on the reverse strand, counting down.
ACATCCCGCCAACTTTTAAGCATAAATGGTAGATTCTTAGTATTCTGAACTTGCCGCTATCAATTCTTTATCAACCATGCTGAGTTTAGCTTCACCCATTGATGCTGTTACATCGACATAACCATTCTTCAGCTGTAAGATCACATGGTCATCACACCTCTCCGCGTCCTCAACACAGTCGGTGGCATAGCGATGAACAAGAACGCCATCTAGTGACTTGGGCAGGAACTGGATGTAGAGGTGTAGCACTTTGCTCGGGGATTTCATGGAATGATATTCAAGGTGGCTGGTGCCTTGGAAGTTCGCAGAGAAGGCATCACGGGCTAGGAAAAACAACTCTCATTATATTTATATCAATCGTACGAACTTGGGTATGACAAATATAGACTAAAGAAAAATGGTCCATTCCAATGAATGAGTCCAATTAATAAGTACAGGGTCATTTAAATATGCAGATTTCTTCGTGTGGTCACTTCAAAAAAATATTGACTTCACTTTATTAAAATTGAATAAATGTAATAGTGCAAAATTAAGAAGATTACTTGAAATTCATGTTGAATGATTACTGTAATGCTGATACTAGATATCTTGAAAAGTGTACAATTTGCTTGTTATTTGGTCTACACGCACATAGGTCCCTAATTTGACTTCGATAACAAATCTCTTAAATATAAGTATCTGAAACGTGTTTTATAAAAGAGATGTAAGTGTTTATCAATTAATGTATCGTATCATACAAGATTACCACGACCACAGACTATATTGTATTCTGAAACATCACGCGACTGTCATTTGAGCATGGTAGTCCTGTAACGATCTGGAATGTGCATTACATGCACGCACATGTATGCATTTCTAGTGTGTATTTTCAAACACTGAAATAAAATAAAAATATCACGTGGCACAGGATTGAAGTAATTTAGCCGATATTCACCTTGACAAGGGGAGCTAATGCAGTTCTGTAATTCCGTCCCTGGCCCAACACACAGACTGCCAGAGACACCTTGCGGTGATGGATCTGTGCACGACCTGTCGCGCACACGTGCTCCCAGACCACAGGTGGCGCTGCACGTGGTCCATGACGTCCACTGGGCCCAGTTCCCATTCACTGAAAAAACGCGACATATGAAATTACCGAAAAAAAGGCGTCTCATACGAAATGAAAACTGAAAAATTATTCACCGAAAAAAAACATATTGTATTTAATCTCTAGAGAAGGAATATATTCAATTGCGTAGGCTATCAGTTAGGGTAGATGAGCCAAGAAATGGTATGTAAATTAGATATAATAGATTCGTTCTACACCGTTGTTGATGACGATAGAGACCTGTATATGTCACTTTTATCGATATAGTTAATCAGAATGATTTTCTGACTATTGATATGTTTATATCAATGGTAATACTATGCAACAAAAAGCAAAATGTACAAATATCAAGCTCAATTCATAGCTTTCGGTCACTCTGAAGATAAGTTTATGATACATCTGCTATATTCACCTGTACATTCGTGGTTATTGCATGGCTTGTATTCCTTGCTCACCCCGGGACAGTTTTCCTTGGAACTGCCCCCAGTGCACGTTCTGCTTCTCTCGCTGGTGCCGCCGCTGCAGGAGGCATCACAGGTGGACCACTGCGACCACGTGCCCCACGACGAGGCCGCCGCTGACAAATAAAATATCCTAAACACATTTGCATCTGGACTGCACACGGTCTAACAACTTTGAGCATAACTCATAACATAGTTCCAATATACAATATCCAATAGTACCCAGTGCGATAATACTCATCTTTGGGTTTAGCACTTTACTAGGAAGAAGAAGAAGAATATTTGAACTAATATTTAAAGGGATATTGTGAAATCCAACTGGAACGTGGATTTTCAGTCAAAGACTTCTCAAAATCTATAAGGCTTTTTATGTCAGCTCATATGTGCACTAAACTAAGACAATATGTCCACTATAACACAGGTGTTTGCCACAGTCTGAAAAAATAAAGGAAAAACGATTGAAAATATTGTTTTGTCTGTTTTCTTATCCCCTACAATTCCTACAAATAATCCTGTTTGCAAGTGGGTCCACTTGAGGCAGAAACCGTGAGCTGTGATTGGCTGATCGATATTGACAAGGGAGTTCAAGTTTATCAGATTTCTGCCTCACTTCGAGTCACTTGAAAAGGGGATTATTTGTACTATGGAGGTGTGTTGTGACTGCTCGCGAGCGCCATAATTCACATTTGGGGAGTAAGGTAACATTGAGATAATGCAAACGTGAGTTTACAATTTTGTTATCTGACTCATGTCATTCAGTGCCTACCAGGGGTGAAATGTTGGGAGATTTGACCGCGAGAACACGGGAGGTAATCTGTGGCCGATCTCAAGTCTTGACACCTTGTGTAGGGGGCGTGATAAGAAAACAGACAAAACACGTTTTTGAATAGTTTTCCTTTATTTTTTACAGACTGCGGCAAACACCTGAGACTATAATTAGCGGACCTATGGACTGCACCAGAAGGTTTAGACTTGTAACTGTGTAGGTAAAGCTTACCGTTGCCCAGTATCAACACTGTGGATACGGTTAGGATTTAATCAAATCAAATCCTAAAAGACATAGCAAATAACTATAGTGATTCCAAGTGTATGCTTTACCTTTTTTTGTTACCAACAGATAAAACGATAAAACTATCTTGTTTCCTAATGTTAGTTATTGTAGAGTGCATTATGTAGCGCGAAACCTGCCAAGCATTTCTGATCAGTGATTTTTTTCTAATCAATCACATTAGAAAAACCATACCAAACATGGGTAACGTTCTTTTTTGGATCCGTATTAAAGGGGAATATGAATATGAAGCGAGTTTATCTTTGATTCTGTAACAAAGAACACTATCAGCAAAACTAACAATCATGATAACAGTTTTCTTCTGAGTCTGGAATACCTTTGAGAATAACTTAGGAATAAGGACTTTTTGAATATGATATTTGGAGGAGGATTGTTGATTGGCTTCTGCCTTCCATTTCATTTGCAATGGTTTCCAAATTATGCCTCTGACTATAGTCTGTCTGACTCGAGTTTGGCAATCACTTTTGCCACTTTTTTGTGACAAAACGTTCGAGTTTTCCATCCAAACTTGGCAAACATGTTAGGAGCACTACTACGTGTATGTATAAACATATGTTTTGTCTGAACTCCGCAAAATGTTGATTTTGCTCATTAGGTCCCATTGTAAAATGTGTCCATTGCCAACAATACGATCTCGCGTGTTTGTATTGTTCGCAACAGACAAACACGCGAGATCGTAGTGTCGGCATTGTGCACATTTTACAATAGGAACTAATGCGCAAAATCAACATTTTGCGGAGCTGAGACATAAAGTATGTTTTTACATACACGTAGTAGTGCTCCAAAGAGGTTTGCCAAGTTTGGATGGCAAACTCGAACGTTTTGTCACAAAAAAGTGGCAAAAGTGATTGCCAAACTCGAGTCAGACCGACTATAAAAGATACCACCAACATATCAAACTACCATGCTGTCGTGAATTCAGCATTTTTTTGAAAATATTTGACGAGGAAAAGTTGATCCGAACTATAATCTTGAATTAGCAACAACTATTTTGCGAATTTGTGATTTATCATTCCCCTGGTATTTTCAAAAGTAGCAAACATCCAGACGACACTTGCCTAGGGCATCTCCAGGTCAGACCAAGCAAACCTACCTGGGGGACAAGCTGTATCCACCGTGCACGCTTTAGACTCCGATGCGAGGCCAGGACACGTGCCGCCGTGTTTTGGAACTTTTAAGTCGCACTTCCGGTATCTCGTCTGCACGCCCTCACCACATGTGACCGAACATGGCTGCCATTTCAACCACGTGCTCCACTCCCCATTCACGGGGCAAGGCTTGACGTTACAGAATTGCACCTGCTTCACCTCACCTTCGCACTGCCCTGCCTTGTTTTTGCACTGTCTTTGGCGGAAACGTGCGCCGCCATTGCAGGTCTCGCTGCATCGACTCCAGCACCCCCACGGCTTGTAACGAGACTCCATGTCTGCATTCAAGGGTTTGCCAAATACGTCACCAATTACTGGTACGTCACTTCTTTGCACATTCTGTAAATATCGACAGTACATTTTTGTTATTTGATAGTTTCGCTACTTGTTCCAAACACCTATAAATCAGAGTGGACATCAAACCCATTTGAATCTGTGGTGCGCATGACGTGAAAACTTTGACCAGAGCTCGTCAAATTGATAGTAAAATATAAAAAAGTGGAATTCTAAAACTTTCAAAAAAACAACAAAATTCAGTCGAATATTTTTCTGAAAAGATCCTTTATCATCAAAATATTCGTATATTTGTACCCTTTCTATTCGTGTGCAAACAAACGTATTAAACTAATAACAACTGCATTGGAGTACTTAAACTTCCAATGCTAAGGCTACTTTCGGACAAGAATGCAAAGATTTTTGAAAATCAAATAAACCCTGTCTTGTTGGTATTTTTTAGATAGCTGCTACGCATAATCTCAAATGAATGTACCCAAATGACAGGGTTTCAGTCATTTTTTCTGGGTTTTTTGCATCATTTTCTATCGGCCAAATTATCCACCACCAGCATTATAGGGTTAATGTCTAGAGGACATTCTCTCACTTAAATATAGCTAAAAGCAAATCTAACAAAGGTACTGCTGCAATTTTGTAAGCTATACCGAGAAAAAGACATTCAAGTTCCAATAGTCATGAATTCGAAACCCTTTTCACAAAAAGAAATACTAGGTATCGAGTCAATAATCATCACTTGAAAGATACATGTAATAGCGATCGTTGCACAAAAGAATGACCAAACTGCCTTTACGATTCTTGTGGTCTAGCAATGGACGGCTAGCATAACCCTGATACCTACGCAAATGGTGTCATTTAGGGGAACAGGCTCGGTTGGCGCCACTGTTTCAGCAGCAGGCTCTGTGGTCCCCGGTGGTTCCGTAGATGGTGGTGGTAGATCAGGGTCTGTCGGCCTCGCTGTTTTAGCAGGCTCTGTGGTCCCCGGTGGTTCCGTAGGTGGTGGTGGTAGATCAGGGTCTGTCGGCCTCGCTGTTTTAGCAGGCTCTGTTGGCCTCTGTGTTTGAGGTGGCTGCGATGTGGCTACGGGGTCTGGTGGCAAGGGAACACCGCCAGTCCGCACTGTTTGAGTTGCCGACATATCTGTCTCTTCTGGAGGAAACTGCCTCTTCTTTCTCGACGCACTGCTCCCTCCAGCTGGAAGTTATAAGAACTGGACTTTATAAGAATCATACATTTCGACCCATACACAGATTATGACGTTTAACACCAATCCGCGTGATGCTCCCAATATGTTAGTGTGATGTAATGTTAAATTTGCAAGCGTCAAATTCTCTCTTAAACTCCTGCCTTATCTCTTCGCCTTTTTCACTCTTTCTGCGCGTGCGAGTTTGTAAGACGCGAGTTTGTGGAAGATATGTAAGACAACTTCCTTCATCTGATGAATGGTACATCCTCAAGTAATTAGCTAATACATTTTGTTTCATTTCAACGGTATAAGCCTTTATCAGATGAGTCCAGCATACATGCAAGAGCTTACTTTTACTAACATACTCCCTGCTAGCTCACAGAATATATGGATAAGATGCCCTTAATATCCTATCCATGCCTGGGATTATCCTTACCATATGATATTTTAGAAAAAGAACTTCTGAATCAAGCATATATTTTATACATATTGAAGGTGAGAAGTAGGTTAGATTCTGATTAACATTTCAACCTCAACTATGTTTATATAACTGCTCTGGTCGCAAAGATATCAGTTTGATGTGCGGACGGTCTAGGGAAACTGACCTCACTTCGAGTGCGATTAGCGCTGCCGCTAATACTGCACGAGCGATACTTACGGTATAACTTTTGTTTGACAGTTTGCTACAGTCATGAACGGTTGAAATAGCTGAAAAGTAGTGTACAAAATGGGCAAGCAGACTCACTGATGTCTCGACAGCGCGCAGCTGGAACGTTGCAGGCAGATATCTCCAGCTGCTCCCCCGGGCACGTCTTGCCTCCAGACGGGAATGGGTGGTTACATAGACGTAGCCGTGTTCGTCTGCCATCGCCGCATCCGGCCGAACAGTTTGTCCACTTCGACCATTCTGACCAGCCACCTACAACTGCAAAAAAGTAAAGTTATTTTCAAATGCATTTTCCCTGGAGAAGCGCTGTATCATTATAACGTTATAACATGTATCTAGTATTCGGCGCTGCAGCACCCCTAGTCCACCGGCACTTTGCTTAATTTGCATAAAACACAGAAACGCCGGCTGAGTTGATATTTTGATGGATTGCATGTATTCATAAGCTGATTTTTATCATTGTCGACCTAAATATTACCTACACTTTGACAACTCTAAGGTGTAGGACAGTATGAAAATTAACACTACTCTGTTCAGAGGCCATTACACCACAACTGAAGAAGTTCGATTTTAATTTCATTTTCTCACTGTCATCTATACTTTAGGCATCTTAGATTTTGTCTCAACAATGGAAATCAAAATAATGCTTGCTGGTTTTCTCTCCAAATGTCTATTGTACTTCTTTAAAACCATAAATATATATATTACAAAAGAAAGAAGAAAAAATAATAATATTATATATAGTATGCAATAACTTTTTTCCAATACATGTGAAAGCTTATCGTAAAATGGGAGACCAAGCCTACACGTGTATGGTACATTAGGATGCATCACTTAAAGCTGGCGTGTCTTGATCAAAAGAAAAGAGGGTGGGCGTTTAAGTAAAACGTCTGTTCTAAGGCAGTTGGAGAAACTTGGTTGCTAAAAGCAATAATGCATTCCAAAGTAGATAAAAAGGTTTACCCAATACCGTCTCTGTTTTTAACGACAGAGTTAAACATATAGTGCACATTAGTGGCTACCACTCTATAGAAGTCATATACCATTTCAGGAGGGGCTCCTGTTGGGATTCTTCCCAGTAATACATACAGGTAATTCTCATTTGGGGCTAATATAGTAGCCTGACAATGATTTTCGAGATTGGAGATTTCAGCAAACATACGATCTCTGGTGCATTTGAAATATGGGCAATGCATTATCAAGTGCTCCACATCTTCAATAGCTATTTTCTCACTTTCATTTTCTCACTGTCATCTATACTTTAGGCATCTTAGATTTTGTCTCAACAATGGAAATCAAAAGAATTCTTGCTGGTTTTCTCTCCAAATGTATATTGTTCTTCTTTGAACCATAAATGTAGTCAATAGTTTGGAAACATTGATATTTTTTCTTGTAATATTTTGTATCCATATCGATGTAAAGTACTTAATCCAATCTCCTACTAAAAGGATATTGTTTGTATCAAATTGGTCAATCATATTAAATATTCTGACAAAAATGAATTTTATCATCACTTTGGCAATAGAAATCAACTTGTCAATTTCAGGATTCAATCCTCATTGATGTCAAATGTTATTGAACCAACAATAGTACCGCTTGCATAGTATGAAATTGCCAGACTTGCTCATTGCACAAAAAACAGTCAATATATCTTAGAAGACAAGTGCGCCAAATCATTTTTCCTTGATAAAATAATCCCTTCATTTAGATTACAGTAATGTCCACCCAGTAGCATGTATATCAAACCAAACACAATACGTATCATACACAAAAACAATACACCATAGAAATACAGTCTGTAGAAACAGTTATATTGCATTTCACACCATATATTCATATATATATATGTATATATATATATATATATATATATATATATATATATATATATATATATATATATATATATATATATATATACACTGTATATATATATATATATATTTATATATATATATATATATATATATATATATATATATATATATATATATATATATATATATATATATATATATGTGCTTAAAAGGGATAAATGCGTTTACCTTGACACTCCGATGTTTGACATGGCCTGACTCTTTCCATTTTGGCGGCCTCCACCTCACCTGCACACACCTTTTGTCGCAGGCAGGACCTGCTTGACCCCTGGACGCCATATCTCCCGCATGTGACTGAACACTCACTCCACTCGGACCATTCCGTCACGGGAGGGTCTACAATCAGCATTATGCCAAAAGTAGTACGTATTAACGTACACGTGTGTATGTTTCATGTTAGTTTGTACAGAGGAAAGAATAAAGGAAATATAATACTAGCAATATTCATCCATTGTGTTATCAACATCGTCATTTTTTGCTAAATTCTTATGCTGTACATGTTCTGATATTTATTCATGGAGCTTCTTTAAATTCAACTGTAAGAACGCATTGTCAAACATATTCAAACCGTATTTCCGCAAGCAGGTACCAACATCACAGTATGAAATATTCCTATATTTTTAACGAAATCTAACTTCTTTCCAATCTTATCAAAGGTTTCCATTTTCATTTGTACTGGTTTTGAAAAATTGCTTTCTCTAGATATTTTGTAGTTTCTATTTTGGTAAGAACAAAATTCGAACATTATATCAGCATTTAAAATTGGTCCTTATTGCAAGCAGCCATATAATATTTCGTTTCTGTTTGAAATCATGATTTCCAAAGCTTCTTTGAACGGCATCAAGTTTGGTAATTGATTTTGAATATCTTCTATTTCCCATTTCCGACAACTACATTTCCGACATTTCCGACAATAGTGGAGAACAGTTTACATTTTTCTTCAAAGCCTATTTTATTGATTATAGTTCTCCAACGTTTGACTTACGATTCTCCGGGCACTCCTTGTGTGCAAGACAGTCTGTCTTCTCATACGGCTCTCCAGCGCAATATGCGCCCTGGAAGCTAGGTCTAGGGTCTGTACAGGTCCGATGCCTCACTTCATAACCAACACCACAGTTTGACGAACAAGTGGTGCGATTGCTCCATGCTGACCAACCACCATCAACTAAAAGCGTAAATATATGCTGTTATGGACCTTCGTCATGTTTGCGAATTTTTTATGTTGTACATGTTGTGATATTAAATTATGGAGCTTAATGAGTAAGAAAGCATTGTCACACATATTCATACCCTGTTTTCACAAGCAGTTACCAGCCACGGTGAAGCACACACATACATAAATACATACATACATACATACTCACACACACACACACACACACACACACACACACACATATATATATATATATATATATATATATATATATATATATATATATATATATATATATATATATATATATATATATATATATATACACACATATATATATATATATATATATATATATATATATATATATATATATATATATATATATATATATATATATATATATATATATATATATATATATATATATATATATATATATACGTGTATGTATGTATAAGTTCATATGACTGCATTTCATAGACTACGATAACTGGCTATTTCACCAGGTAAATGTTCTCGTTTACGTTTTTAACGAATGTATGATAAAAATCATATACAGCACCGTAGCGACCATACTAAATGTCACGGAGTGTAAGTCAGAGAATAGCCATTTGATTGATGAGAGATGGCGTCATTACAGTTTCAGGAGGTTCTTGCCTTAACACCTGTATAAATGTCATAGGTGTAGCGTTTAATGGGAAAATCCAGAGAGCGGCCCACATGTTGAGTATCGCCTGACCCGTACAGACATGGACAAATTGCTGCTGCTCGGCATCTTTTTGGCCTCGGGTGAGTGGAACCTAAGTGTAACTTTCTATAACTATCATGCGTTAATATTACATAGATCCCAGTATAAGCGAATAGAATAAAACAAAAAGCGGCAGTCACGGGGAAGCTAGAAAAAAAGAAAATTTGCATTCATCAGTCGTTAGATGATACATCAGTATATATGCAACGAGTATTGAAAATTGTAAGACCAAATACATTTTCCATATGTAGTCCATTTCTTTATTTGGATAACAAATGTCTTTAAATGTTTATGTGGATTCTAAAACAAAGAATAACTTAAAACAATCTTAGTTAGCAATTTCCGCTTGAAGTGCGATTCGGTAATACATAGATAAAAAGCTGATATACACTTTGAGCCAACTAACTTGCTAACATTACTATTCCAGCCATTGCTTTTGTACAGGCAGACCGTCCATTGTATTTCTACAGAGGTAGGCCATTATTCAATTTGTCTTTATGATACATCTATCAAACTTATCTTTATAAAGAGGTAATCATTGTTTCATTTGTTTCATCTTATATTGATTTCCTACATCAAAGTATCCTGACGCTCTAAACGAACGCCTTGAAACAAATAGTTGATAACTTTATTCATGTGATAAATATTTCAGTATGGTATGTTTAATAGGTAGTTGAGAGAAAACGAAGAACGTTAAAAGGTATTATTGTCGAAGTGGTTTGTGTTTGGCTAACCCGATTTGGCCACTTTTTAACATTTTAATCAACAAGTTTTTCGTATGCTACGACTTGTTTGCATATAGCATTCGGGCGAAAAAATTCTCTGAAACTTACGACGTTTTGAAAGAATGAGAAAAGTTACTAAAACATTTCAGTATCTAATGTTTTCGTTGTTTTTATCAAATTGGAAGAACGTATTGATTTTATCGGATCCTCTAACACATTTAGGATGAATGCCTCAAGATTGAACATGTTTCCAGATATGTTTCTCTTCAGATTGCAGTGAGGTATGGACGAAGGATAGGAAGCCCCAGGGTGTCCACCCTTCAGACATGACGGGCCTTCACACACTTGATCTGGGAGAAAAACTGGCTAAGGTAATTATTTATCAATCAAATATAAAACATAATCCAATGTATGAAAAATAACCGCATTAAACAATTCCTGCCTGATTACTTGAAAAACACATCGTTCCTGTTTCACAAAGCTGTCCCACGATTATTGCATGATCTAAACACAAGTATTGGGAATATTAAATGCCTAAACACCTATAATGTGATACTGTTTGAGACTTCCCACGTTCTAATTGATTCGTGACATGATTTCATACGATTATAATATGCTCAAGTACTACTAACTTATTCTGTTTTTTTTTAATATAAAAAAGCGTTCAGTACCATTGGTGCCGTTGCAGGAATATTTCATTTTGTTGCCGATTATATATCATATGCATGCTAACGTTGACCCTCAGAACTGCTATATGTATTAACACACCGAAGACCAAAATAACTTGGGGCCTTAAATTCTAATCTATCGAAATGGTTTCTACAGATTAAAGAGTTTGAGGAACATCCAAGTCAAATGTATATTGTGCAAAGCGAGTATTGCCTCAACAAATATCTGTGGTGCACTGAAAAGTCAATCTTAAATGTAATTTCAAATTATCATTAAAATCTCGGAACGATTATTAGAAGTAATATACTTCTACGGATTTTCGAATACCGTTACTTTTTCTGCCATATTAGGGCTAATTCGTGATTCAAATTGTGACTGGGGTACCACAGACTAAATCAGGTCACTGGCAACTTTCTCACATGCCCGGACGGGGTTTCTAATCCGGGCAGTCGTGTATAATTCTACGTCAACACCCAAAGCTCGTATATGATTTCAAGTTGGCTGGCATAAGATTTATCATTTCGAATATTGATTGGAATGCCCTGCTGATATTTATCTGGCCTACATATCCTGTGTGTGTTCCATATCTCGACGGACAGTAAGCAATGTAAATTATTCCTACATTAAAGACTACAGGGCAATTGATTTCGAATTCCAAGTGGTAATCTTTAAAATGTGACCTGATGTTCTAAGAAAGAGCCATTCTTTATATTCAGTGATGCAAACTGCTGCCATCTACCCATTTCTAGTAATATAAAGATATTTTTTTCAATTTATCTATCTTTATCGTATTCAACAAATGCGTTGTATGGCTGCCAATTTGATACCCAATATTCCAATAGTTGCAATCGGCCAAAAGAACTGAATCGATCTTCAACTCATTATATCATATAATTGTATGTATACTCCTTTAGTTTCAAATCTTCAGATATTCACACTTTGGGTGCAAATCATTAATTTCCCCGAGTTTTTTTTACTTGATCAGATACTTAGCGGATGGAATATTTGTATTTATCGCACTATTTATGAATTAGAAGCAGTGGGTTATAAGCTTAAATGCGCTTTTTCGTGCTTGTTATCATGTTCATCTGAAATTCCTTTTTGTAATTTTGAAAATTTCAAAAAATAATAGTCAACGTCTATAACTAGCATATTTACTCCTTGAGACTACTGAGACATAAACGGCACTTGTACGATAGTAATGATCCACTTTTCTATGACGTGAAATGTAGTGAATATTCAAGATGGAAAAGACATAAATGCCTTCCATATTTGGCAGGTGTTCTGTAACATGACCTACACTGAAGGTTGGACGCTGATTATGCACCGTATGAATGGAGAAGTTAACTTTGACCGCGACATGGACGCCTACAGGGATGGCTTTGGAAACTTGATGGAGGAGTTCTGGCTTGGACTGGACAATATCTACTTGCTCACTAATCAGGTAACAAATATAACCCATTTATCATTTGAATTTTGAGTCCACATATGGTTTGACAAATTAGAACATTGTTCACCAAATGTAATTTGAATTTTTTTTGAAGAGGGATTGTTAAACCCTACAAGAACAATACATTTTAGTCGTTTTTCTCTCTAAAATGTTATATTTTTATGAGGATATTTTAGTTTGTGTCAAACCATATGTGCGCTCCAGATGAGAATGGATCAACTTATTCCCACCTGCAGAATCTTCATGGCCAGTCACACAGGAAGCTATATTGATAACCGAGTACTGTAATACATGTATATTGAAGATTCTTTAATCGAAAGTCCTTCCCATGTTGAAAAATCCCTTTTTGATACTACATGTAGTAATACTTTTATGGGTGAGCATCTATGTTGAACGTGCGTTAGTGTCTACTCAAGCACACCCCATATTCTAAACCTAAACAAACACTGGGCGACCTATTGAAATTTAAATGGTGATATTCACAAAAATCCAGATTTGCTTTTAATTTGTAAATGGTATATACGGGTATAGTTATTTAGCCCAATCGTGCTTAACGTTCTCATTGAAAAGTGAGGTTGAAATCTATGGTACTTATTGAAATAACTTTGGAATCACGCACGACTTCACTGACTATTTGAATACGAGTTGAATATTGTGTTCTGGTGACATTCCCCTTTCAAGTATTTTAAAATGATGCTTTTATAAGAGATATCGCCACTATGGTCAGACCTCTTTGGAATATATATATTTTCAAAATAGATGGAAAATAAAACTATATGAAATTTTATAACATGTGCAGTAATGGAGATTATGTGGCCAAGAGGAGTTGAAAAATCAAGTTGATAGGTGTTGTTAACGTTTTTAAAATTATTTGGTTATATGGTTATTTTGGTCAGGTATATAAGTGTAATTTTAAGGGCGGCAAAACTTGAATATATGATCTAATGGTTAGATCAATAACTAATTGGACACCGACTTAATCACTCTATTTGTTCTTGTTTTTGGTATTATATTGATGAATAGTAATTCATTTTGTTGTGTACGTACTTCTGTATTGACTGTCATAATCACCTTTGTATATTTTATTTATATGATATAATCTTCATATGAAAATCCGATTAAACATTTGCAAAATCTGAAAATGGGAAAAGTAATATATCTCATGTGTATCTGCACCTGCAGGCTACGTACACTCTTCGCATTATGGTTCAAACAAACGAGGGAGTGTTTGAGTCAAGATGGAGGACATTCCGTATTGGAGACGAGACGGAGAATTATAAGCTGTACCTGGGAGGGTACATGGAGAATTCCACAGCTGGGGACTACCTGACGAAGACACACAACGACACAGAGTTCACAACACCTGAGGGTTACCTAGGAGACGACAAAGCGAGCGAAACCTGTTGGCCAATCAGATCAGGCGGTTGGTGGGCGACACCATGTGACACATCCAACCTGAACGCTCGCTACGGCTGCTCTGAGCACGACTGTCTCAAATGGTTCCCTCCCCGCATCGGACACGAGATCAGAGTCATCACAATGAGTGTCATGAGAGTTTATGACACAAGGAAATAAGCTCAACATTTCACTCACGTTTTGAAATGGGTATGCAGCACAATGTGCAGCAGATTGCCCGTAGAGGTATTGTTTGGCTAAATATTTGACACGATTTATTTCTAAGTAACCGCGATCCAAAAATCCCTGAATTATAAGAAATGATAACAATTCTAATGCAAATGTTAAATGAATAACTTTAACTTGAAAAGGTTTTGCGATTACACACATTTTGGAAATCTCAACTTTGAGTTGATCAGCTGTCTCACTTTATTTTGATTTAGGTCGCGTGGCTAACATGCTTGGCTTCCATTGGATTGGTTCGCATTGCTTATAAGAAAATCAATTCTAATCGTTTTACAAAGGTAAAATGTAAAATACGGTTTCCTATGATAAGCCAACAGGATTGCTTCTCATATTCATGTCATCAACTCTGTCTAGTACAAATCAAAGTTTACCAAGAATCAAATTTATGAAGATGGAACAGTTGAAATACTACAAAGGGTTCCACGTAATGGAACACTAGTGTAGGGTACGAACTTTTGTAACCATGTAAAATTATCAGTGGATACCTTTCCCAATAGAATAAATACAATAGGCACCGAACACATCGTTTGTTATTTGGAACTCGCACATGCACAAATCACGGCACAGACAGCAAACAAACCAATGCAAAACCGCATTTGCATTTGCCAACTTCCGAAGGTTGCCATGAAAATGCTGTTTTGTCAACACACAACAAACTGTGTATGATAGAGAGGTAGTTTTGTAATTGATTCCCCATTTATAATTGATTGGTAATTTCAGTTTCTCATCGGCACTCCAAATCAGAAAAAGGAATTCGTGAGGCAACGCGAAAACACTTAAATATTACGCATTGAGTAAAAGAACAGAATATAAAAAGCAGGCGTAAAAAGAGTGCCACATCATGTGAATAACAATATTGTTTCCACTTGAGAAATAAGTAAGCAAAAAAGCAAAAGTTACAGCGGGTTATCTGTAAAGGGGATGTGTGTATGATTCTTACCTGGGCAAGCTTTCCTGTATTTATAGCAGAATAACGCTGACCAGTATGTGTCCTGGAAGGAGAAAGAAACAAAGAATGAAAAAGATGAATGAAAAAGTCTACTTTTTTAAAATGAGAAAACGGTATATATTTGGCAATATCTAAATGGTAAAAGAATACAGAATCATCAGAATGGTTGCAATTTAAGGTTTGCACCAACCGTGAGGAGATCTGGCATTGACAGTGTGGATCTGGCCTTCAGGTAAGACACTGTATCTCAGTTACTTCAGTGCACAATGAAATGTAACATGTAGCTATACTTTAAATACTTTTTATATCGATTCTCATCCAAAAGAAAAACAGCCTTCAGTACTGTATCGGATAATTCGTAGAAATCTTCTAAGACATGTTCCCCAAATTTCAAAAATCGATATTCACCAATGCTACATATATGCTGAAAATATTCGATCTCTCTTACAATACTAAAGGTTTGATAATGCAGGCATTCTCCAGAGATCGTCGATTTTACGGGAATTGCATACTGAGATTACAATACCTCTTACTTTTATATTACCTACTCTATGATAACCATTGAAATACACACTAACTTCCACAGATGCGGCAACCTAACCAACTGTGCTTCTCTCCTGCCTGGGGTATGCCTTTTTTACTCGTATCTTTGTGCTGACCTACTAGATGCCCCTTTGTCAGATTCAATCTTAATTAATGAAATGTGAACTCAAAGCGGTAAAAATAGTGCAGAAGATTTATTTTTTATTTTTTTAAATTCTAAATGTGCAACATGACTTATTTCTCCATAGTCGTGTCAAAAAAAAGTTGTAGGACATCTCATGAATAACAATACAATAATGTACACTAATGCATGGTGCAGAAGATTAATCTCTACCCTGAACATGCGTATACATAACATCTATCAGAACGATTCCTTATGTAATGCCTTCGTTTGATGCAACACGAAAGCTACATATTATGCAAGGTAAATCATGTTCATTTCCTTTAAATCAAACCCCTTTATCGGTTTCCACAGAAACCATTAAAACAATTCTGGACGCATTTTTTTTCATGTGCTACCAGAGTACTCCTCATAAAATAATGTCCGTATGGGTTAACTTTACGTACCGTGTCTCTGGCAGAGAGAACCTGCAGGAGCTCGGGATAGTTACAGTGATGCTCCATACACGCCGTCACCAGCAGGGGATGTTTGGAGTGGAACTCCGTCAGTCGAGAATGAGCCTCCGCAATACTGCTAGCGCCATCTTTCGAACAAAATTCAAACAATCAAATACTTATGTTGGACGATAAAGCAATGCATATAAACCGACAATACTTTAAGGATAACGTGTTTGTGATGAAGTTTTGGAGATAGATGCTATAAAGAGTACGTCAACTTTATTACAACATTACTCTAGTTTGACCGGAAGCGAAAGCCAGCTGTCAAAATAAATAAACATTGCCAAGAAACTCCGACCCTGTAAAATAATGCAATGCCTTTTGAGCGATGCTTCCGAATTTAATTGTTGAAATATGCCAGGTATCTGTAAAACTATGATAGCTTACCTGGGGACCCTTGTCACTGATTGTTATCGTATGCCATGTATCTGTAGACATGCGTACCTGGAGACTCGACACTAATTAGTATGGTAAACCAGGTGTCTCAAAATAATATCATATTACCTGGGGACTCGTGGCACTTGGCTGATGTTACACTATGCCAGGTATATGTTGATAAGCTTACCTGGCGACTCTTGACACCAAAGACAGATTATGATATACCTTTAATGACACTGATTGCTACAGTACGCCAGGTATCCGTAAACAATGATGGCTTACCTTTGGAATCGTGGCACTGATTGTTACAATACGCTAAGTATCTGGCTACACCTGAGCACGGGATTCCACCATTAGAAGGCTCGGGGTTGGTGCAGGTTCTGGTCCGGGATCTGTATCCGCCGCCACAAGTAGAGTTACAAGGTGACCACACGCTCCATGATGTCCAGTCTCCGTCCACTGACAACAGAAAACGGAAAGCACACTAAGGGCAAGGTGCAATAACGGTTTGAATTTCCTTGTTTACTTACACGTGTAAATGTATACTGAGACCAAACTATAATTATATTTTTATTAATGACAAGTAAGGTAAACTGAAACTAAACAAGACGTATCGTAGAAAATACCACTTTCAATATAGACGGATAATAAACAAACATAACGAATGCTGTATATGACAGCCCTCGTCTACTTAGGAGTGCAAAAATGAAAGCCCAGACAAAACAAGCTCATTCTCAAATCAAATCTGCCTCTTAAAGAAGTATACACGAGAAAAAAATCTCCATGAACACAAGCATTTGGTTAAGGTATCACACCATTATATATAAGCGAGACTACCAAAGCGTTTGCACAAAATACAAAATAAAATTGCCTTAAAAGTCTCCGATTTTAGTCAGATTTTAAAATACCTAATCTATTCACATTATTCATCAACATATATAGTCACAAATGCTTCTTTTGTACGTCTTATTTTGACGAATCATATTTATGGTTGCGCTCAACGGATGATTGAACAATACATGTACGGTACATTTCGTGTTACGTATCAATCTAATAGTTTACCTGCAGGTCAGTGTGTCTGCACGGCAAACGCCTTATTCATTTGATTGGCTAAACGATTGATTGAATTCAAATACAATAACCTTCTATTTGGAATAATCTTTGAAGAAACTACATAAAAAGTATTCTGAGGCGCATGTGCATTGAACATTTTCTTACTCTAACTCTTAAGGAGCTTAAAGGTCTTTCCAACATTACACCTGGATAGAGGTTATCATTTTCTCATTATTGGCTAGCACGATTCAAGATTTTTGTCCAAAAATGATTAAGAAACAACTCCTACCTGGACAAAGAGCAGGTTTCCTTGCTGCAAAACACTGGTAAGTTTTATAGAATTTTATCTGAAAGAGAGAAATTTGCAGACATGCCAATTATTTTCTTTCCTAAAAAGTCAACAAGTCAAGTAACAGGTCACAGGCCCTTCTGTTTCCATTACTTGGCCTGAATCCGTATCGAATTCTTGATTAAGGTGGTTATGTGCAGATCTTTATGGGTATACCTCAGAAAAAAGATGAACGCGTAAAACTGGTGGATCATTTAGACTTTAAAAGTTAAAAAGCTTTTATTTAGCCAATAACTTCGTTCAATATCTGAAGAGTATTGGTCTCTTCTAGCAAATGAAATAATTTGGTTTTTTAGGAAATGGAGAAAATGATTTATGAAAGTTTATTCAGTTGGACATATTCACATATTTTTATTAACATAATGCTTTCATGGTAATTTGTTCCATCACATATATGCCATTATACTAGGAACCTGCTTGAATACATTACGACACCTTATCTGTACAAGATTATCATTGTGTAAATATATGATGTTACTAAGTGAATCAACAGGAAAATAAAATCTAAAGATGTGAATTTAAAAATATATAAACGTGAAGATGATGCCTTATTTACGAATAAGTCCAAAAGCGCCCTATCTTGATAATGTACTTTAGCTGGCTTTAGACGCACGACTTCCTTCATAACTAGGTGTTCGTCTATAGACCGAAACAGACATCAATGCAGCACAAAAGTGGTATATTTTGCACATTTACATAAAGAACTCTCTCCCCTCTCTTTGTGCTGTAGCTGGTTGTCATATGACCAGGTACTGCCTGTTGACACCATCCTGATGTTAACTCAATGCCATGTGCCCTGCCAGTGAGTTTTTAGTTTAGACAATTGCCGTGTGAGGGGGTTGTGTATGCGGATTCTCAACTGCCCACTCTAACTACCGCAGTGCCATAAGGAACAAGTACGGTTGTTGATGCAAAGCATCAATAGTCAAAAGGCGGGGCTCAGTTATTTATGAACTTGTGAGGGAACCGGATGTATAAAGAACATTAACATTATAGAGGAAAATAATTCATGACTAGATTTGTATCATTTTTGTAGAAATGAAACAAATATCGGAATTCTATACACATAGTAATTTTTTTCTTTAGTAATTTTCCTTCCTATACTGAAAAATATACTTTATGTCCACTTAAAATATTTTATATATTTGAAAACTTCATGCTAAATTAAGAAAAGGAAGGCACGATTTTCCGCGGCAAAGGTAATTATATGAATAGCTGTTCTGTTGACAACTGTACCGGGCCAACATTTATATTATAACCAATCAGAATAGAGAATTATATTCAGTTCGGCCTCAGGATTTCCAACATGGCCGTCCGGACTATGAACATTTCAAAACAGCTTCCCATATAGGCGTGGCCTGAGGGCCCCGCCAATGACGTTTCTGAACCAGGCCTGGGAATCAAACTGTCCAGTGATCACTTTAGCATTCCATACTGCCACCTACCCACACGGACTGCCCGGTAGAGAGGCAGGCAGGCTGTACTTACCGAAAACGCCTTCTTTATTTCCTCTGACTTCCACTTAACGATGGCCTCACTTCCCAGAATGACATTCTTGCGGCAGATGGTGCCGGATAAACAATGTTGTATGAAGTTCTCCGTATCATCTGATGACTTGAGGTACATCAGCATCCGTATCATGCTGTGAGCAGTGGAAGGCTGGCCCTTATCAGTAGGCCGTGCTGCAACTAGTTAGGAAAATAAAGACGATTGCGATTATCATAGTTGAACTTTCAGCGTTGGGTTTTCATTATCGAAAATAAGTTTCATTTCTTTTCAAATTCAAAATTCAAATGTGATATATGGAATGACTTCACAAAAAATAATATGCGAAATGCAGTTGGTTAGATAATCCAAAATACGCACATCTCAATCTAGAGTTCAATATTTTTGAAGATAAAAAATGCGCAAATTAGCAAAGTACCCTGAGAACTTTTTTTATATTATCACTGCCGTCTCAAATAGAAACTATGGACATATTTGGAAAAAGTACCCCTCTAATTAAGAAATTAGTTTATAGTTTTAAAGTTCAGTGGATAATTTATTATTGATTTTTTAAAATGGAGGCTAACTAATATGGTTACAGCCATTGGTGTGCTCTGAGCTGCACAGGGCATATAAAGGATAACTGCAAAATGTCAGAATTACCAATCTCGCATATGGAGGTCCCTGACAAATGCTAGAGATATTTCTAAACAGAATATACACACTACCCCAACCTCCCACCCCCCCCCCCCCCCAAAAAAAAAAAAAGAAAAATCATCAGTGCAACAAATAACCAATTAAAACGTACTTTGTATTACCTTTTGGGTGTGCATCTGATTTGAGTTTTTCTTTGTAAAATACTTACCAGCAGCAAGCACGATGCAGAACAAAAGAAGTGCTCCCCCGCCCATCTGAAAGGAGTAGAGGTACTGTTTGTATAGAGACTCGAATTTCAATATGTAATTGGTATCATAACATGTTGCCATAGTAACAAGGCATGATTATTTTTGAACAGATGATTTTTTATACGGTTTTCTTATACGGACTGTCGTCATGGCAACATAATCACCACCTCAGGGTTTAACTATTGAAATAAAGAATGAATTTCACTATTTATGAGTTTAATTTTCAATTTGTTTGTTTTAAAAAAGTGGTAGGTATTGTTTTCTAGTGTTAATACAAGAAAATATTGCTCCCCAATGAACCTAATAGACATCAACAGGTCCAGATCCAACCCTAGATCGTAGTGTACCAGTTAGACGTAAGTGCAGCACTTCAACTGAAGTGTATGTCAACAGTCTAAGGTGGTTCACTTCGATCTAAGGGCAGCACGTAGATTGTAGTGTCTGAGCATGCTCAGTGAGCACTTCCTGTTGACTTATGGTAGCTCTAGCAAAATAAAGAGAAGGAGGTACATACGTTCGTTTAAATAGGTCTAAGTGACTAAAAACATTACAGAAAAGTATGAAATTGGCGGGTTTGGTGTAATTTATACAAAAGAACATATATGCAAAGTTTGAGTTAGATCCATTGACCGCTGATGGTTCTAGCTCTTCTTGAATGAATTGATATTTCCCTTTTCAAGGTAGATCTGCCATCTTGACAGCATATACTTTTATCATGATGTTCCTTCTTTTCGCATGCAGAGTTGAAACCCTTCCGGAAGGTTTTGCCCGCTGATATTTCACACACTTGTAGTTAAAAGTGTGGCGATTAAAATGGGACTAGTCCGAAGTGTGAACATTACCTAATTCTTTCACCCTGCCACTTCAAACATGTACTGTTTTTTCCTGTTTTCTTAAGGTTCACATAGCTTTTCCCTTGATCTCCTGTGCATTTCAATATTAGTATTTATTCTCGGGCAGAGTTGAAAACCTTCCGGAAGGTTTTGCCCGCTGATATTTCACACATTTATAGTTAAAAGTGTGGCGATTAAAATGAGGCTAGTCTGAAGTGTGAACATCACCTAATTCCTTCACCCTGCCACTTCAAACATGTACTGTTTTCTTGAGGTTC
Organism: Maea johnstoni; assembly: GCA_963942565.1. Lineage (NCBI taxonomy): Eukaryota > Metazoa > Annelida > Polychaeta > Spionida > Magelonidae > Maea > Maea johnstoni. The sequence goes on along the minus strand of OZ012685.1, from coordinate 39,845,433 downwards.
ACATTGCTAATTTCCATTGATCTCCTGTGCATTTCAATATTAGTATTCATTCTCGGGCAGAGTTGAAAACCTTCCGGAAGGTTTTGCCCGCTGATATTTCACACACTTGTAGTTAAAAGTGTGGCGATTAAAATGAGACTAGTCTGAAGTGTGAACATTACCTAATTCTCTCACTCTGCCACTTCAAACATGTACTGTTTTCTTGATGTTTACATTGCTAATTTCCATCAATCTCCTGTGCATTTCACTATTAGTATTTACTCTCGGGCAGAGTTGAAAACCTTCCGGAAAGTTTTGCCCGCTGATATCTCACACACTTGTAGATTAAAGTGTGGCGATTATAATTAGACTAGTCTGAAGTGTGAACATAACCTAATTCTCTCACCCTGCCACTTCAAACATTTACTATTTTCTTGAGGTTCAAATTTGCTATTTTATTGATATCATATGCAATTCCATATTAGTATTCATTCTCGGGCAGAGTTGAATACCTTCCGGAAGGTTTTGCCCGATGATTTTTGCACACTTCTTATAAACACTGTGCTAAAACAAATAAAAGTAGGCTGAAGCGTGAACATATCCTCATTCTCTTAACCTGTTAATTAAAAGATATCCTTATTTTCTGTCCACTTTGGGGTTTAAATAACCTCTTCAATTATGATATAGGGTATTCTTAGAGACATGATGAAATTTAATTCATTTAAGCACTTAGTTTGTTATATTGAAATGTCCCTGCCTCTTTAGCTCAATTGGTAGAGTGGAGGCGCATGTTAGCTGGTAGTAAGCATATCATGGACTGTTGGCTGTGGTTTTCAGGCATTTTAGACAACATCTGAATGAAATGTAATCTCGGTGCTTCTTTATTGTTCAGGGATACTGTGTAGATCAGTATCTGCTCATTTGTAAATTAGCAACATAACATTAAGTGAATGGTACAAAATTTATTATCATTGTTTCATGTAGCAAATAGTTGTATTTACAGACTGTGATCTGTGGTTATGTGTATAAACATATCTTGGTTCTTGAAAGGATTTTGCAGGAGCTTTAGTTTAATACTATTTATGGTGTTTGTACTTGGTATTCTGTTCTTAACGTGTCTAAACTGTAACCTATGACCTGAAAGGTCCTGATGCAAAATTATGTGAAATAAAGCTGCAATTTTGTAACCAACATTCTTTCTTGTATTTTGTGAAGACAAATAACATTTAGAGAGAGTTGTTTATGAATTTAGTTTGTCTAATGCATATCTTATTGAAATTTATTCTAATGAAGTTTCATCATACTTATAACTTATAATCGAAACATAATTGAACACACTTTTACAGAACATTTTCTACTCCAATGCTGCCAATATTGATATGATACAATGTATCCATGGACATCATAATGCAATTTATGGTTAAAAAAATATTTACTTCATGATTGGTTAGGTAATTCAACTGACTCCCACCACTACCAGATGCAAACCAGTTGTGTAGTTTTGAGTTGTGTACATCGACAGAACCTCATTTTCTTATTGAGCAAAAGTTCTGATGCAGACAAAGTATATAATGAATTGCAGATTAATAAAACATTTCTCATACAGATTTTTAGGTTTTACCTTACATAAAACAAATGAGCATTAATCCCAAACTGGGAGCAAAAGATTTTGGGACACATCCTGATAAACCCTGCTTTTGCTTTCAAATAAGGTTACAATTTACCAAGTGACTAGCTTTCAACAAATTAACAGAAAATGGTGAATAAAACAAACCAACAAAAACTACTTTGTATGAGGGACCCCATACCCAGGTAACAAGCCAAGGTCATTTAAATGCAAGAGAAAACCATCATGGGGGGGGGGGGGGGGGGAAGGGCGGGAATTAAATGTTTAACTAAACAGATCTAGTGTTTCAATAAAGTTACAGCTACTGTCTCCCACCATTTCCTGGTTCTGAAGCCCGGCCTGGGCATGTGAGAAAGTTGCCAGTGACTTGGAGTGCGGTGGAGTCACTACTTACAACTGGCTAGTCACGAATTAGTCACAATATGGCATAAATGTGAAGATAAACAAAATTCAAAATTCTATAAGGATATTTATTGGGGCCAGAGCTTACGTCCAGGAAAAGTCAATAAAGTTTGCATCAACTGTGCTTGCGTTCGATGGGGTTGGATACTCTGACTCTATAGGGATATTAATAACACTGCGTTCAGTCTCTGTCTCTGCGTCCTCCTCAGGACGCCCAACTGCTGCACTGATAACACGCATCTTCTTCTGGCGTAAAACGGTTGCAACTGTCTTCTCCAAGGGCTGCTTTCCCCCCTGGTCCTCAAAGTCAACTCTCTTTGTGTCCCCAACATGTTTTAATTGAAAACCTCCTTCATTGAGTTGGTTCCAATTATCGCTATCCAAGGCATAAACATTGGTGTCACCATTCTCCTTTTGAACAATTACGCTGACAATATCCCCGGTTGTAACATGTAGTTCATATGCCTTCCTAAGGAGTGTGGACCTTCTCGATATCCTTGTCTTGGACCTTTGGTTCACATCTTCTACATACTGCAATGAGTAGGGGCCTTTGTGATGCCTCCACTTCTCATGACTGTGCAAACAAAAGTTACAAACATAATCAATCTCAGGTTTGAATGGAGGTATTTGAACTATCCTGAAGCCCTTGTAATATTAAAAGTAGAGATTGAGTAATACATTTAAACAGAAATTAAAAATTATAATAAGATTGTTTAATATAATATCAATGAGTTAAGAAGTGTATCCAAAAAAATAAAGTGCCTATTGGAAGGAGGGGTCTCAAAATAGAGATTTCTTTCTGTACCGGTTCAGCCTGTATGGGCAGCTGCCACGAAAACACCTTTCCAGATAATTTTCCTAACAGTAACTTTATGTGCAGATAACATATGGCAGTTTTAAAATCCTGGCTAAGATTATGCTTCTAAACAAAAGCTCACTCCTTTTTATTTAAAAGGTCTAGGTAAATGATCAGTTCCATACAATAACATGCTCAATTTTCAAATAATCAATATTTATCCCCCCTATCTTTGGCTTAGATTGGAAATGAATGTTACAAATTGTTGAATTTCAAAAGAAATTCATAGAAATCTAATTTATTTCTGTTTGAAATCATGAAAAGAATGAAATCATCTTGGCGGGGCCCTTTTTCTCCATGTGTATGATACAGACTAGCTACTTCCTTTTGTTTGTCTATAAGAAAAGATATAAAAGACATAAGTACACACTGAGACAACACATGGTTCATATGGCTCATAATGCATAAATAATTTTTATGATGATATTCTTATAAAAGAAAAAGGCAAGTACTGAAGGAAAAGGATTGAAATTGATAAAGAAATAGTATAATGTTGTAAACAAAATTTATCCAAAAAAAAAAAGATGAAAAAGAAAGTGACTTGTTGGGAATTTGATCCAGGTTCCTCCTCGCAATTAACAAGTTTAGAGAATTAGGTTATGTTCACACTTCAGACTAGTCTTATTTTAATCGCCACACTTTTAACTACAAGTTTGTAAAACATCAGCGGGCAAAACCTTCCGGAAGGTTTTCAACTATGCCCGAGAATAAATACTTATATTGAAATGCACAGGAGATCAATGGAAAAGCAATGTGAACCTCAAGAAAACAGTACATGTTTGAAGTGGCAGGGTGAGATATTAGGTTATGTTCACACTTCAGACTAGTCTCATTTTAATCGCCACACTTTTAACTACAAGTTTGTGAAACATCAGAGGGCAGAACCTTCCGGAAGGTTTTCAACTCTGCCCGAGAGTAAATACTAATAGTGAAATGCACAGGAGATTGATGTAATTAGCAATGTAAACATCAAGAAAACAGTACATGTTTGAAGTGGCAGAGTGAGAGAATTAGGTAATGTTCACACTTCAGACTAGTCTCATTTTAATCGCCACACTTTTAACTACAAGTGTGTGAAATATCAGCGGGCAAAACCTTCCGGAAGGTTTTCAACTCTGCCCGAGAATGAATACTAATATTGAAATGCACAGGAGATCGATGGAAATTAGCAATGTGAACCTCAAGAAAACAGTACATGTTTGAAGTGGCAGGGTGAAGGAATTAGGTGATGTTCACACTTCAGACTAGTCTCATTTTAATCGCCACACTTTTAACTATAAATGTGTGAAATATCAGCGGGCAAAACCTTCCGGAAGGTTTTCAACTCTGCCCGAGAATAAATACTAATATTGAAATGCACAGGAGATCAAGGGAAAAGCAATGTGAACCTTAAGAAAACAGGAAAAAACAGTACATGTTTGAAGTTGCAGAGTGAAAGAATTAGGTAATGTTCACACTTCGGACTAGTCTCATTTTAATCGCCACACTTTTAACTACAAGTGTGTGAAATATCAGCGGGCAAAACCTTCCGGAAGGGTTTCAACTCTGCATGCGAAAAGAAGGAACATCATGATAAAAGTATATGCTGTCAAGATGGCAGATCTACCTTGAAAAGGGAAATATCAATTCATTCAAGAAGAGCTAGAACCATCAGCGGTCAATGGATCTAACTCAAACTTTGCATATATGTTCTTTTATATAAATTACACCAAACCCGCCAATTTCATACTTTTCTGTAATGTTTTTAGTCACTTAGACCTATTTAAACGAACGTATGTACCTCCTTCTCTTTATTTTGCTAGAGCTACCATAAGTCAACAGGAAGTGCTCACTGAGCATGCTCAGACACTACAATCTACGTGCTGCCCTTAGATCGAAGTGAACCACCTTAGACTGTAGACATACACTTCAGTTGAAGTGCTGCACTTACGTCTAACTGGTACACTACGATCTAGGGTTGGATCTGGACCTGATCAAGCAGACTGTCTGCTTCTCATTCCAAACAAAATGGCCGCCATACTGTCTGCAGTTGCTTAAAACGGAAATTGTGTTTTAAAAAGGTGAACAATTCAAAGTCTATGTTATAATAGTAAAAGAGCCTTACCAGACTGACTCTGTTGAGAGATACAGAGCTTCGGGTGTTGAATGGGCCATCTAAACGCCGAAGCCGCAGGCTGAGGCGTTATGATGGCCCATTCAACCCCCTCAGCTCTGTATTTACCAACAGAGTCGTCTGGTATAGGCTCTATCTCTATAACAGTTGGCTTTAACGTTGGCTTTAACGCTTCCAATGCTGAGGCTTCCAAAGCACAAGGATGAAAAAAAATATTTTGAAAACCATCTAAACTCTGTCATGTTGGTTATCATTAGATAGCTCTCGCTGAGTATTCTCAGATGAGTACGCATATGCCAGGGTTGCAGTCATTTTCAGGTTTTTTACATCATTTTGTATTGGCCAAACTATCAGCAGCACAAGGGTTAAACGAATATCTGAATCAAGAGACTTGATTCGGCATTATTTTCTTTCTTTTGATATATTCATACACGAAGTTAATAAAAACGCTGAAAGGGTGTCTCTATCTGCTAAGAATTCGGTAAAAAAAACGATAGTCTGTTTGACCCATGTTTACGGTATAGTCGGTCTAAACCAAGCTTGGCTTAACGTTTGTTTGCCTTCCAAAGTTGCCAGGGGAACTTGTAACTGTACTTCGTTGCTAAGGTTCAAAACGTTATTTTTTACCTGTTCGTGTCTTAGTAACCAAAACGCCAGACTATTTTGCTTGAAAGAGAGCTGACAATCAGAATCACACCCACTATTCTACACTCAACGTTTTTGCAAATTCAGGATTTATTGCCATATTTTTATGGCCAAGCCTCTGATGGGCACTGCTGATTCAGCTATGACATCTTCATCTTCTTCCTGGGTACTTGTAAACCCCAATGTATTGGGGGCTCTGACAAGGTTGAGATTTGTGCAATGCGCGATTCGTATCTATATAGGCCTAGATCTTCGACTTCGTTCTTACTCAACTGGCGATGTTGACGTGGTTTCTCGCAATAACTCCTTATTCTGTGAACGTGTATTTCCTTACGTCAATCGAAAGCCAACCTCTCAATTATAGCATATTCTTTCACAAGTAAATTACCTTTGAATCCATTTCTGTTGGTATTTAAGAATCCTGGATCATAAACATGGCAAATAAATCCTTTCCGTCATGTTGTCAGAAATTCCTGTCCACCATTTTCTTTCGGCCGCGTGTTGCCCGCGTGTGTTGCACGCGTGGGTAATTGTTGCACTGCGTTTGACGCCATAAATCCAATGACGTCACTACGAGCAAGTGCTCCGTGTTGATACGAAATCACGTGATAAAGCTACGAGTTTTAAGCTTTCATTTTACGAAATATAATTAACGTATGTGCCGTACAAATTCATAGATCAAAATTATAATAGAATCATACAAACTCGCAGCTAATAGGGCACTATTCTACTAGCGGTAAAGTTGGAGAATGAGCAATTATGAAAAATGATAATTGTTTTGTTTTTTACATATTATAGACTTTAAGAAATAAAGAGTATGAAAAAATAATGGGGCGTCTGGTGACATTCTTTTTTTTCTTTTTTTTTTTCGCTAAGCACGATTTTGTGATTGTCCGGGAAGGATATTGGGCATGTTCATCATTGGCATCAAGTACTGAATAGTCTTTTTATTGTACGTCGTATTTTCTATAACGATAATTGAATTAAAGGGCTTTTGGCTGACATGAACGTTTTTTGTAAAGAGACCACATAATTTGAGCAGTTAAACATAGGATTATCGAAAAATAACATTTAATTTGGTATGAGAGAGCCCGTAGATTTAAACAAAAAATTGCTAGTGTTTTGCTTTGTAATTATAGTCCCTATATATGGAAAATAAATGGGGTGTCACGAGTACATTACGATTTTAAATATTCATGATTTTTCTCGAAAAAATGCGACAATAATGCCGTTTTCCTCGTTGTTAAAAGCTAATCAGAAAAAGTCTTTATTAGATTAAAGATAAGCAGTAAATCCGATCGAGGCTGTCACATCATAAGTCTGTTACTACGTGAAAATGGCATGTTGAATAAACTCACAACGCAACACAACATGCGCTAGTTTATTTGAATTCTGTTGATCATTTTCTGTCGTTCTAATCCAATATCGAATTGTATTCATAAAATGGTCTACGGTCTATGCCGATTTTGCAACTGCGCATTTTCACCCAAAGACCAAATGCAATATTTTGAGGAAAAATATCAGGAACTATCGTTACGATATGGAAAGTGGTCCATGTAGTTACTATAAAGAGTAGGCAATTAATGAAATACTTTACGTCTCCAACAAATACTTTTAATGTCTTTTGGTAATACAGATACCTCTAAATGTGTTTAGGGCTCTACAGAAGTAGACTCAATTGTAAAAACATTATGACGAAAATATGCCAAAGCATTTGGGTATGGATAATGACCAGCACAAAATAAATCATTTACTACCTTTTTTATATTTATAGTCTGTGTAGGGCCATTCCAATTTAATTACTTGTCTTACAAGCTTTTTTGGAAAAAAAATCCTGTCAGACTCCAAAAAAAAAGAAAAACAGTCACCTTTGGTGTCTTACGGACGAAAGTCGTTTCGAACTTTTCTGTCAGACTCCAAAAAAAAAAAAAGTGCAAGTTTTAAGAATATTCTTGGTAAGGGTGATTCAATCATCTACAGGAAGCTATCATTGCTGTAGTAGAGCCTCAGACTTGAGGAGGTATACCTCCCACCCTTCAGATTACAGGGATTAATTGATTGATTGATTTTATTTAGTTGAGAATAGGCTGGTAGAAACATATCGCAACCAGTCCTAGTCGGCAGACTCTAAAAAAAATAAAAAAATAAAAAAGTTGCACTTTTCAACTTTTTTTTTTATTCCAAAATGGCTCATTTCCTACCTTCTGAGCACGTAAGACAAGTAAATAAATTGGAGTGGCCTAGTGGTGAAGTGCAAGATTGAGATTAAAATCGTTAAATTGTTATAGTTTGAATGCAACTTTAACAGTCATTTAAACCCCTCCCCAATAGACTCTTTTCGTTTAAATCAACTATCTAACCAAAAACAAAATAGAACTATATGCAACATAACTTAAAAACACATTCACTTCCACCCATATAAATTAAACACAAACACTGTCCAAGATACATTCAAAATGGTAAAGATTTTATTTCTTTAGAGCATAGGAGATACATAAACTCTAGCTGCATAGCTTAAAAGGGTAGATAAAAAACAGCCTTATCATACAAAGGCCATTACACTTGGCCTTTAGTCATAAATATGGTATAAGACAACCTTGACATTAGCTAACTCAACTCCAAGATTCTCTCTGGACCTTTTCCAATAATTAATAACCTCTAATAAATCTGCAGGTTTCAGAAGTTTCCTGTATCTTACTCTTTCATATTTAGAGTGTGCAATGGCCAGGAAAATATGCAAATACATACAGTAAAGAGAATAATATGATAATAAGTATTTGAATAAAAAAATTTGGATGATTGGAACAAAAAGAAAACATTTATGTATATATTGAAATAATGTTCAAACAACCATGTTACAGCCAATGTTTTGGCAAATGCATATCATTATTAACAAGGACTTTCTTGAGTATGAAAGAGCAGAAAAAATTGAATGATTTCAATGCCATAGATTCGAAAAATCTAAGGCACTCTTTTACAGATCCTTAACTATTCATTTTTGTACTTATGAATTTCAAGCAATACAAGATGGTCAAAAATTGGGAGTTACATACATGATTATCCTTGTGGTAAAATAGTACATTCTCATATAGGCAATGCAGTTGAAAATAAGTCTTAGAACAGACAATATGAAGTACAATCTCGTAAATGAGTCTTCAAAAAGAAAAGAGTCACAAGGCTGCAGAAAGATACCACTGTTGCAATAATTTACAAATGAGCTGTACATTCCATTCATTCATGGAGTTCCCCTTCCTCTATGACAATTTTGAAATTAACTTGATAATTAAGCCTATATTCACAAAATATTTCAAGATTATGGGCTAGTTTCTGATCAATATTTCTAGTTCAAGCCCTACCTGAAAAATACTCTTTTCAAAAAGATATCACTAGAATTGGCAGGATTTATTTGAGTACTACATGCATAAGCAGGATTGTTGGGTCAATTCAGACCTATCAAGATATTTTTTCACAAATGCAGTGACCACAGATACACTTTTACATACCACAGTTATCATTCACGTTATATATGAACTTTTTAATCATATAGTTGAACACAAGTGTTTTCATCTCCTATCCTACATATGGTACCTTAGTATTGACTTGACCCTAAATAGGACACCTATGTGGCCCATAGCTTCCAATCAAATAGTAGCAAATTACCTGAAAATGAATAGCAAAGGTATATACAGAGGTTAACAGTTCTTCATACTCATTAATCAGACAAGTTGGGAGTCAAAAACTTAAAGGCACAGTATTAGGAATATATATAGATATATAGATCAATCTCCATTACATACTCAGTCAAATGTCTCTAGAATGCTATAAAAAGGAGGCATGCCAGATTCATATACCAAATAGCCTGAGGAATAGAATTTGTAGATACCAATTGCAGTAGGTGAAGAATAACTCGGTGACTACAACTCATAGAGTATCATTCCAACAATAAATATCCCAAGCCCCATATGTGTACAATATATTTCACCAACCTTGCCTAAAAATTTCAAAGTTTTGCTGTCTCACTATTTACATTAACCAATTCATACTTCGGTTTTCCCATAGAATGTGTTATCTGGAATTCTTATACACAGAAAATTATTTTGCAATAATGCAAAATTTTGAAAAGCATTTTTGAAAAAAATGTTGTTTTTGTACAGGTAAATATTTCCATTTTTTCCAAAAAATCTTTATGTGATAAATGTATCACCAAAACAGGCTACCCATTTTGGGTTGCTTAAGTTATAAATGGGTTAAAGTCGATAGCTGAAACTTGGTTGGAGTGTAAATATACAATCAATGTTAGATTCTTTCATTCCAATACCATTTGTGCTAGGCATGATTAAGCTTCACAGTGTCACTGATTTCCTTATATTACAAAAATCTTAAATGAAAAAATATACTATAATAAGAAACAAAGTGCAATGGTAGACTGAGATTCATAATGATACATTACCAAATTTGTAAAGATAACTAGCAAACTCCAGAATAAAACTGTACATATAAGAAACAATTATAGGTGTATCAAGGCTTATAGAACAGCATTATATATCTGACAAATGACTACATGGGAAAGTATCCTTATCCCATTTACCGACATGTAACCCTTTCATTCTCAGAATACCCTAAGGGAGGGTCAGATTAAAAAAGTAACAAAAAATGAACTGAAGACTTTTTCTCCTTTTTACCGTGTAGAAAAAAATGCTTTGACCGATTCAAGCCTGTAGCACACAAAACTGTCCTGATTATTAGCTGGTAACATCTTAACCAGAGCAATTTTCAGAAAACATTTGAGAGAAGTGTAGATAAGAAATCAACCAACAACTATTCTTCAAATAATGCGCAAGTTTATGCTTGAAATTCCAAAGTTATTTCATAAAATATCAAGTTTCCAGACATTACTTGCCAAGGTGATAATAGGCATGAATGGGTTAGTTTTTGACATATCAAGGGATTAAAGGATTGGCTGAATGCTACCATGCACATATTGCACATTTCCTCAATACATAGGGGAACATACATAGTCTACAAAAGTGTCTTTTTAGCCCTGAGCTAGTGTGCCTAATTGGGCTGCTGAATTTTTTTGAAAAAGAAAAAAATGATTCAACATTCAATAAGGCCTTGCCCAAGAGAAAAATACATATAGTTTTTACCAAAGCACTCTGGCCATGTTTGGGTCAAAACTGAGGAGCCCTCCTAAACTCAGTAGTATATGCCTAGATAGAAACTAATTACTCTATATCATACAACTTTTCAATGACCATCATAGAATAAATGCACATTGACCAAAGAGATTCTTATTATTATGCTAAAAATAACTTAGTTGTCTTCCCCATTAAGTTTGAGCATTTTAAGGAGTAGTAAACAAAACACTCATAGACTTTAAAAAGTGAGTACTTTATATTTATGAAGTTTGAGTATTTTCACACCATAAGATTGACAAATGGTATCAGGGTTATGCATGTCTTCTGAATTTTTTTATGAGGGAGTTCATCAAGGGACTAGGATTATACATGTATGACTAAATGAAGAAAGGCAGGTTTTTTTTATCAACCTTACCCCTACATGGATTATAAGATATTGCGCTCAAGTATATATAACAAATATTTTTTGCATAACTTTGGGGGGGGGGGGGGGGGGGGGGGGGTGGCAGGGATGAGGGGTTACCAAAAGAATTATTAACAAAATATAAGCTGGTAAGAGTACACAAAGTTTTAAGAAAAAATCCTTTAAAAGTAATTTAGAGATTTTACACACTGATAATAATCAGTCACCTTGAGTGTCAAAATTTTGAAGTGCCTGCTGTATTTAGCAAATCTTGCTCTAAGAGTCAAATGATTGGTGGAGGCTTGACTTTTATCCTTAATTACTCTAAAAACTCCCATTGACCATGCATTTATGATTATCAAATAAAGGTTTTCCCTAAGTTTGACATTTAGTTATAAAAGTCTTTCAGTTAGGCTTTAAATACAAAAATATCACACATTTCTATGGTAGTAGAGCCTATTCAAGTGTATGCAGTAAATGAGGGTCACCTGGTTAAAGGTCTAGTAAATGCCCTAATGAACAGATACAATTGTCCAATCTCCTAAGATTCATCACATTAAAAATAATTCACAGAAATTCTTCAGAAAAATGTTGTTTTTTCTTTTAATAAACACCATTATTTATATTCTACAATATGTACAATTCCACTGTTTAAGCAATGAGATTCTTTTCATGACATAAACATCTTCACAGCTATAATGATTCATGGATTTTCTTATTCTATTCTGTGTTTGGATTATAATGAAGGCAATTGCATTTCTAGTTGTACGTAGAGATAGAGAACAATGGGATTACTATATATACGACACATTGTTCATTTAACCCACTCACACTCAGGGCAGCCAAAACAGGCCTGGTGATTTCTGATATATTTTACTTACAGAAGCATTTTCTTGAAAACATTTGAAGGAGAAATGTTTAGCAGAAGCCAAGGAACCACTCCTCTTCAAATGTTTTGTGAACTTTCGCTTTATTCACAAGTTATTTTCAAAAGTATGCGAGTAGCAGACAACACTTTTCAGAGGAACTCTGAGTGTGAATGGGTTAACCCACAAACGCCCAACCCATTAATGCCTGTAGTGGTCAAGGATGGCCAAACTCTTTGGAGATATTTCTCTTACGAAAGCAACTTTTACAAAAATTTAAAGGATGAGTGCAGATGAGACTCTAATTCACATATGTCCTTCACACATTTTAGAATCCTGTTTTCAACCCAATATATTATAATAAACATATAGATCTAGGCACCCTTTTAAGGGAAAAGGTTAAAAGGTTATCTTTAACTTTAGATATATCCATCTGGATCTATGGAACTTGATAATTTAGATGAGTTTACAATAAGTTTGAAGGGAGGTTGTTGGAAGTGTAGTATTTAACATTTCTCCAGATATTTAACCATGTTTTCACCTAAAAGAATTCACAAACATTGTCAAGCTGTTTTTCACCACTGCAAGCATAAATGGGTTAATAATGTCTGTTTTACCAGTTTTGCCATGGGATTTTAAAATCATATGAACAATTGAGAACTTAACTTTTCTTTCAGAACCCAATTTTTAGGTCTAGGTTGAATCTTTTTCCTCATATTCAGTATATGCTAAAACACATCATTCAAATTTATGTAGAATCAGATTTAGTACATTTTGAGTATAATAAATACATACTTTTCAAGGCTTGAAAAGTATGTATTTATCATCATCATGCTCGAAGTTGCTTAGCAATCAGACAAATCTGTTTATATTTCTAGTAAAAGTAAAATTTCTAAAATATTGCATTTCAAAAAATTTAAAATTCAAAAAATGCAATGTCATTTGTTTATGGGATGATTGCATTTTTGTCTGATCACATGAGCACTCTGGACAAAGTATTGTAGGCTCATTTGCTTCTGGAGCGCACACATGGTCTGACACTTTCAAAAGTATCTATAAATCAAAACGTTGATATTAGAAAAAGAACACTTGAAATGGGATGGTGGGATCTGATGAAAATGCCCACTTTCAGTCAAATGTTACTCACAATATTGCTTTATCATCTGTTTATTTCCATAAGTGTCAGATCATGTGTCTGCCTTAGATATGAGTGGTTGCATCACAATTAATACAAGGTATACCAAAATAATCTAAATTCTTTTCCTTTCATGAAGGAATCACCATTAGCAGTACAAGTCTTGAAAAAGATTTGTTTTGACCACATTTTTAAACTGCCACACTAGAAATTGACTTTAATGTGACCATAAGTTTGCAGGGATGATAAGATAATATAGACAAACCAAAGGAAAATAAGAAAGCAGCCCGTTGCATATTTCGGGATATCTGGTCCTCCAAGCTCGCCTTTTCCGAAAAATGATATAAAGCGTCGCACAAGCAGCAGTGCGAGACATATTCCAGCGCAGATAGCGTAGATGGCGACACTGAAGGCGAGACTGCCGGCTTCCACCCTGAACGACTTCCCCTACAAAGAATAAACAAAGCACACTTGATTACTCATCATATCCATCATTATGTGCATAGACTTGGATCAAAAAAAAAAATCTTCAGAGTTGTTTAATTGCTCTGGATCATTATAAATGGGAAAAACACAATTATCATTATTATCATTACAATGAGAACTACTGCTGCTGCTCATTCTACTACTACTACTACTACTACTACTACTACTACTACTACTACTACTACTACTACTACTATTACTACTACCACTACTACTACTTATACTACTATTACTACTACAAATTTAATCAGTTTGAAAATTCTCTCCTAATTTAAAAAAATTGAACCCATGTAGAAATGTAGAAAAGAAATGTGACTCAATAGAAATATACAGAACAATTCATAACTTGAAATGATTTTGAATCAACATACAAGTGATTTTTGCAGTTTCGATCAGACCCTGTTTATATCAGAAAACCTACCTGGGCTGTCCAATAAATAGCTGCGATTGTCCAAGGGAGACCGAGACCCAGAAAGACGTTGACAGAGTTGCTGCCGGTCACATTACCAATGGAATTATCCGCATGTCTCTCTTGTGTGGCTGCGACCTTGCTAGCGAACAGGTCGGGCAAGCTGGTTCCGAGAGCGACGAAGGTGATGGCAGTGACGGGATCGTACAGACCAACTATGCAACCGAAGATACTCGCCAGGTCACCGATGATGGCTGTCAGGAAACCAATCATGGCGAGCGCAATGGTGAAACACAACCAGCCACCGAGGACCGATGGCGGAGGAATCAGTGCAAAGATCAACTGAAAGAGAAAGGAAAGTGTGATAATGAAACACCAAAGACACAAATTTTAGTCATCACATTTGTATAATATTCATGCCTCTAGCGACTAATAATGGCAAACCATTTTGGTGATAGATTTCTCACGAAAAAAAAAATATATATATCTTAAAGGAGAAATGGGGATCAAATTTCTTTTTCAGTTCATGGTTTATCTATTTAAAGTTATTTGCTAGATACTTATATATCCATACTACATTTTTTAAACGTGCATGAACGTGCATAAACAAGCATGAAAGGGTTAACATACTGCACAGATGGTGGCAAAATTCTCTAGAAAGCCATGTCATTGGAAGATTCAAAGATAGGTATCTTCTTGATCTCAAACACTTTCCACAATTACTATTTTTAAGTTATAAAGCATGGTTTCACAAATCATTTGAAGGATAATTGTGGTTAAGTTTCTGTATAACATGTCCCTTTCAAAATCTTCCCAAAGATAGTTTTGTGGTTTAAAGATATCCCCCCAAATAGTCAGGCATCAGTGTGGGACCTCATGAATCAATTAATGCCTAAAGATCTTGATAAAGTGTCTTGCAAAATATATGAAATATTTTTAAAACAATTTTGAAGTTAATCACAAATTCCGAAAAAATATGCTCATTAGTTGAGGGTTGCATTCACTTCAACATTTATCCTTCAAATATTTTGAGTAATATTCTCTTGCCACACTGATATTACCAAAATAGTTAGGATTTTAAATTTCGAGTTTTGTTTTTTGCCACTTTTTCTGCCATATTGTGGCTAAGATGTGACTAGCCAGTTGTATCTGGTGGAGGAAACCGTAGTGCCCGGCAAAAACCACCACCTAACCCCAAGTCACTGGCAACTGATCCCTACAGGCGCGAAGTGGTTAATACGGTTTAAGAGGCAGTAAAACGTGTCGTGTACCTTCCAGCCAAAAGTGAGAAAGTGCAGGACGTAATCCATGTTACTGGCACACTCCAGGTCTCCACCGTTGACGTTCATTGCGTTCCGGAACTGGTCGGCATATGTGGTGGTCTCCACGCGTAACGAGTCCATGTTCATGTTGGTCATGTCCACCAGGCGGCTCACCATACCATTGAAATCTGAAACACACAACATAGTGGTGCTTACATTGTAGTGGAGAACTGACAGCATAGGAATATCACATAAGTATGAAATTCAATTTGCAATTTACTTACTTTTGGCCAATTCAGTATAATCAATTATTACAACTTTTTTTGTACAGTAGTTTGTTACAAAAGCATAGGAATGTCACATAAGTTCTCAACACATATCACTGCTTGCTGTCAACAAAAGCACTTTCATTGTGATGGCGATGACAGTATTACTAGTAGTTAGAAAATAAGAAAGAAAGAATCATCAATCATAATTATTCTTAAATCTAATAAATCCATATCTTGGTATTTTTTGAACTATAACTTAAAATCTCTATCATTTGGAGATGTTCTCACAAAAATTGTATTTTGTTTCAATTTTGAATTTAAATCAAGACATATTCATCTGAGAAGTTTTCTTTTATTGGCATATTTGTATCCACAGAGTTGTATCCACTTTTTAACATTGACTGTATTCAAATATTAATACTAATACCATCCTCATTAACAATTGTGATGATGTTTTCACTTTTTATCATATACCATATTCAAATTATTATACTCACCATCATCATTAACAATTGTGATGATTGTTTTCTTGATCCGTCCGATCTTGGCTCCCCCGCTTGCTTCCACAAGCTCCACTTTAAAGGTCTCGTCTTTCTCAGCTTCCTGGTCGTCTATGATCAGGATTTCCAACATCTTGGTTGTTTCACCGTGTTCGAAAACGATCGTTCCCTCTCCGCCCTCGT
This sequence comes from Maea johnstoni, assembly GCA_963942565.1. Lineage (NCBI taxonomy): Eukaryota > Metazoa > Annelida > Polychaeta > Spionida > Magelonidae > Maea > Maea johnstoni. The sequence goes on along the minus strand of OZ012685.1, from coordinate 39,829,160 downwards.
AATCCTGCCCGCTCTTGGCGGACATGTCCTCGGTTCGCCAGCTGATCGTGATGCGACCATCGCAGCCGTTTGTACGGTCGATGGGAATCAGGGCCTTCCCAGCACTCTCTTTAAACAATAGACTAGGTTTCGCAAATTCAATTGTTCCAGGCTCTGAAACGATACAAGAAGAATGGTCTTAAGGAAATGATTACTTATTTTCATCTAATAAATGAACTTACACATTACACTCACACATGTAAAGGCATTCTCAATCGATCCCTTAATTCTATTTCCAGCTGCATATAGCCATATACTTATTGTTGTTTTTGTGTTGGTTTACCTTTCTTTTTCATTATATTGATGTTTATTCTCATGTGACATAGACAATAGAATACTCTCATTGAGACGAAAAGAAGTCCTTTGTATAAACAGAGATATGTAACTCATCTACACTCCCTGGTATATACGATAGCTGCTGTACCATTTTGGTGTATGTGCATTCCTGTAAAAGGATCCAACCCATAAAAGACTATTTGAGGAGTTATCTGAAGACTTACATTTCATGTACCCGCTTTATCTACTAGAGCATCCTAGCATAACGCTGGTTAATTGAGAAAATGGCTGGAATCAGGAATACATTATACTGATGGACATGATAGATAAAAGCAGATAAAAGCTTTTTATAGGGCCATTTAGACATTAAAGTAAAATATCATTTTTCATTTCCATTAAGCTCATTTTTGAAGATTGCCAGAACTATTTAGTAAAAGAGAAATTAAACTGTTTTAAATAAATCAGTGTTTTGAATCTATCTGATAATTATCTTCTGTAACGGATACAGTTTGACAAATCTAAAGGTGTGTGAAAGTGCACACACTTTGCCATGCCAAGAACATCTAGTTACCTTTTTCTCAAAAGTTTGTGGTAAAACTTTGTGGCAAAGAAACCTTCTGCTCAAATACTTATTTGAACCGCTTTTGGTGCCCATGACTAGAAAGGGTTAATGTGTAAGTTTGCAACATTCCACATTGTGTATGACAGAACTTGAGGTGAAACTCTTAACTCCTATCATCGCATACTAACAATTGCAGAACAATGTAACAAGCCTAGCATTTAATCCACATATTTTGGCAATGGCAGTTGACACAATTCTGGGAGCCGTGCCAATAAATGATGTAGTGTAGCCAAGGGAGTTATTTTAGTATACCGGCTTAAAAAAAGGTCAACAGTGCCAAGAGCTTTACCTTTCAGGTGGAATATTACCCTTACATACCCGGAGTTCACTTTGGACATTTGTCCAGTTGATTTGATTATGTTTTAATACCTGGGGTTGGAGCACTGATTTTGAAAACATTTCAAAGATATTTTTTGATATTTTTTTCTCTTTCAGATATTTAGAGAAAATATTTTATTCTTAAAGATTGCAATATCATAGCAAAGCTGTTTTTGAGCATAGCACTAGCAGGCACAAATGGTTGAAAACTGGAACTATATGAGCCTTGCACTTTGGCCATTATAAAAGGGTAAATTTTCCTTATCTAAATTAAAAGTCAGGTCAAAAAGTTCCATAATGACATAACTCAACACATTCTTGCTTGCAGCAGAGTAAATATGGGGGTCTAAATCGATGCATTAACCCATTAATGTTCACAGCGGCCAAAAGCAGCCTGACAATTTCGGTGAAACCTTGAAGGTGAATAAATGTTGGGAAAATATTTCAAGGAGGAGGTTTAATCAGAACAGTATAAACAACTTTCCCTCAAATATTTTGTAAAAAAATTAAAAAGTTATTGCTAAAAGCATTATGGATTCAGACGACTAGTTCTCGTGGATCTCCTAAGCATTAATCAGCTAAGCATGACTACTAGTAAGGGGGATAAGAATCTTATATAGAGGCTATATAAGGCCTGGGGGTGATGAGTGACCTGGGGAGAGGGTGATAGACTTTGGCAGGTACTCCCTCTGGAGTTCACTAAACTAGATTATATGCATTTATCAATCAAAATATAATCAATATACAGGCAGCTACCCCTACTGCTAGGCCAGCCTGTATGTAAATACTATGGTAAGGGTCCGGTCAAAATGTAATCATCATAGAGGCAGCTACCCCTACTGCTAGGCCAGCATGTATGTAAATACTATGGTAAGGGTCCGGTCAAAATGTAATCATCATAGAGGCAGCTACCCCTACTGCTAGGCCAGCATGTATGTAAATACTATGGTAAGGGTCGGTCAAAATGTAATCATCATAGAGGCAGCTACCCCTACTGCTAGGCCAGCATGTATGTAAATACTAGGGTAAGGGTCGGTCAAAATATAATCATCATAGAGGCAGCTACCCCTACTGCTAGGCCAGCATGTATGTAAACACTATGCTCAGGGTCCGGTCAAAATATAATCATCATAGAAGCAGCTACCCCCACTGCTGAGCCAGCATGTATGTAAACACTATGGTAAGGGTCGGGTCAAAATATTATCGTCATAGAGGCAGCTACCCCCACTGCTGAGCCAGCATGTATGTAAACACTATGCTCAGGGCCAGGTCAAAATATAACCATCATAGAAGCAGCTACCCCTACTGCTGGTCCTGTAAACAATATGCCCAAGGTCAGGTTTGACCCAATGACCTAGAATAGTAGCTTGATCTCTAGAGGCAATACATGATAAAAGGCATGGCTAGACGATTCATCTAAAGCTGCAACCAAATGGATCAATAAACAAGCATCCAGTGATTTATCTCTCTCATCTATATCACTGCCTCACATTGCTCACAACACTTTATTGCCAAAGCAATAAAAGGCAGTTGGTCTGATTAAAGCTCAACAACTTTACAAGGGTTTGAATCAGAATTGAGTACACATAGAATAAAGCAAAAATGATGCAATGTGTTTTAATCATCAGGTATAGCTTGACCTTGTTAATAGTATTGCTGAAACTTACCAAACACCAAAGCTTTAAGAATAAAATATAAAGAGTTGGTTAAAGGGATTTTTCAGGTAGTGCATGGAGGCACTAAAAAATGAATTTGTTTATCTTGTTATTCTGTTTTAGTTTTATTACACATTGAACCCGGGCATATGAGAAAGTTGCCAGTGACTTGCGGTTAGGCGGTTGTTTTCGCCAGGTACTCTGGTTTCCTCCACCAATTACAACTGTCTAGTCACGACTTAGCTGCAATATGGCAGAAAATGTGACAAAAACAAAATTCCTAATTCAACACATTGAACCACAGAAGCACATGTAGTTCCACAGTGGAAAGCTTTCAATAAAGCTGTTCATGATGTGTCATTCACATTTCCTCATTCACCACTTCCTCAACCAATTACGTAACTTCATTTGTGTACTGAAAACATGCACATAATTCATTAGACCATCCACATATGAATGGGCTGATTACATAACTGTGTCTGCATTTATACAATTGGTGAGCTAAGGAATTTCTAATTGGTTGCACATGCTGATGGCTCTTAGGCTAAAAGGATTAAATTTTGCAGCAAGTGACCGAACAAGTGGTGGCTAATGGATTGAAATGGGGAGAGGAGAAACAAGTGTTTAAGGCTGTGATGCTGGTGACACACTCAAATAAGACAACTCCTAGTTTAGCACTCCTGTCCCCTTTCTAACAATAGTTATCTAATCCCTGAGGTCTTGGTGTTTCAAATATTTCCAGCAAAATCGCATGCTGTAAGGTATTCTCTTGCAGGAACTCCAAATTTGCCTTTCAGTTGTCTAGCCTAGTATATTTAGCAGACATGTATGGTATTCATAAATCAAATGAACCTTTATTGATCAAGAAAACCTCATTTGAGGTAAAACACTGTAAAATTGAAACTGTGTTTATATTGAGGTCAGCTCAAGCAGGTAAGTTAAAGAAAACTTATATTTGAAACACCAAGACCTCGGGGATTAGATAACTATTGTTAGGAAGGGGACAGGAGTGCTAAAATAGGAGTTGTCTTATTTTGAGAGTGTCACCAGCATCACAGCCTTAGGCAATACCATAAGCAGCCCAAAAGCTAGGCCTGGCAATTTTGGTGATATCTCTCTAACAAAATTATCTTTTGTGTCATAGATACAATCATGCCTGCTTTTGTTAAGAACTCTCAATATGTATAGGGTTAGATATTTCTAATGACATTCATTCAAAGATCTCGTGCAAATGATATGTTTGTTTAGATAACCTAGATAGAAGTTGTTTAGTTTTGTTTATGAAAATGCATTAACATATATTGGCAGTTTGTGCCAAAATAATTTAAGAAATAAACACATTCAGAAGACTCCATAGGCATTGAGGGTGAGAAAGTGTTAAAGTTGGCCTAGTGGAAAATGACATCTCTGATGCATTTCATCATTTCTGAGCCAGACTGAATTCCTGCAATAATTGCATAAGCGCAAGATGTCAGTGTGTGCTCAATAGATAAATTGATCCATTCATACCCAGGTTGCTCACACAATTTTTCTTTTGAATCTCAAAAGCTCGACAATGAAAAACAGCATTTATATGAAACATGGGAAACACCATATTCATTTAGAAATCTATTTTTAACTCATTTATGCAAAAAGATCCATGTAAAAAGTGTCATCTGGATCAATAACACTTTCAAAATAACTTAAGAATTATTAATATCATAATATATTGGAAAGTCTTTTTTTATAGTTGTGATTAAAATTTCTCCCTAAAATATTTTTGTTAATGTGCTCTGGGCAGGCAGGTGTCACCAAAAAGAGAGATATCACAAAAATAGAAGGACTTATTAGTTGGGCACTATAGGCATGAATAGGTTAATTATTCTAATTTTCAGAAACATGAAAATCCATATCTTAGTCCATGCGTGCTGCCAACATGAATGGGTTAGCCAGCCATCTCCACAGTTCTCACAGAGGGTCTGATAGCTCAGAGGATGACTCACTGATGAAAACACAGGTTTAACCTATTTGCATTTGGAATACACAGACACATACTCACATAGTCTGACGATTCTGAACATAACTCATCAAAAAGAGTAATCTTTGAAAAATATTTGATGAGGAAAATATCAGTCGCCACAACTTTCAGTTGAATATTTCTTAAAATATTGCTATATTATCAAGATATGTCTGTAGATGTCAGACGATGTGCATCCTTCAGAAATAAATGGGTTAGAGTGTGGCCTCTGGAATATAGCTTGAACTAGTCACGACAGATATGAAGCTGGCCTTGCAATCTCTAACACCCCAGTATTGTATTTTCTATGGGGAAGTTAAACCTTTCCATGCCAGAAATGTTAAAAAAGGTATGACTATTTTGGATATTGCTTTAATAAAAGCAATTTTTCAAAGAGCTCAAACACCCTTCTCTAGACAACAATATTTAGGAAAAAGAACATTCTGTATTTTTTTTCTTTGAGTGAATGCAGTTAGCACTCACATATGTAAACACCTTTGGACAAAGGAAAAAGTTCTCACATTAGGGGGGTGCTCAAGTCTAAGAGGTCTTTTCACAATGTAAAAGGTACAAATGGGCCTTAGAAATTGTTTTCACAATAGGATGTATTCACATCTTCTGAATGCTTTCAATAAGAGGTTTCAGAGTATTCAGAAAACATCTCCATATAATATATTGAATATACCATCAACCACATCGGTTTCCAGCAGGTATTTCTAAAGGTATGGCCTATATGTCTGTGTCTGCCCTATGTTTTCACGTTCGCCTGAAAGGGTGTCTCAGCAGGGCTGCTAAGTACATTAGTCGTGGCTAATTCAAGTCTCAGACTCTCAGACAGCGTCCCCCAGACAATAACCCCATGGCTGCAGGGACCTGCTGTCTGCTGCGGATCCAGCTGCAGACAATCCACAGCACAGATAGTATACTACCAGGGATGGGCAGGTTTAAGACAACAGATGGCAAGGGTCTCAGTATATCACGGATGCTTAACTACCAGGGATTGGCAAGTTCAAGACAACAGATGGCAAGGGGTCTCAGTATATCATAGATGCTTAACTACCAGGGATTGGCAAGTTTAAGACAACAGATGGCAAGGGGTCTCAGTATATCATAGATGCTTAACTACCAGGGATTGGCAAGTTTAAGACAACAGATGGCAAGGGGTCTCAGTATATCATAGATGCTTAACTACCAGGGATTGGCAAGTTTAAGACAACAGATGGCAATGGGTCTCAGTATATCATAGATGCTTTACTACCAGGGATTGGCAAGTTTAAGACAACAGATGGCAAGGGTCTCAGTATATCATAGATGCTTAACTACCAGGGATTGGCAAGTTTAAGACAACAGATGGCAAGGGGTCTCAGTATATCATAGATGCTTAACTACCAGGGATGGGCAAGTTTAAGACAACAGATGGCAAGGGGTCTCAGTATATCATAGATGCTTAACTACCAGGGATGGGCAAGTTCAAGACAACATATGGCAAGGGGTCTCAGTATATCATAGATGCTTAACTACCAGGGATTGGCAAGTTTAAGACAACATATGGCAAGGGGTCTCAGTATATCATAGATGCTTAACTACCAGGGATTGGCAAGTTTAAGACAACAGATGGCAAGGGGTCTCAGTATATCATAGATGCTTAACTACCAGGGATTGGCAAGTTTAAGACAACATATGGCAAGGGGTCTCAGTATATCATAGATGCTTAACTAGCAGGGATTGGCAAGTTTAAAACAACATATGGCAAGGGGTCTCACTATATCATAGATGCTTAACTACCAGGGATTGGCAAGTTTAAGACAACAGATGGCAATGGGTCTCAGTATATCATAAATGCTTAACTACCAGGGATGGGCAAGTTTAAGACAACAGATGGCAAGGGGTCTCAGTATATCATAGATGCTTAACTAGCAGGGATTGGCAAGTTTAAGACAACATATGGCAAGGGGTCTCAGTATATCATAGATGCTTAACTAGCAGGGATGGGCAAGTTTAAGACAACATATGGCAAGGGGTCTCAGTATATCATAGATGCTTAACTAGCAGGGATTGGCAAGTTTAAGACAACAGATGGCAAGGGGTCTCAGTATATCATAGATGCTTAACTACCAGGGATGGGCAAGTTTAAGACAACAGATGGCAAGGGGTCTCAGTATATCATAGATGCTTAACTAGCAGGGATTGGCAAGTTTAAGACAACATATGGCAAGGGGTCTCAGTATATCATAGATGCTTAACTAGCAGGGATGGGCAAGTTTAAGACAACATATGGCAAGGGGTCTCAGTATATCATAGATGCTTAACTAGCAGGGATTGGCAAGTTTAAGACAACATATGGCAAGGGGTCTCAGTATATCATAGATGCTTAACTACCAGGGATTGGCAGGTTTAAGACAACAGATGGCAAGGGGTCTTACTATATCATAGATGCTTAACTAGCAGGGATTGGCAAGTTTAAGACAACATATGGCAAGGGGTCTCAGTATATCATAAATGCTTAACTACCAGGAATGGGCAAGTTTAAGACAACAGATGGCAAGGGGTCTCAGTATATCATAGATGCTTAACTACCAGGGATTGGCAAGTTTAAGACAACATATGGCAAGGGGTCTCAGTATATCATAGATGCTTAACTAGCAGGGATTGGCAAGTTTAAGACAACAGATGGCAAGGGGTCTCAGTATATCATAGATGCTTAACTACCAGGGATTGGCAAGTTTAAGACAACAGATGGCAAGGGGTCTCAGTATATCATAGATGCTTAACTTACAGGGATTGGCAAGTTTACGACACTAGATGGCAAGGGGTCTCAGTATATCATAGATGCTTAACTACTAGGGATTGGCAAGTTTAAGACAACAGATGGCAAGGGGTCTCAGTACTGTAAAACCCATTATTATCGCGCTCCTTTTAATTCCACGCATTTCGCGCTAGGTGATGTTAACGCGTACATTACTGGCGTTGATATACGTTCAAAATAGCATAACAATGCCCCATCTAGTGGTGATACAGTTGATGCGTGTAATTAAATGGCCGCGATCAGGATCAGACGGCAGTTGCGTGAATAAAAAGGGGCGTGGTTAAAAAGGGTTTAACAGTATATCATAGATGCTTAACTACCAGGGATTGGCAAGTTTAGTGTAAGACAACATATGGCAAGGGGTCTCAGTATATCATAGATGCTTAACTACTAGGGATTGGAAAGTTGAGGCCTCAATAATGTAAGGTCCCATCAGTTACATGTACAACAATTCAAGCATCAGTTCACCAGTCCTTTCCATACAGATTCTAGACAATAGTGGGGAGGAGGAAGAGAAAGAGGAGAAGGAGAAGGAGGAGGGGAAAGAGGAAAAGAAGTTAGATAATCCCACGGATGCCACATCCGTGTTAATGAGGCTATACCGATTTTGTCATATAAACAACAATTCTAGTCTCGGTTCACCAGTCCTTTCTATACAGGTTCTAACCCATAGTGAGGAGGAGGAGGGGGGGAATAGGAAGAAGAGACAGAGGATGAGGAGAAGAAAGAGAAGAAGGAGGAGAAGAGTGTGAATCCCTGGATACCATGTCTGCGTTGATGGAGGTTAAACAGATTCAGCTAGATAAACAACAACTCTAGCCTCAGTTCACCATGACGACCACAGGGAGGAGTAGCACGGTATAATGTGATACTATGTAAATAAAAACTGATGCGGTAACCCACTCACCTCCACAACATACACAGGAGCTGATACATATGCAAATATCTTAATAACAAAGCAATATTTTGAGAAATATTTCAATGGAAGTTGTTGTTCCTGTCCTGGAGAGGAGAGAAATTTAGGTATGAATGAATCAAAGCTATATTATGGAAAATATCTGATTGAAAGTACTTCCCTTGAGAGTATCAAATATTCATATTGATATTGATTTATTGAACTTTCAATCCTGCCGCAACCTAGAGATTTACATAAAATCATCAATCTAGCTCAGGTAATCTGGTATACAGGTGCTACCGCATTATGCTTATTAAAGCTCACCCTGAAAATTTTCATCGTGATTCATGATTCTTTTGATCATGCAATGTTTGACATCAAAGGATGTACGCTAATCATCTGATCCTCTAAAGGCCAGGACTTGCACAGTTATTACATGTTCTTTGTATTAACCTAATGTTATGCCTGGTGAACCATAAAACATCCTGACTTATAATACTGGTGAGATATGTGGTGCCATGGCAGTTTTCAAGAAAATATCTAAGGCCACTCCAATTTATTTACTTGTCTAAAGCGCTCAGGAGGTAGGAAATGAGCCATTTTGGAATAAAAAAAAAGTTGAAAAATGTGACTTTTTAAATTTATTTTCTTCTTTTTAGAGTCTGGCGACTAGGACTGGTAGCGATATGTTTCTACCAGCCTATTCTCAGCTAAATAAAATCAATCGATCTATTAATATCTGTAACCTGAAGGGTGGGAGGTATACCTCCTCAAGTCTGAGGCTCTACTACAGCAATGATAGCTTCCTGTAGTTGATTGAATCACACTTACAAAGAATATTCTTAAAACTTGCACTTTTTTTTTGTTTGTTGGAGTCTGACAGAAAATTTCAAAACCACTTTCGTCCGTAAGACACCAATGACAACTTTTTTTTTCTTTTTTTTTGGAGTCTGACAGGATTTTTTTTCCAAAAAAAGCTCGTAAGACAAGTAATTAAATTGGAGTGGCCTAAGGGAGAAATGTGGTTTGAATTCAACCTATGTAGCTCAAATAGTTTGTAAATTCATGCTGAATACCAATCATTGCCAAGTATTGCAATCCAGATGATTCTAGACAAGGAGATCGATCTCCAGGCATAAATGGACTACAATTTCGAATATCACCTATCACATATGTGTATACTCTAGCTATTATCTACTTGCTAGGCAAGGGCAAGTATTGGTCTAATAACTAAAGGCTTATTTGAGTTCTGCTCTCCATATCATTCTTACTCTCAGATGAACAGAAACCAAAATCGATTTGCGGTTTTGGTCCCAATTTAAGATAGATGCTTATTTCACTTGTCTATATCCGAAGCACATATATGGAGATATCTTATCGGCAAAGTAATATTTTGAAAATACTTGACTGAAATTTGTTATTCCTGTTGGGTTTTAATTCCCTTTTTTTAAAAATATTTCTTAAATACTATTCTTATTAATATTAGGCATTTTCAAATCTGTTTGAAAATATGTGCACTTCAGTTGCAAATGGGTTAGCTGATGTAAAGCTTGTTTGACATGTTTCCCTATCAATTAGTCATTATCTAGTTACCGTCATAATAATAGACTAATTATTTAACCATGCTGTAGAGATTATGCTTTAAAAGGGGCAAACAGGATGTGTGGGAAGATACATGTATTTTATACAATTACATGATAAATTAATCACGAGATAGATGGATCATATGAACATATGACATGTAGTGACAGTGACATATGAGCCATTAGCATCTGGAGTGTACACAAATATGTCCTGACAACTTTGGATGTTGGTTATAAAATACAGAAGTTTAAGTGAAATATTTAAAAGATATTGCTAGGCACAACAAGGACAGTAACTTTTAGTCAAATATTTCTTAAAATATTGCTTTTTTCAAGAGATTTTAATATGTCTCTTGAGTGCCGACATAACCTAATAAGGCCACTCCAATTTATATACTTGTCTTACGTGCTCAGGAGGTAGGAAATGAGCCATTTTGGAATAAAAAAAAAAGTTAAAAAATGTGACTTTTTTTATTATTATTTTTTTTTTTAGAGTCTGACGATTAGGACTGGTAGCGATATGTTTCTACCAGCCTATTCTCAACTAAATAAAATCAATCAATCTATTAATCCCTGTAACCTGAAGGGTGGGAGGTATACCTCCTCAAGTCTAAGGCTCTACTACAACAATGATAGCTTCCTGTAGTTGATTGAATCACACTTACAAAGAATTTTTTTTTTTTGGAGTCTGACTGAAAATTTCAAAACCACTTTTGTCCGTAAGACACCAAAGATGACTTTTTTTTTCTTTTTTTTTGGAGTCTGACAGGATTTTTTTTCCAAAAAAAGCTCGCAAGACAAGTAATTAAATTGGAGTGGCCTAACTTTAAAAGCAATTTATCAAATGCAGTAATAAAAGTAAAATATTTGTAATGAGATTGCTAAGCCCATCATGAATGACAACTGTTGATAAAATATTCCTCAAAATAACGCTGTTTTCTCAAGATTTTCCAATTGTATCAGTGATGTTCATTCCCCAGGTATGAACAGGTCAAGACAGCAATAACTACTAGTACCGTAAATACTCGGAAAGTTAGACCCCCCTAAGAATTTGGACCACTAGTATTATTGCGCAAACTAATTAAAGGGAAATCTGGCCCCCTAATACTCTGCTTTGTCTGTATTTTCAGAAAACATGGATCACCCTCAAACCATAGAAATTGTAATTATCAAAAAGGGTTCCAAATTACTGAGTATTTACGGTAGTGCACAAAATATATCTACTTACCGTCATCATTGATGATCGTGATCTGGTTGATATTTTTCTTGCCGAGGACCGCTTCCTGTTTGGGATCGACTGTCAGTTTGCAGAAGAAGATCTCGTCAGGTTCCCACTCGTTATCATCTATAATCTCAATATCCACTGTCTTACTGGCCTCGTTCGGCCCAAAGACCACGGTCAGCTTGATCGGGATGTAATCCTTGGTGGCCTCCGCAGTGCCATCTATTGTCTCAACCCTGTAACAACAAGCATACACAATAAGCAGGAGCTACCTACACAGTTTTTTACTTGTTCCGCGGCTTCTACCACGTTCTGCAGAAACATACATATTTAGAGTAGTGTAAACAAACAGTAGATAGCAAGAATAGAAAAGATCTGCTAGGAATGGCATAAAAAAGAATAACTCAATTCTTAATCCTTTTAACTACAGTTCTCCTGAGAAGTCTTGATATATCTTACTTTTGAAAATAATTTCCTGAAAAAGTGAGAATTCTACAAAATATCTAAAGGAGAATTCTTGGTTTGGTTCTGATGTCCATGTCTCTGTCAATTGTTTACTAAAAGAAGCTAAGATCCAAGTATATCACCAAAATAGTAAAGGCGTTTTGGGTGCTATGGGTATGATTTGGTTTAAGTTTTAGTTATAACTTATCATCATCATCATCATAGTCATCATCATCATCCTCATCATCATCTTCATCATCATGAGCCAAGGGCAAAGACTGTATATTTCTTTCTAAAGAAAGTTGGATTCATTTTCAGTCAAATCCCAAGAAAATGACAGTCGCTCAAATTCACTGAACCTGTCCAATATCCCGAGATATGCATTTAGATGAACAAAGTCAAAACCAAAATGCTAGGGATTTCACCCCTTTCACCCACTCTATTCACATAAAATTGATAAAAATACAAATCTCATGATAAATCTATCCCAAACCCCTATTGAATTTAAGACAAATGGATGGTGTGTCACATTTTGAATCATGCACACCCTGAAAGTAAATATAGCACTATATCATGGATTTCCTAGGGCAGTTGCTGTAAAAAGCAAATATGAGTAACGAACATGAAAACAGATCAGCTATGCAATTTACGACTGAGCGAGTTCCTGAGCGTTGTTTTAACCCTATTTAAGCTGATGACAAGCCAACTAGAAAACAAACAAGCAGGCCTGTGTCACTGTCGCCTGATCCCTTTCACACACCAGACAGACATGATACAAATGGCAGGGCGACCTTTTTAACCAATTCATTCCTGTAAAATTCCCACAAGAGAAAAACGTAATATTTTGCTGGCATGCCTCTCATTCCAGCATTTTGGGTAAATGTTTAATGACAAAATGTCAAGCAGATAAAGAAAGTTTTCACAAACAAAACAAAACAACAACATATTGTTCTACAAGGTATTGTCTCTTAAACCTTCCAATGCTAAGGCTACTTATGTCCAAAGCACAAGGATGCAAAACCATCTAAACCCTGTCATGTTGGTATTCATTAGAAAGCCCTCACCAAGTAATCTTAGATGACTACCCATGTGCCAGGGTTTCAGTCTTTTTCTAGGTTTTTTGCATCATTTTGTATTGGCCAAATTAGTCACCAGCAGCATAAGGGTTAACATGTCTGTGATTTCTCCTTTCTTAACCCTTCCAATGTTAAGGCTACTATCGTCCAAAGCACAAGAATGCAAAGATTTTTGAAAAACATCTAAACCCTGCCATGTTGGTACTCATTGGAAAGCCCTCGCTGAGTACTCTCAGATGAGTACCCATATGCCATGGTTTCGAAGATTTTGCAGGATTTTTGTGTGATTTTGTTTTGTCCAATTTAGCCACCAGCAGCATAAGGGCTAAACAGTTGGATTCTGAGTGGAGGAGAAACAACCATATTAATTGATGTATTTGACCTTGAAAGGCGACTGTGATGATCTGAACAGACGTGAAAATCTTTTTATATGCTTTGGGCTCTGTGTAGATTTCTGTTTGATTTCTGTGTTAGTTTCATGTATCATAGGTCAAGATGATTATAGAGGAGATCTCCAGGCATAAATGTATTATGGTATTCCTGAGCCAATACCATAAGTGCTTCCTGAGAGACTTGCTGTGTAGTGAGTGTCATTTGGCGAGCCTCATGAAAGTAACTCACACAAAACAGCCAATCCTCTGGCAGGATACCTGTGAGCTTCCTGTACAAGCATGCTTTCCTATACTCCTGGCATCAATAACTTTTTTTTACTTTGCAATAATCTGGAGTCGTTCCCAACCCCTTAACTCATTTACGCTTGAAGTACCTCAGAACCAGGTTTACTATTTCAGTGAAAACATTCTGAGTAAAGCATATTTTGAAGATTATTTTAATGAGGAATTTTTATCACAATTAAACCAACAGTTCTCTTTTAAACACTTTGAAAATCTATGAATTATATCCAAGTTATTACTGAGACATCATAGCCTCCAGATAAATTCTTTGTAGAAATTGTAAATCAGGGCGTGAAGGAATGATGTTGATCTGATTCAAATTCCTTCAAATATTTTGTGGGTTTGTTTTATTCCAAAGTTTATAATAAAAAATATATGATAGGTCCAGTTGACGCTTGTCAAGGAGATCTCCAGGAGTGGATTCATTATCTCCCACAAACAAGTAGCATGCTAAAATAGCTGAAATGTTTGAAGGGTTAACATCTAAAATCCAGATGTCACATGTCAATGACATCCCCAGGAATGACAATTATTGTGCTACAGTGGCCAGGAAAAGATTAAAGGGTTAATCAACTTGTTTCAAAACAACACTTGTCAGGGAGATCTGCAGGCAAGAAATAATCCCAATATTTCCAGATGGTTTATTTAGCCAATACAAAATGATTTAATTTTTTTTAAATGATTTAAACCCTGGCACATGGGTACTCAACTGAGAGTATTCAAAAAGATATCCAACGAACACTAACATGACAGGGTTTAGACAGTGTTAAAAAATATTTGAGTCCTTGTGCTTTGGATGAAAGTAGCCTCAACAATGGAAGGGTTAACATCACAAACCCAGACATCACATGCCAATGACAATCCTTGTGCGGAGTTACAGAGTTAGTTGACTTATTTCAAAACAACACTTGTCAGGGAGATCTCCAGACAAGAAATAATCACAATATTTCCACAATTAATCTGCATGCTACTTAAGGGTCAGGGCATGCAGTATTTGAGGGTTAATTATTAACCATTTGCATGCACCATGTCAATCAATCAGCCACCAGCCAGCGACCTCCATAATCAAGGGCATGCCACTCACAGCATAGACTAATTGCTTTATCATGTATAACACACAAATAGCTAATTTCCTGGTGTGGGCATACCATCATCTGATTGAATGTATCCTGCCCTGCCCTTCCCCTCATCATTCCCCTGAACAAATAAGGACATATAAATAGTCCTCAGGCCAAGGTCATATAATCAAACACCCGGTTCATAACCACAAAATATATACAGTACTTATTTATTATATATGTCCTATATACCCTGATAGCAGGGTGGTCTAAGGTTGCCTCTGACTTCTCGCTGTCTCTGATTGCTGTTTGCCCTCCATTCTGCTCGGGACATGTCAAAAAGTGGCCAGTAGGTAACTGGGGTCAGATTAGAGGTTTCCCCCCAGATGCTTTGGCTAGCCATTATTTAAATAAGGTCCTATATGGCATAAAAAGTGATAAATAATGATATTCCATGTCCAAAATGTATATATATAAATTTTGTTACACTAGGTTTTAGATAAAATACTGTATTCCTCCGTTTAACCAATCAGACCCTAAATAAGCGCACCCAGCCACCCACTCCCCCCTTTATTTCTGAAAAGTTTTGGAAGGGGCAAGGCAGCGGACATTATTATCTGGCCTTCAGAACCTTGCAAACCACCCCTCGCAAACGTAAATTTTTCCTCACCTTTTCAAGTGGGACCATCATATTTTCACCACCATAGGCTGTTTATTGATTGTGCAGCTATTTGGAAGATTGCCAATACCCCATTTTAGCAAATTTTTCCTGACCTGTTACCTGCACATGCACTTAAACGGAAGAATACGGGTGCGATTATTCTGGGAATGCTTGATGGATTTTGTCAGAACCAATCAAATTAATGTGAGTATGATGTCCATTCCATAATCTCATCTTCCAACTGATAAAGTAATTAAGCAATTTCAAAAGCCAATTACTTGGCGACTGACCAATTGTCAGATAGCCCATTGAAGCAAATTAGGTTCCAGTATGTCACAACCTCCTCACTGCAGGTCCTGATCGAGTTCTCTCTCTTCATATTTCATATTCACATTAGTCTATTATAGTGAATCATGTCCACTTAGGCTGCCTTGTAACCGGTTTCTGCCTGGGGTGTCTGAAAACCCCAAGCCACCAGAAGTCAGTGGCAATTTTCACATAAGCCTCAAGCAGGAGTGGAACCCCAGACCATGTGTATAGATGAGGCATAATGGGCAGTCTAACTCTGGACTGTGTGCACTGGTGAGACATGGCAAAACATTAGACCTCCTATCTACAGGGTAACACCTGAGCTAATTGGGTTGACCTATTTATGGCAATACATTAGACCTCCTGTTTATAGGGGTAGCACCTGAGCTAATGGGGTTGGCCTATTTATGGCAATACATTAGACCTCCCGTTTTAAGGGTAACACCTGAGCTAATTTAGTTGACCTTTTTGCATCCGTTTATAGGGGGTTACATCTGTTCACAGGGGTAGCACCTAAACTAATTGGGTTGACCTATTTATGGCAATACATTAGACCTCCTGTTAATAGGGGTAACACCTAATTTGGTTGACCTTTTTATATCCATTTATAGGGGTTTTAACAGCTGTTTATAGGGGTAGCACCTAAGCTAATTTGGTTGGCCTATTTGCATCTTAAAAAGGGTTGGCACCTGAGCCAATTTGGTTGACATATTTACATCTGTTTATAGTATAGGGGGAGCACATGAATTATTTAGTTTGTTCTATTTTCAGCTGTTTATAGGTGTGGCACCTGCACCAATTAGGTAGCCCTTTTTACATCTGTTTACAAGGGTGCACCTGAGCAATTGGGTTGACCTGTTTGCATCTGGTATGCCCACTAGATATGGGATATTTCTTGTAACCAAGGACGCATATTACTAATCCATTCCCCCCTGTTGTTACTAATCACAAAGAGTAATAATTGCAAAATATCTGAAGAAGGAACATCAATCAGATAGTTGTCTGATAATGAACTTTCTGCACTCAACCATGATGGTTCACGCAACCAATCATGGACCACTTAAAGCTATTCACCAAGTAAGAGGTGGAAAGTACACGGTGCTAAGTTTATATGGGGAAATGTGCCAGTACTAGGCAATACCAAACACAGATATCAAATGTGGAGAAGTACCATATTATCTAAGATCAGGGATACCAGCATTGCTTTTCGGTATAAGAATGACATACCTGTCTGGAAATCCTTGAACAATTACTGCTTTCCATTTATTGGAAAACTTTTTTGAAGTTGATATTAAATGCAAAATTCAACAAAATTGTGTCACTTGGAAAGCAGGCAGTATATATAGCTAAAATATCGCTGAAATATTGTATCATTAAGAAAATATTAATTTTGGGGTTATATTACGATTGTGCCAATACGCAATGTGTTTGAGTCAAGGGAGGAAGGGACCGTTAATTATGGTGTGCTTTCTTGGCTAATTAGTCATTTTTCTGTATCCCTTCTGTGAAAAGAGCAAAAATCTAAGGGCTGAAGTTTTAAATAAGGGGATCAAGGAAATTGAAATTTGAGCTTATAGTACGCAACCAGCACTTGCTTGGTCATCTTTCTGTATTTCTCCTGGGAGTAGAAAAAAGTCCAAAGGCACTGTTGGAGTAAATGGGTTAACCCTTCTAATGCTGAAGCCACATTTGTCCAAAGCACAAGGATGCAAATATACCATCTAAACCATCTAAATCCAGTGTCATGCTGATATTCATTAGATAGCTCTCACTGAGTACTCTCAGATGAGTACCCATATGCCAGGGTTTCAGTCATTTTTTAGGTTTTTTGCATCATTTTGTATTGGGAAAATTAGCCACCAGCAGGATAAGGGTTATGAATATTAAATGTAGTGTACTTACTTGACCAGTACTTGGTTGGTCATCTTTCCGTATCTCTTGATGTGTAGCTTGACCCTCTTGTCGGACTCCATGATGGAGCACTGGGTGGCGGTGAACTCAATGACCGCCTTGCTGTTATTCTCGCTCAGGTCCACCATCGAGAGGTTCGTCTCACACGAACCAAACTCCTTGTCGCGGGCGTCAACTTTAGAGTAGAGCTGCAAAGAAAAAAGTGCAACGTTTACACAAAATCACAGAGATTGGAATATTGGTAAAATAAAAAAAGATATTAGGATATTGGGACCTGATTAACATTGTTCCTTAAAAAACTTTTGAAAAAAGAAAAAAGTCCAACATTTCCATGAAATTCAAGAGGTTCGTCTCACACGAACCAAACTCCTTGTCACAGGCATCAACTTTAGAGTACAGCTGCAAAAGAAAAAAGTGCAACGTTTACCCAGAATCACAGAGATTGGAATATTGGTAAAATAAAAAAAGATATTAGGATATTGGGACCTGATTAACATTGTTCCTTAAAAAACTTTTGAAAAAAGAAAAAAGTCCAACATTTCCATGAAATTCAAGAGGTTCGTCTCACACGAACCAAACTCCTTGTCACAGGCATCAACTTTAGAGTACAGCTGCAAAAGAAAAAAGTGCAACGTTTACCCAAAATCGCAAACATTGGAATATTGGTTAAATAAAAAGGTATCAGTGTATTGGGTCCTGATTGAAATTGTCCCTTTAAAAACTTTTGAAAAAAGGTAAAAATGCAACGTTTACATAAAATTGCAGACATTGGAATATTGATTAAATAAAAAGATATTAGGATATTGGGTCCTGATCAACATTCTTCGTTGAAAAAAATTGTGAGAATATAGTTTTGTTAAAAAAGATTTCAATAAAATGACATAAAACATTTAGACTATCAATACGGTAAATCAAAGGCAAAACGCAAAAGGTAAGGGCTAAAAGATAAGAAAAGGGGTAATTTGAGGCTAGATGTAAATATGGTCCACCGTATGGCAGCGGTTAGATGACCATACAACAGTGGCATCACTTGAGCAGCACACGGCCCACTGTAAAAAAGGTTTGGGCAATTCTGGGCTCTACAGGCATGAATAGGTTAACCAATGTATCCTTATTGCTTTCAGCATTGGGATTTGCTCTTCACAGTATTTAGTTACACCTAGTCCACTAACCTGACAGTTTTACTGCCTAAAGAAAACAGTTCTATAAAACATTTAAGTTTTTTCAGTCAAGGTAGTTGATACATAGGTAAATCACGGTTAATGCTGGCTGCTTATCTCAAACATCTCGCTGAAACTCATCTTCTCCTCATGCTTGTCTAATACACAGCAAATATACCTAACTGATCCTCAACTTAGAGTTCTGCTTGAAAAGCGATATATAGACGATAATATTTGCAGAAAACTTGATGATATAGCAAAACTTAGCTAAATGTGTGAAAGAGTTGTAGGGTGGGTTATGATTAACATCTCTCATACACTGCAGGCATGAAATTAAATGAAGAATTTCAAAGTTAAATGAAGGATAACTGTACCATAATGCATTTTAGATCTGAATATTAGTACAAAATAAAACTTTTACATATATGTTAATTTATGTTTACAAAAAAAATATCTGATTATCGTCAAGGCAACCTGGACATTCTAAACAAACAAAGAACATGTAGACACAAAAGCTCACTAAATACCTCTTAGTGACTCAAAAGAGATGACGAGGTTTTTTTCAGCTGGCCTACTTCCTTCCCTTTGAACTGCAGTCAAATAATTTTTGTATTTTTCTACTTTTTTCTTGTAAACCACAAAGTACTTAGTTCTAGGAAAATGACTCAATATTGTAAGTTCCATTTGCAAGCACCTATAATGTTACACTCAAAGAAAAATCCATAAATGCATTCAGTCTTTACATTGGAAACTAGCAATCGTCAATTGGCAAATTATAGGTTCTAAGGAATCAATTCTTTGTCATTTTGACCTCTTCAATTTAAAGCGGTCACACAAAGTTCATGTTTCCTGAATCGATTCTCCTTCTATTTCTATCACTCAGTAACTACAAAGACAGACTATGCAAATGATTGAATCTTACCTAACCAATTAGTTACATCATAAGCCAATAGCAGAGGATACTCATATTTCATTTATATCTCTGCTTATTGTAAGATAATTTGAATGAGTAAACTAAACTAAACACATTTCTTTTATAAACTTATCACATAAAACATATTTGTAAGGGAGTTTTGTGTCCTTTTTTGTTATATAATTTTCCATCAAATAAATCAAAGGTATTGCTCTAATTTGTTAAGTACCAGTTAACCCATTCCCATCTGGGGCACACACATGGTCTTACACTGTAAGACCATGGGTGACTTACACATACACAACATGTCTTGACATCATGAAAATATCCAGCAATATTTTAAGAATTATTTGACTGAAATTTATTGTTCATGTTGCACTCAACAATCCCTTTATAAATGCTTTTCAAACATAACTCTGTTTGATCACCTATGCTAATAGTTGTCTGACCAAATTTGCACTACAGATGCAAATTAGTTGAGTTTTAACATGGTCAGCCAAGGCAGTTGTGTGTTTTTATGCTGAGTCCTATTCTTGGCTTGATGAAGGACTAGCATGTTTTGGTTTGTTGTATCCTAGCAGCAGATTTTCTAGATGGCTGGTTTTATTGACTGATTAAGCCATGGTGGAAGTAATTACAATATACATGTTGCTTGTATTTGTTATAAATAGGGGATTAGCGCAATGCTTGATTGACTATAATGGACAAGGTGCTATGCAAATTTGATTGATTTTGATTGAACATATGCAGATTTAATACCACTTCCAGGAATTCACAAAATATTAATAATGTATTTGCACATATGAATATGTAAATGAATACAGCGACACTTTTTTTTTACTGAGTGGCACAATTAGTGATTGTTTTAGAATTTAGAATAAATGAAGCTTTTTGCAGGCAATAAGTACATTTTGGTTTGCCAGGAATAAGCATAAAAAATATCAAGATAATCAATGTGTGTGAATGTGTGTGTGTGTGTGTGGGGGGGGGGGGGGGGGGTAGTGCTTGCTATACTTCCATTAAGCTTATTTTGGTCAGGTTGGAGACTAATTCAATGTTGTCAGCAGAGTGTCTATAAGCCAGTATGTGTGAGCAGACTCAGAGCCTGATCAGACATAAGGAGCAGGCGACAGGTCAGAGGTCAATGGCAAAAGTGGAGCAACAAGAGCACAACAAGAGCACAGCTAATATGCAACAGGCTGCAGCTATCAGAGCCATTCTCTCTCTCTCTCTCTCTCTCTCTCTCTCTCTCTCTCTCTCTACGTCTCTCTCTCTACGTCTCTCTCTCTCTCTCTCTCTCTCTCTCTCTCTCTCTCTCTCTCTCTCTCTCTCTCTCTCTCTCTCTACGTCTCTCTCTCTACGTCTCTCTCTCTCTCTCTCTCTCTCTCTCTCTCTCTCTCTCTCTCTCTCCCTCCCACTCTCTCTCTACTTATGCTTTAACAATATGATTAGTCTTTGTCATGAAAGTTCCCTCCAAACATAAGACATTTTATTTATTTATTGGCCAGCGGTATAGGTAAAAGAACTGCAGTGGTTAAGAGAAATAGGCCTACATCGACCTAAACAGTCTCTAGCATCGATTACTGGATGTTTTGGGAGTATTGTTTTGATATGACACATTTTCCATGCCTAGAGGGGACACTTCCGAAGGCTTACAGCAATCTTGGGAGTGAGGACACTGAAACTCGAGACACAGCATCCTGAATATAGAGCAGTACCGTGATCCTTGTAGAGATTGGCTGGAAATTGCCTTTCTAGATTGACAGGATGATGGAAAAGACACAAGGCAATTACACATTTCTCTGTCTCTCTCTTTCTCTATTTTCTCTCTCTGTCTCTCTCTC
>OZ012685.1:39739203-39807498 GCA_963942565.1 Maea johnstoni | reverse complement strand
TCCTTTTCATCTATATAAATCAAAAGATTATAGGAGTAAAATACAGACTGAGGTTTGCCACTACTTACTGTTGATTTATTTTTTTTTCATTATTTTATGAACATGGGTTATTTCTTGTTAGGCAAAGCTTCTTTAAAAGGAGCAATCTTGATAAAAACCCAATCAACATCATTTCAAAGACAAGGGGATTTTTCATTTTTAAAGTTGTAAGTTTAACTATATCTGTAAGGGTTTGGGGGTTTGGAGCGGGGTTCATTTGCCCTAGTTCATTTAAAATAAACGATCGGTGGCTCGAAATTTCTGTCCAGATTTGATTGTTTTCACCACCTTACGTTTATTGCAATTGTGGTCTTTCATGATGAGCACTCGGCTCTGAGAACACTTACGTTGATTTATCTAACTTATTCGTTTTCCCCAACGTCCTCTGCCAAGTATTACTTAGCAGCCTTCAAATAAACCATGTCCGCCGCACACAACACGTCTGATAATGCTTTTAATGCTTTTAAGAGGTAAAATTCGTTTAAACTTACTGTTATCTCAGTGCAGACGATGTTGTGTCAGCCATTTTGAATAAACGTGGTCACATGGTCTCTCGCGAGATTATCGTTACGGCGTGTGTTTGTAACTCTCGGAATTTGTTAAAAAACGGAAAGTTTTAAAGAAATAAAACAGTGTAATGAGAAAAAACAAAAAAATATGACTTTCAAGTGACTTTTCCTTTAAATGATATCATTTTTTATCTCATGATTGGCAAAATTCTAGGCTTTTGATTGGTCAATTGGAGGGTAATATGAGGCTGTATTAACCTCTCAGAATCCTGTATTACCCTCCCAGTATTCTTATACTAATCAGCTGCTTTTTAGGTTAGGGAGAGTTGAGCATTGCATCAAATGATTATGCCCATGATGCAATTCCAAATTCTCCCTACCCCCTAAGTGCATGATGCAATCACCGATTCTACCAAACATTGCAGGATGGCTGCCCCAGTAGCAGAGAATGCTCTGCTGCTAGAACCAAATTGTATGTATGTATGTATGTATGTTCATTTTTATTACCTATGCAGATGTCGAGGGGCAATCATGAGATAAATTCGTTATCAACTGTTTTGGAGTATGATACAACTTATATCTCGCAATCAGAGGGCTGTATCACCCTCGGCTGCGCCTCGGGTGATACAGCCCTCTGATTGCGAGATATAAGTTGTATCATACTCCAAAACAGTTGATAACTAATAGTATTGTTGTGCTTCTTTGATTCGGTAAGTTGTACTATATATTCCTTTTCATTTTGATTCCGTAATTCTGGGATTTATATGCAACTGCTCACGTGCGAGTCTTGAAAAAAATTAAGATGGCTTCCCTTCGACTTCGTTTCTAGAAGTCTTCCTGTTTTAGGCTTCAGAAATAGAATTATAAGCGACGACACTGACAAGCAAGCACACAGATTTTTTAAACACATATCAAGGACATTGGAAACGCAAGTCAGTATAATCAACTCAAAACTAAAAGTACTTTTTTGCGGCCATTTTCGTTCCGCCGATATTCACAGCGGAATGACGCTCAACTGTTTTGATTGTACTTGCATTAGACTCCAGAGCTGGACATAGGATCAACATATATAAAGACAACCAGCGAAGGAGGCTGATTCATTGGACTACATTTGCCCCAGAACCCCCTCCACCAGTATCTGACAGGTTAAAGTGAATAGAAAAAATAGTGCAGTGTTTATTTGATTTGTGAATGGGCCATACAATTAGCCAATTTCCATGCATGGCTTCCTTTTCTGCACCAG
Source organism: Maea johnstoni (assembly GCA_963942565.1). NCBI lineage: Eukaryota > Metazoa > Annelida > Polychaeta > Spionida > Magelonidae > Maea > Maea johnstoni. The sequence goes on along the minus strand of OZ012685.1, from coordinate 39,805,707 downwards.
TGGCTTAAGCTATGGTTTCCCAGGTGTTAGATTTAGTATGCTGGCCCCCGATAAAGGACTATCCTATAACATGGCGCTCGAGTGGAAAGCCTAGCTGTCAGCATGCGCACCTATGTGGATTAATAACCCAGCTTCCGAGGCCTGCTATCATACAAAGCCCCAGAATCGTGAAGTGGAACCAGGAGATAATAGTAGAAATACCATAAAATAGACATCATAAAATAATCCAAATAATGATCATTCACAAATCACTTTGCAGTCAATAACCTAAACTGAAGCAGGAAAATAACAGTAAAAACTACCACAAAATAGTGAACACTTATCTTATGTTAACCCCTTTAAGTTTCCACATTCCCGTCCCCCCTCCCCCCCCCCCAAAGTATTAAATGGGTCAGAGAGCTTTATATATGGGAGCTGAAACGAGGATGGTGGGGATTATTTATTAGATTATAACATACATTTTCCAAAAGTCACTGATTGCGTTTTTTCACTTATTGTCTGCCAGTCAAACCTTCTCAAGAGAGAACAACTCTGTTCAAAAAAGGTTAAGTGCTTCACAACTAAAATGCCCCATGTGACTTTTCTGCAAAGAACATTGGAAATATGTTCTGGCTTCCAGTAGTATATTCCACAAAGAATTCAGAGCTTTCACATTTTTTAAAGCCATTTGCATCTGGAGTGCTTACTTTTCCTGACAACTCAACATTTTTAGCCAAATGGAGAAATACACACAAAAAAACTGTTTACTAGTTCTGTTGTTGGAACATTAAATTTTAGTATTGGAAATATATCAAGAAATGACTCCTTGGAACTACGGATATTTCCTTTCCATATGTAATAAGTGAAACAAGGACCTTCTTTTCTTATTGTGATATGAGCTGGAGAAAGCATCTCTGAATAAACAAATCATGTATGCTGTGCCTGTGAAAGGTTCGAGAATTTTTTGTGAAACTTTCTAGCCAAAGCATTACTGTAAAGTTCGAAATATTAGCGTGCTTAAATTTAGCGAATTGATCCATTTTTCCATGGTAGCGAATTGTAATATTAGCGTCTGAACCATCTCAAAAAAATGTGCACATCGAGTTATTCACTCTTAAGTCGTCAAAACTGCGTTTTTATTCAGTTTCTGGCCACATATACATTTAAATATGATAACCCTTACTTCTGAATATCATTTTCATTCTCGGAATCAGTTATTTACTGAGAAAAAACTGTTGAATGGGTCAAAATCGTCACACGCGTGGCGCCATATATTGACAAAAAATCTTGAAAATGGAACAAATATGAGTGGATCGTAATATTAGCGAATCTGACCCACTCGCTAAAGTCGCCAAAAATAGTTCCACGCTAATATTTCGAACTTTACAGTATCAGGAAATAATTTGGAGAAATGTTATTCATAAGTCAATAAACAACTCTCCCTAAAAAACATTTTGAATTCATGCTTTATTCTGAAGTTATTTCCAAAAAATAGGATAGATTCAGCTGATACCTTTCAAGAAAGATTGGCAGCTCGAGTTTGATGAAGAAAACTTACCTTGTGCAGAGTTTCACTCATGGATGGCACCAGTTTGTGTCCACCAGTCATAGCTCTTGTGGCGTTGATTCTGTACCAGAGACGGTTATGATGGGCGTTCTCAGAAATCTTGGCAGCGGCAAGTTTGGCAGCATCTTCTTCAGTCAGTTCTGGGTGTTTACCAATTTCCTAGGAGAAAAGAAAATGTTATGATTATACTAGTTTTATCATCGTTATGATCTTCATCATCATCATCATCATCATCATCATTATAATTGATATCATTTCAAGTAACATTTCAATCATCATCACAATTGTTATTTATTTATACCTTTTGGGGAGAGATTCATTTAGAGTGTGTGTGTGTGTGTGTGTGTGTGTGTGTGTGTGTGTGTGTGTGTGTGTGTGTGTGGCGGTGGGTTGGGGGGTCGGGGCAGTGTTTGTATTTCACAAGTAAAGATAGATGGTGATCAGTAAAATGAACCTATAAAAGCTTGTGTTACCATGAGGAACTCTTAGGGAGGATTTAGAAAATGGGTGCCCATAGGTGGCAATTATAAAAATTCAGTGTGTCCTCTTTTTCAAGGGTCAGCACAATATGATCAGATTTCAATTGTAAATATATATCTAGTTATTCAAACTATGTGTATTTCATAATTGAAGATAGATGGTGCCTAGTTAAGTGAACCTAAAGAAGCTAGTGTTACCTTGAGGAACTCTCTCACTGAGGACTCGTCCACTTTCCCATCAGCCAGGGTCATATGTGCCTTGTCCTCTACAAAAACAATAAAAATAAATCAGTAATAGATCTCAGCATAAACAACATTAAAAACAATTTTCTCCAATGTAGTGGCTTATTCACTTTTAATATACAATTTCTGCTATAATTCAATCACCAGAATCCTTTTTTAAACCATCTAGTAAAATACCAAGCACATAACAAAAATATCATATACATGATTTTGCTAAAATCCATTTTTGACCCTAAAGGATAATCCTACCATTTGCTACATTTATTTGAATATGACATCCTGTAAAAGTGATCAAAATTAAAATCAAGAGAATAATACTCTTATGGTTTCAAAACAAATCTGCTGACATTGCAGTCAAGAACTGTTGGCATAAAGTTCATTTAATCGAAACAAAAGTAATAAAATAGTTTCCCTGTATCTAAAAGAAATTCTTTTGTTGTTATAAAATAACATGCAATAACGGTGTACAAATGGCAACACAAGTGTGCAGAGTGATTGACAAAAAGATGAATTTGTTAAAACGAGTGTTGTACTGTTGGCATCAAAAACAACCATAAACATATGATATTGAAAAATGATATAAAAATATACTAATTTGACACAGAATAAGGGGTAAACTGAAATTTTTGTTACAGTAATGTATTATACAAATGAAATTGCGAATTGCACGGAAATTAAGGCATTCATCTAACCCTGGTGTTGGCATTCAAAATTGCCTGAACACTCTCTCAGATGAATATGAATGTATCCATGGGTATAGGGTGGTGAGTATGAATAACATTTTCATATATAAAAAAAATTGTTTCAAATTAATCATCACTGTCAGATAACAACAGTGAAGCAAACAAAAAGGGCATAGAAATTAATAGCTTGCCTGCAGAAAATGAACTCTATCTTTACCTTAATTATGCACTTGCAATGGATATGTTTGCACTTGTTTTTGTCTTCTTTGAAACTTTTCTTATTTTTAGCAGAGTATGTGTATCATTATGTTATTTTATAATTCATTGTATTTTATCATACCTCACTTGAAGATCGTAAGCCGTGATTGGCTGACTTAACAGTTAACAATCATCATGTTGCCTGATGCCATCAGTGAGGGCTTCATGTTGCCCGTTGCCACTAGCGACACCTAGCGGGGAATGTGTGAATCACCAGTCATCTGTGACCTTGCTTTGTTTAAATTACAAATGGGGTTTGTTCAGTATGATAAAACAAATATGCCATGCCAGTGGGGGTAACATGATGGAATGTCTCCCCTCGGGAGGATGGTTTTCCCTCGGGCTCCGCCCTCGGGAAAACCATCCTCCCTCGGGGAAACATTCCATCATGTTACCCCCACTGGCATGGCATATTTGTATAATATCATATAGTACAATATTATACAAATATGCCATGCCAGTGGGGGTAACATGATGGAATGTTTCCCCGAGGGAGGATGGTTTTCCCGAGGGCGGAGCCTGAGGGAAAACCATCCTCCCGAGGGGAGACATTCCATCATGTTACCCCCACTGGCATGGCATATTTGTTTTATCATACTGAACAAACCCCATTTGTAATTTAAACAAAGCAAGGCCACAGATGGCTGGTGATTCACACATTCCCCGCTAGGTGTCGCTAGTGGCAGCGGGCAACATGAAGCCCTCACTGATGGCATCAGGCAACATGATGATTGTTAACTGTTAAGTCAGCCAATCACGGCTTACGATCTTCAAGTGAGGTATGATAAAGCATAATATCATATTTTATCATATATGTCATATTATTATAAATTGTGTCCATAAATGATTACAAAGTGTCACAAGTGTGCATACTCAATACTTTCATCTTGGCAGTATCTATCGATTTATGGTTTATTCAAGTGAATTGTGGGACCTCTGATGCTAAATTTTCTATAGAGGAGGTCTTTATCATAACTGTCCCATAGCATACAATCAAGTCACATCTGTTGACACAAAGGTGCTATAATGAATAATGAAAACAGAGTCTTATGCCTCAAAGCCATTCCCTGTTGGCTATACCTCCCTTTGCTGCTCACATTTCAGAGGTGATGGAGACCTAAGTGAGCAACGTGGGTGTTGTAAAAACAATGGCAAATAACGAGCCTGCAGCGTCAGGGAAAAGCTGTCCCCCAAATGACTTCATATGTAAATGCCATGTCGGAAAAACAAGAAATGGTTGAGTGCTCTAATATGCACGTTTTTTGTTGTTGCGAAAATGGTATGTTGACACAAATACCCTATGGTATTCTGTAACATTTATGAAATAGCGTAGATTGCAGTAGAATATCACTATACTTGAAGCGGTAGAAGGGGTACAAAACTGGATAACAAGCATTGTCCATTGAATCATTCTCCCTTAAATTACCCCGAATAAATATGAACAGAGGAGAAATGTGTAAAAGCCTTGAAACAAAGGAGGAGGTGACACAAGATCTGCAATTTGTTTATCTCATTAAGGTCTTACGACACTTTTAGAAATCTCAGTTTAATTTTCCTGAAATTTTGCATAAGGAAAGAACATAGCACAGTGATCCTCAAAACAACTTAAAATCATGGGGTCATCAACTTAGTTTTTTTTTCACAGATTTTTGAAAAATTAATGCAATTTATGTCACAAACATCACTTTCTCCAAAATTGGTGTCTTTCTTTGCTAGATTTATCCCTTCAGAATACTGACACTGCCGGAAATACTGTTTTGCCATGTTGAAATTATTTTTTTGCTGTTACAAAGGAATTATTGGGCAAAATCAAGAAATTCGAGAAACGAGTTTTTAACCCAAAATTGATATAAGTCAGAATTGCCTAGTTTAATTTTCACCAATTTTTGTCTACACTATCTACACAATGCTCTTAATAAGAAGACACAAAGAAAATGATAGGTCATCTGATTAGTTTTCGAACCACAGATGGTCAAAGTTTGTGAAATAGGACATTTTTGGGGCGAATTTTCATGAAAATGTTAGAAAAGAGTTGCTCAATAGTTACTGTTAATGCCCATACTTATATAAGATAGTGTTAAGAAAGGGAACCCCACTTTATACGCATGGATTATCACACATTATTTCTGAAAATGTGTCAAAACAACAAATTCAATGAATATGGAAATCACTGTAGCCTAAAACAAAAAACTCATAGGATACTATTTATAATAGGCAGGTATAATCAGAATTGGTACATATTCAATAAAAATCAATTTCTTATCAATATTTCCAGTGACGTCAGGTAAATTGTAATAATTTATTTTAGTTTGTCCAATACCCAATAGGTGTCACCGGTATAGAGTATCGTAAGACCTTAAGGCCACTCCAATATTTTTACTTGTCTTACGAGCTCCGGAGGTAGGAAATGAGCCATTTTGGAATTTAAAAAAAAGTTGAAAAATGTGACTCTTAAAAAAAAATTCAGTCGGACGACTAGGACTGGTAGCGAGATGTTTCTACCAGCCTGTTCTCAACTAAATAAAATCAATCAATCAATTGATCCCTGTAACCTGAAGGGTGGGAGATATCCATCCTCAAGTCTGAGCTAGGCTCTACTACAGCATTGATAGCTTCCTGTAGTTGCTTGAATCACCCTTACAATGAATATTCTTAAAACTTGCATTTTTTTATTTTTTTTTGACTCTGACAGTAAAAATTTCAAAACCACTTTCGTCCGTAAGACACCAAAGTTGACTTTTTTTTCTTTTTTTTTTAGAGTCTGACTGGATCATTTTCCCCCAAAAAGCTTGTAAGACAAGTAATTAAATTGGAGTGGCCTAAAGTAGTTTCCAATGAAGTAAATATGATAAACTCATAACATCCACCTACAATTTCGATAAAATATATAACAGCATTGACTAAAACACTGCAATTTTCTTCTGGAAATCTGCACTTTAACCCTTTTTTATCTAAGGAGAAAACCGGGAAAAATATCTTCGTTAGTGCAATTCCATTAGAAAGTGAAACATGTGTATGTCTCTGGACAAGATTCAAGTATATCTATAATATTGCTTCTATAGTTCTTAAACCCTCAGGCACTTTAGCCCTTCCAATGCTGAGGTGACTTTCGTCCAAAGCACAGAAGGACGCAATTTTTGAAAAACTTCTAAACCTGGTAATAATGTTGGTATTCTGAGTACTCTCAGATGAGTGCCCATGTGCCAGGGTTTCAGTCATATTTCAAGTTTTTTGCATCTTTTTGTATTGGCCAAATTAGCCACCAGCAGCATACGGGTTAAATAAAACAGCCAACCTCTTTATGCCTGAGCAACCAGATTTGCCTCATTATTTTAGCAATATCTCTCATCTTTTTAGAAATATCTAACACCCTTCTTCAAAAATTTAGTAAATGTGTTCTCTATTCCCAAGTAATCATCTATAGTACCAAAATCTCATGAATATGTTATTCACAGGAAAAATAGCATGACACACATTACAAATCTGGTCTTAGCTATTTTTGCTAATAAAAGCCGCCAAGAGTGCATTTATAGAAAATGCAGATTAATAGAGTATTTCAAATTAGATTTGGTGAGTTTTTTCATGTATTGCGAAGTAGGAACAAGCCTTTACTGTTGCAAAGTAAACTTACTATCAGTGCAGACAAAATTAATCATAAAAAGAACTAATACTGAAGTTAACCCCTTGCATATTCTGGCTGCCACTCATGGACTCATGGAGGAGTTTGTAACTCAATTTGACCTGCAATTTCTCAGTACAAAAAGGATCAAATTAACCAATAAAAATGTAAACACTGACTCGACAGAGATGTACATCCATGTCTGCAGTTCCTTAAACCCTGAACTATTTTAGAAATATTTTCCCAATAAAACTAATTTTTGGAAAATATTTGAAGGAAAATGTTAATCAAACCACAACCAACAACTTCCTTTCAATTAAATTGTGCATTCTCACTTTACTTTTTCAGTTTTTCTAACAAAAAACTCATTGAAAGTAAACAAAAAGACTTCTAAAAAGAAATTCTATAAACCTCATAATATTTTAAGCATGAATGGGTTAAGGTCTCTAAACCTACAAAACAGGCTAGATAGACAAGGAACTAAAGCTGATTTTTGTTATGAATAACTGTGTCTAAAGTGGACTTTGCAATGCTATATCCAGCTGTGTTTGATCAGTCAAAAGGTGGGCCACTGGGCTGTAAAGGCTATAGATACTAGGGATTACCGATACAAATTGCAGACTACACCCAAGGAGAGGTGCAGATTTCTTCAGGTGATTTCAAACACTTAACCCTTATGCTGCTGGTGGCTAAATTTGCAAAATGATACAAAAACCTGAAAAATAACTGAAACCCTGAAATATGGGTACTCATCTGAGAGTACTCAGTGAGAGCTATTTAATGAATACCAACATGACAGGGTTTAGATGGTTAACAAAAATCTTAGCATCCTTGTGCTTTGGATGAAAGTGCCCTTGGCCATGAAGGGGTTAATATTTTTTATACTTAAGAGCTACCCCTAGACATTTGGATACTCTATTTGCATATATTCAAGAAAGAAAGGTGTTCTTATTCACAATCTCTCCTCAGGTTATTCTCAAAGTGACAGAAGAAATATGAATACAAGCACTTCTCCCAACATACTGCTAATTGTAATTAGGCAGTTGTAAGCGGTGGACGAAACCAGAGTACCCAGGAAAACCACTGCCTAACCCCAAGTTACTGCTTGGCTCTGGTAACTTTCTCACATGCCTTAGTGGTATTCTAACCCACTCAGTCAATAGCAATGCCTTAGATCATTCAGCTATTATAGGAGGAAACCTCACAAGAAAATATCATTTTATAAAGTCATGCCATTCCTTTTGTAAACTCGTTCATGCTTGTAGTGCCCCTACATGTCCTGTCTATTTGTGATGATATATTACTCATTAAAGGGTCTTTTGGCAAATATTTAAAGGAGAAATGTCAAACACAACTTATCCAAAAACTCTCCTTCAGAGATTTCCTACCGTCATGCTTTATTGCTATGGTCAAAGGTATGATAGATCCTGGCACTTTTCCAAGGAGAGCTCAAGAGAAGAATGGGTTATTATGACAATCCTTAAGTACTTTAGTGTATTACTCAAAGCTGCATAACTACACACCAGGCATGTGTCCAGCTGATAGCATTGGTCATTGTGTAACACTCTACAGCATGAGAATAGTGAGACTAACCCTCTTCCTTCTTAACTTCATTCCAATCTAATAATAATCATGCTTTTACCATTCCTGTTGCTAAAAACAGTTAGGGAAAACATGTACCGAATTCATCCAGTAGAAGAAAGGATTTGGGCTTTATGTCGTTTTCAACAGCTTAGGTCATATCGCGAAAAGATAGAAACCCGGAACCAGGAAGAAATTCCCTTCCAGGGGCCCTTCAGTTGCAGAAATTCCATAAAGTCTTCCACAACACTGCACATTTATATAGCGACCAGGCCAACCTATTTATGGGGATCCAGCGGAGACTTGAACCTGCGACCTAACGCTTGGGAGCTAGGCATTGTAACCACTAGGCCATGGCGGATCCCCTCACCCAGTGTAGTTACAGCATCCTAGAGTCATGAACCAGTTCAATCATGAAACAGTTCTTTTACATACTCTAGTAGTGCATGCAACCATCATTTTATTGCATCCATGAATAATGCACTACAGACCTCATTCCGTAGTTCTTCATGTTTCACCAAAACACCTGGTTCATGCTCTGTGTATCAGGGACATGCTTGTGCCTATACGATCGCAATATGGAAAATTGATTTATATTGTGGGGAAAGGAAACTGACATCTTCATTTCCAAATTCTGTACTTGCCTTTTGTTACAGAAATATCAATTTAAAAGTGAGGCCTTTTTTTTGACTGCTGCAAGCATTAATGGGTTATCATTGGTGTGTTGCTTTACAAAGGTATGCTGTTAACATCTAAGGTGCGTTGTTTTACAAGGGTGTGCTGCTTAACATAGGTCAGGTGTGTTGTTTTACAAGGGTGTGCTGTTTAACATAGGTCAGGTGTGTTGTTTTACACAGGTGTGTCAGGAGATAGGCCAGATTACACAGAAGACACGACCTAACAAGTCCACCCATTTCCCAGGCGCAAATCAACATCCCCAAACCCTGTACTCTTACCCGTCCTTGCGTGAGCTGATCTAATTAAGGATGAATTATTGAGATCTTGCAGCGTATCAACCGCCTTCATGTGCCAAATAAAGCCAAACATTGAATCACTCCAACAGCAAGCTAACACTTGAAGGAATGAGGGTACATAATAGAGTACTCATATCAGTGGTTCATTCGATCATGATGGTTTGTGGTGCCATTAAGTATTCAAAAGGTGTCATCTGATTGTTTTGAAAAAATATATACACATATATAAATTGAATCAATATGAATTCTGCCAATGCGTTTAAAATAAAACATTTTGCTTTTTTCCATATCATTAGATATCCCATAGTTCAGCAGCAAACCTTTTTTTATAATAATAACATTCTTACCAGTAGGACTGTAAGGAAATTATTAATGATGCCTGACTGAATTTTTTGGAGCCATCAGCAATGGCACTTGTAATAAGCAAGGCTCTTTATCTTAAAGCTTTAGATTCACAAAATTTAAAGATATGATGGGGGTCCTTTCGAAGAAGGGATTTCATTTTCTACCAAAGAGAGAGGACTTTTGTAATAATTTGTTTTGAAAGGGAAGTGGTATCTATGGAATCCTCATACCCTTCTAATTATCCAAAGGCATGAGGAGGCATTCCATGTTGGTATCATTTAGATTTTAAATTTAGTTTATCATCACTTTTTCTACCTCGGTAAATGTAAATTGTGCCTAGCAAACGTGTTTACAATGGAGGAAACCATGGAGAAATCCCTAGGTCACCAGTAACTTTCTCACATGTTAGAGTCTGATTCAAACCCAGCACCTTTGGCAGCAGTGAATTATTGGTATGAATTCAACAATAAGTAATTACCTTGTATGCTATTTTTCACCGGTCTCTTATACTCAGCCTTACTCATGAAATATTGATTAAGTTTCTGATACACAGTACAGAAAACCTGCATTTACTGGCAACCTTCTCACATGCCTTAAGCCACACTTGAACCCAGGACCTTTGGCAGTGGTGCTGAACTATTGGTATGAATTCCACCCCTTTTTACCCTGTACGCCACTCTCTCATCAGTTATACATCATGACTATCGGTTGCTAGATTAGTTGTCAATACCTTGCGCTGTTATTATTGAGTGGCCGGATTAAAGCTTTATGAGGTTGGTCTGCTTGAGAGATTGATTTCAGGTGCGAGACTGCTAGAGGGTGGTGGGTTGTGACAAACGCCACTTGTTCCGGCTCGACTCGTATTGATCAGGCGGGGGTTCTCCATGGCAGCCAGCAAACACACGGAACAGACTACGAGGAGGAGGAGGAGGAGGGGTCTGTGAGTGGGGACCATCATACAGGGCAATAAAACCCAGCTCAGGCTTATAAGGCCACAGGTAATTTGGACTAACAAACCATCAAAAATCACACATCAGGAAAACTGAATATTTTGTGAGGGGATATAGTTAAATAATTCAATACTTTCAACTCAATACACACATGTGCGCATACACACACACACACACATAAATATATATATATATAAATATATATATATATATATATATATATATATATATATATATATATATATATATATATATATATATATATATATATATGTATATATATATATATATATATGTATATATATATATATATATATATATATGTATATATATATATATATATATATATATGTATATATATATATATATATATATATATATATATATATATATATATATATATATATATATATACATCTCTCTCCCACTTGTACAGATGGGAAACCCATCAAAGCCAATAAATACTGCACCAACTGCTGCAATACTAGTGTGCACTACTTAAGTCAATGAATATGGAAATGGTCCATAATCCATCACCATTGTAACTCATGGGTATGACTCAATATAGCACTTATCCAATAACGAATAGTAACATTACATCATCACACCAACCCCCCCCCCCCCCCCTCTCTCTCTCTCTCTCTCTCCCCCACCCCCCCCCCCCCCCCTCTGGGATATCTGGCGACAATTGTTTTATATTTAAAAAAATGATCTATGCACTATGTTCAGTTGCTTCATTCAATAGTATTTCTGCAATACTCTAATATGCATCTGTAACTTTATATTTGATATTTCTTGCCTATGTTTATATCATTACAGTTGATGAGAAATCAACTAGGTATTTTGTGAAGCAATAAAAATCCGGTTACACCTAGGAGTGATTTGATTCTTATTTTTGAAAAGAAGAGCAACTAGGATATGTAAACCTTGAATTGCAGTGTTGAAAATGATTTGGAAGGCATGGTGGAAAAGGAAAAGGTATCACATTAATCACTTAAAGCAACTTTCAGCATTCTAGCATGTGAGGTCAAAAACTAATCCAAATCCTGAGGCAAATAAGACTTTCCATAAAATTAGGGATTGGCACCTTTAAAAGTTTGACAGTACGATACAATATCAATATTTCCTTAAATGGTACAACATCTGAACAATATTTTCTAACAATATTGCCTGCCTTTCAGGGACCTAATTTAGTTTAATTTATATAAAGCACCATTACCTTCATGTTATTCACTAATAGATATTGAAATACCTTCCAGCGGAGAGGTCCAGGTAGCAATTAAGTCAATTTTATTCATATTTTACATCTTAATGATACAATACAATACTTCACTTTTCCGATGACACCTTTTTCCCATTCAGTACCCATATCTGTATCACATTGAGAACCAGTACCAATCCCTAGATAACATCTACATTTGTTTAGCCATCCACTGTCTATCTATCCATTAGGGGTAGTGATTACAATATCATTACATGCATATGTTACAAATTCTGATTGATCAATAAATCCATGTCAACCACATAATAGCGCCATTATACATAGCTTTAATGGTCATATCAGCCAGTCAACTACTAGACTAATTAAGTCATTTAATCTGGAGGGAGATATCTTGATAATACTGAAATATTGTGATAGATATCTGATGGATAGTTGTTGTTCCTTTGGGTGTAACATACCCTCACCAAATATACTTTCGAACATCATTAATTTTTTCTTAGTTAGATTCAATGTTGTTAGACCTGTGTATGCTCAAGATACAAATGGATAAAATCAATCATGAATAGAAGTTCCCCCAATTCTAGATACCCTGTATTATTTAAGCCTATATATATCAAATACACAGATGCTTAAAGAAATACTATCAATTTTTGGTTAGGAAAATTTAAACTAATTTGAATATCTGTTTTTCAAACAGTGTTAGATGGGGAATTCACTTATGGTTGTATGTGTTTTAAGCAGGGCTCGACGCTAAGGGTGAACCTATGGCCCTAGGCCAGTAAAAGTTCCCAAAAACAGCTTCGGGCCAGTAAGAAAAGACCTCAACTGCTCCTACAGGCCCAGTAAACATTTGGAGACATTCTTGTTAAAAAGTTTCCCCCCGAGAATGTCCCCAAATGTTTTTGAAATAAATGAATATAAAATCTATAAAGATAAATGTTGTGGTGAATTTTATGCAATGTTCTCTCTTGTTATGTTAAAGTAAAAATGTAGAACCAGTAAAAAATTTGCAGGACCAGCAGATGCTAGGTGTTACTGGTCCTACAGGGACAGTATCATTTTGAGTTAGCGTTGAGGCCTGTTAAGGCTTTAACCTATGCATGTCGGTAGCACCCAAAGCGGCCTGACTATTATGGTGTGTGTGTGTTTTTTTAAAGCATTTTTCAGAAGATATTTGAAGAAGAAATGTTGAACAGTATTCAAACAACAATGCTCCTTCAAATGTATCTACATTTTGGTCATAGGTCTAGATAACACCTGTCAAGGAGATCTCCAGACATGAATCGGTTCTATGATCCATAGTAGAATTGATCATTGTACATTAATGTAGCACTTGACAATTTGCAGCCTAAATCCAATACCAATATCATGCAAAAAAGCTGACTGAAACAATGGATGCTAATACATTAGCTCCATTTAGATAACCTTCTCATGCATAACAATTTATCCTCATTGTTTGTGTTGTCATGGTAACAACCTAATTTCTCATTATTGATCAAACTTCCCTATGTTCAGCGGGTGGGACATTATTCTGAGAATCCTGCATGCACAATTAATATACAGACAGACAGGACCTTGTTGAGGGCTGTCAATGACCTAAAAAGTGGTATTGTATTCTCTGGTCTCAGAGAAATGCCTGTCCAAAACAGCAATTGATTCTAAAGTTTCTGCCCATCCAGATTAATCTACTAATCTACTTCAAAACCAACTACATGTACATTTAATAGCCTATTGTGTCAAAAAAAGAAATTTACACTTCAGCTATGTCCTAAAAGATGGTTTGTTAGGAAACTATTTGGTTATTACCCCAAAAAAGTCAAAATTGAAAATTCTTCATAGACATTTTTGCCTGTCCAAAAAGGAGATTCTTAGGAAACTGCCTGTCCAAAAGCCAGGCAGGACAGGTCCTGGCTATGTCCCTGTATGTATGTCAGTTTCAAGTTCCATAGGACAAGTAACCTGAGCTACATAAAATTCTCACATATCTGTAGGCCTTCATAAAAGGGTGTGGTTTAACAGTATCAAATAAATATATCATGAAATGGGCATAGACCGAATACGCCTTAAAATATAAAATAAAAACATGGGAATGAATGTAATGCATAAAAACTCAGTGAAGTAGAAAGTTGTTTTTTTCTATATGGTAGTGAGGTATATGCAGTGACATGATGACAGATTGGTGTCACCTATCTAAAGGAGCAAGAGGTTTCGAGCAATCTCACATAATCCTCACAGGGCTTGATGTATAATGGAACCTGGTCCATGTTAATACCACTCAATGCATGTTTTACCTTTAGTATTCACACCATGTGCTGGTGGATTATAAAAGGAGAAATGTTACAAGGACATCTACACAGCTAATATCAGCTGTGAATACTAAATGATTTCCGGTGTCAACATGCCCTCTTTGAGTTTTTAAAGTTAACCCTTCCAATGCTGAGGCTCAACTTTCATCCAGAGCACAAAGATGCAAAGATTTTTTTAAATCTTCTAAACCTTGTCATGCTGGTATTCATTGGATATCTATCACTGAGTACTCTCAAATGAGTACTCAAAAGCCAGGGTTTCAGTCATTAAAAAAAAATTGCATCATTTTGTATTGGCCAAAGTATAATGAATATCAGGTTATATTCAACAAGTATAATGAGCATCCATTTGATACTTTTTGATTAAAATGGGGATTGACTAGACAATATTGGGTTAAGTTTAATTGTAAAGGGCCACTTGATCTTGTTTATTGGCAAACCCTACCTCGTACACAAATCCCCAAGTGTGAATTCCTATATCTGCCTCGATCCTGCCTCTAGTACTACTATGAGAATTTATATATCTTCAGACACACAAATGCACAAACAAATAGTATCAACACGAAACATCAAACATATATACACATAATCCATTGTCAACAAGTATGAAGTAAGAACACTTAAGCTGAAAATAATCTGACAGATACAAAACAAATACAGGTTTCTATTTTCATGGCTTCACACTAGAAAGGATATAAACCTGGCAATGACCTTGGAAATGAAATGTTTTTGCAGTTAACTGGACACACAGCACACATGTACTCAGATATGTGGCACATAAAATAAACTTTAATGTACAAAGAGTGATTAAAAGCTTCTTATGTTTTTTAAGTGCAATACCTACATAATTATATTTTCATAATCTAAACTAAAATGTTTACGCGTCATAATAACACAAATATTGCTATAAACATATCAAAGTAATATAAGTATGGTAAATAAAAAGAGCACTTGCAACTATTGGATCTAGTGGGTCATCCAGTGTAACAAAACAAGGCATAAGTGGATTGAAAGCAATTGACAAATTATTCAGCTGCTTGGGATGGGTGGGGCAGAAATGCATAATGTTTTTTTTCTAATTTCAAATCACACACATGTGTAACAGGTTTTTTTATTCTCCATAGCATGTCAGAGAAACACATATTTACAAATATATTATATGCATAATGTTACTACCCAAATGCTATCTAATTTAATTTGATAAAGTTATTAAAGAAAAATAAATTCTGTATTAGGAATAAAGTATTATTCTGTATCAGAATTTTATCATTATTGTTACCCTGTATTAGTAATGTAATATTATTGTTATTCAGTATTAGGAATGTATTGTTTTGTAAAGTTCATTTTGAAAAAGTATGGAAACTGATAAAATATATATGAAGAAGTTAGGAGTTTTATTGCATGTAAATTACCTAACAAAAAAAAACTGACCAAACATTGATTCTAGATTAAACTTATGGTTAATCCATTTATCCCCAGGATACTTTGAGTCTATCATTATAGTTGCAGAGAGCGCCAATAAAAAAATTAGGAAGAAAACTTTTCCAAAATCAATCAACATCTTTGTATAATTTTGAAAATAATGATTTACCAAAACATGCAGGCAATACTTTTCAATACGAGCATAAATAAGTTGATGTCTCCATAAGTGTACACTAATGGTGGATTTTGCATACTTCCCATTTGAACCATAATTGGAAGAGCATTACTAAGCTTGTCCAGCCCCCATCCTATAGACACAACAACACACATAGTACCAGACACACCTATATATATACACACACCTATATATATATATACATACACACACACACACACACACATATATATATATATATATATATATATATATATATATATATATATATATATATATGTATATATATATATATATATATATATATATATATATATATATATATATATATATATATATATGTATATATATGTATATATATATATATATATATATATGTATGTATATATATATATATATATATATATATATATATATATATATATATATATATATATATATATATATATATATATATATATATGTTTATGTGTGTGACAGTCTCTGTGTGTGTGTGTGAATGTATGTTAGTGTGTTATGGGTTTGATATAGAGGCATTCACTGTCTTTCATCATACCATTGCCAGAGAAGGTGGATGGTAAGCCATATGGCACATATAGCCAACAACCAGGGCAGAGTTAGCAACAAGTGTCACATACAGCACACATATTGAATGTTGATGAGAACAGGAGCCTTGGCAGCTGCTAGTGACTGCTATTTAATAAACGGGCCCCGCATTTGTGATGATGGCCTCTGATGTTGCCCCTGTGATCCCGCTGACACACACAGGTGCTGGCTGGGAAGATGCTCAGTACCATTCACCCTTTCATGCCTAAACCCCCCTATAATGCTAGTGGCTAATTAGGCCAATACAAAATGATACAAAATCCTGAAAATTGACTGAAACCCTGGCATATGGGTACTCATCTGAGAGTATTCAATGAGAGCTTTCTAATGAATACCAACATGACAGGGTTTAGTTGGTTTTGAAAAGTCTTTGCGCCTGGAAGGGTCAAGTGTGATCTAGATGTACGGTACTTTTAAAATGTCTTATGATGAAGCATTTAATTGTTTGAGAAGAGATGAAAGTTCTGGTGAAACTTTCTTATTCAAGTATTTTCTGTATCAATATGAAATTTTGAGGACATTATCAGCAAGACTGGATGGCTTCCTTTTGATACTACAGGCATGAATGGGTTAAGCAGTGTTGGCATGGACCTGTTCAGGGATCTGGAATTAACCAGCCCAAGTTCTAAGCCCCCTTTTTGAAGTTTTGCCAATCAGTACAAGATGACATCAATCTTTTATAGAGCTCAAGAATGATACCTGGTCATAACCAGTCACCCATGAGAGTATAAACATGAAATGACTGGTTTACCGATGTCTTATACTTCCATTTACGTATTAACTGATAAAGTAGGTATTTGGGAAATTATTAGAAGAAGATATGTTGCAACATATAAGTACTTTATAAATACATGATATCATAGATCAAAACAACACCTGAAAATGAGACCTCTAGGTTGTTTGAGTGGTTGAAACTTTAGATGAAAAGGGCAGGTGATCACCAACAACTGATCAAATTGAGGATATCTTGTAAAACAGTTGGAATTAAAGGTATGACCTGAATCAAAGTTAAATGACTTAAATCTTAAAATCCAAACTGATTCTCCCAAACAATCAATTTAATTGTCATAATATTCTCAAAATACATGAGTTCACCAAAGCAAATATATGACTAGGTTAATGTATTAGTACAACTACCGGTACTAAAGCCACACTTCCTTTCCAGCAAGCTGTCACAGCTGCCATAACATAACGATAAATTATTCTAAATTGATATATGATACAGTGCTTACTCTGTTACAATTACTGAGCCTACTCTAGTAGCCCAAAGGCCTAATATACCACATACTGATTTCTCGCCATGTCTCACCACTACCAGGGCCTGCTCTCATAGCCTAGCAGTCTAGTGTATTTCACAGATAATGACTGCTTGCTGTGTCTCACCACTGCCAGGGCCTGCTCTCATAGCCTGGCAGTCTAGTGTATTTCACAGATAATGACTGCTTGCTGTGTCTCACCACTGCCAGGGCCTGCTCTCATAGCCTGGCAGTCTAGTGTATTTCACAGATAATGACTGCTTGCTGTGTCTCACCACTGCCAGGGCCTGCTCTCATAGCCTGGCAGTCTAGTGTATTTCACAGATAATGACTGCTTGCTGTGTCTCACCACTGCCAGGGCCTGCTCTCATAGCCTGGCAGTCTAGTGTATTTCACAGATAATAACTGCTTGCTGTGTCTCACCACTGCCAGGGCCTGCTCTCATAGCCTAGCAGTCTAATGTATTTCACAGATAATAACTGCTTGCTGTGTCTCACCACTGCCAGGGTCTGCACTCATAGCCTAGCAGTCTAATGTATTTCACAGATAATAACTGCTTGCTGTGTCTCACCACTGCCAGGGCCTGCTCTCATAGCCTAGCAGTCTAATGTATTTCACAGATAATAACTGCTTGCTGTGTCTCACCACTGCCAGGGTCTGCACTCATAGCCTAGCAGTCTAATGTATTTCACAGATAATAACTGATTGCTGTGTCTCACCACTGCCAGGGCCTGCTCTCATAGCCTAGCAGTCTAATGTATTTCACAGATAATAACTGCTTGCTGTGTCTCACCACTGCCAGGGCCTGCTCTCATAGCCTAGCAGTCTAATGTATTTCACAGATAATGACTGCTTGCTGTGTCTCACCACTGCCAGGGCCTGCTCTCATAGCCTAGCAGTCTAATGTATTTCACAGATAATGACTGCTTGCTGTGTCTCACCACTGCCAGGGCCTGCTCTCATAGCCTAGCAGTCTAATGTATTGCACAATTAATGACTGCTTGCTGTGTCTCACCACTGCCAGGGCCTGCTCTCATAGCCTAGCAGTCTAATGTATTTCACAGAAAATGACTGCTTGCTGTGTCTCACCACTGCCAGGGCCTGCTCTCATAGCCTAGCAGTCTAATGTATTTCACAGATAATGACTGCTTGCTGTGTCTCACCACTGCCAGGGCCTGCTCTCATAGCCTAGCAGTCTAATGTATTTCACAGATAATGACTGCTTGCTGTGTCTCACCACTGCCAGGGTCTGCTCTCATAGCCTAGCAGTCTAATGTATTGCACAATTAATGACTGCTTGCTGTGTCTCACCACTGCCAGGGCCTGCTCTCATAGCCTAGCAGTCTAATGTATTTCACTGAAAATAACTGCTTGCTGTGTCTCACCACTGCCAGGGTCTGCTCTAATGGCCTAGCAGTCTAATGTATTTCACAATTAATAACTGCTTGCTGTGTCTCATCACTGCCAGGGTCTGCTCTCATAGCCTAGCAGTCTAATGTATTGCACAGATAATAACTGCTTGCTGTGTCTCACCACTGCCAGGGTCTGCTCTCATAGCCTAGCAGTCTAATGTATTTCACAATTAATAACTGCTTGCTGTGTCTCACCACTGCCAGGGTCTGCTCTAATGGCCTAGCAGTCTAATGTATTGCACAGATAATAACTGCTTGTTGTGTCTCACCACTGTACGGGTCTGTTACTAAAACCCATCGATATAATCTAATACATACTAAAGATATACCTGTCTCTCATCAATACCAAAGGTTTGTGGTTCAGTTCCTGCTTGAGGCACTTCAGTAAATTGTCAGTGACTTAATTGGGTACTTACTATTTCTCCATCATGAGTTACTGACACGTCATGATTTAGACTTATCATGACATGAAAATAACAATAAGAATATTTCTCCAAAACACAAATATTCAACAGCACATAATTCACATTCTCCAGTACTAGTGTTATTATCTGTTTTTAGGAATGCCAACGAGCATGAGCATTTCAGTCACAACATTCAGCTGTTGCTAAATACAAGAACAACAAACAGAATTCCCCACGCATGAGCATATTTTTCTTTTCTCTTCGCAAACAAGTGTAATTAGAGCACGCAACCCTTCTTATCTATTGATCTTTTCCTTATATGGAGTGTGAACAAAGATGGCATGCAAACAAACCTTACAAAATCCATCTTTTTCAGTGCCTTGCACTGGGGATTGGTTTCACGGGAATAACTCTGTGGCTAAGCACTGAATCCACAGTTAGGATCATGCAAGGGTTATGTTTTTCCCTTTACCATCAAATTTACTTAAGACTGCAGTTCTTCAAAGAGGTCATGCTATTTTGGGATATGGATATCCTTCTGATAAAAAATATTTAAGGAGAGATTTTACTCTTGGATTTTGAAAGAATCAAAGATTCATAAAGCACTTTCTAAAGATGCATCTAGTAAATTATATTGAAATACAACAAAGGATATTAAACTGATAATCTTGATTTTTTCATGTTTGAGTGAGCACCTCCCCCTCCCCCCCCCCCCCCCCCAAAAAAAAGGAAAATATTTTAGGGGCCAATTGAAATGTAGATTTCTTTCCTTAAAGTCCTTCTTTAATGATTATGGAGGCTGGAGTATACTCATAGAAACCATAAACTCTACCCATGCATTAAAACTTTTTTACATGCTTTGAGCCATACTCAGACCATGAACCAATAGGTAATATGCTAGCTTATGCCTATTTCAAAACTTGCTGATATTGTTTGTTTCCTCTTGTGTGAATACCAGACTACAATAGTCACTCCTAAAACATCAGCACTTGTTTATTCTCTCTGTACTGGTAAACCTAAAACTGCTGTTATCAGAGGAAAAACATGCATGAATGTATGAACAAATATGCACTGCTACGAACAAACTAGATCAAGCTTCAGGGCACAGTCCTATTTTCGCTTTTTGGTGTGATCCAAAATCTAGAGCAGAGAAAAGGAATCCCTGGCCTTGGTTTGCCACTTTGATGTATGGGGCGGGTTGGTTTGATTTGAGTGTGGGTGGTCTTAAGAAGATCATCAACACTTTCATGACTGTTCCATTATTCCATCATTACAGGGTACACTATTTTGGATCTCGCTCTCTCTCTCTCTCTCTTTCTCTCCCCCCCTCTCTCTCTCATACATCCACAAAACATATTTTGGAAAACATTTCAATGAAAAATGTTCATCAGAATTCCCAACAACTCTACTTTAAATATTACGTGAATATTTTTATCAACATTTCAAACTTATTTTCAACATTCTCATCAAACCAAAAGATACTTTCTAAAGAGAACTGTAGAAATTAAAGGGTTACACCATGCTGTATTAAAACTACATTTTTTAATCAAAACTTCCTTTAGGAAGATGTGCATGGATTTCTAGGCCTGCATTTTTCTGTATCCAAATGTTATTCAGATCAGCAGGGCACACTTGGCAAGAGGGGGTTAACAAGGCCTCTGAAAGGCAGGCCATAAAGTTGTCATAGCCAATGCTCTAACAAAAACAACATAACTGAGCTACTTGCTGGGTTATGATTAACCCTTTTCAATCTGGAGTGTGCACAAGATCTGACAACTTTCAACATAACTCACTAAATAGATTAAAACTAAAATAATATTTGAAGAGGTATTGTCCAGCCCAACAGGAACACCAACTTTCAAACAAATATTTTCAAGAATATCATTTTGTTCTCTAGATATTTTCATAAGTGTCAGATTGTGAGTATGCTCTAGATGCCTTTGTGTTAAGGCACTCACAGGAAGAGGCCCAAGTGGAGCAGGCACTTCACAGCTATAAAACACAAAAACAATTTGTGGCTATGACTGGCAGTCTCTATTGGCCCTGACTTATATTTCCCAATCTGTCTGAAAGATATACAGTTTACTACAACAAACAAATACTCAAGAGTAATAAAGAAATAATATAGCTTTAGGAAATTGCTTGGTAAAGGATTTCCAGCCTATTTTTTTAGTTCACTAAGACATTTGTTTACTGCGGAAGCTAGTTGATTCATGAGAAGAAACCCAGTCCTCATACATATCAGCATGCAACATAACCGCTTGCCGCGTTGCAAGTTGAAAGTGAATTCAGCTAAAAATGGCAATCGTGCAAGCAGAACAAGACCATATAACTTGCTCCGCTTGGCAAGTAATGTTTTGGGCAGAGTCCTCGCAACGTAACTAGCATTTGATTTGTTTAACAGAGTGGCTGGGCTAGTGGAAGTGCCAGCGGGGCAAGTAAACTTTAGGGACAGCTAAAATGCCCCGCTCGGCAAATAATGTTTTGGAAGCTATATTGCACCCTGCATATGTCAAATATTATAGATACATCACTATGGTTGTCAGGTACATACATATATCTTTTGATTTGTTACCCAGAACTCAACCAACAACACTCCTTCCTGATCAACTCAAGAGCTATATTCTAAAAGTACCATGAATCAAGAAAGCATTAGTTAATAAATCTCCAGGCATGAGAGGGTTAAAGCAACCGGAAATTCATCTCATTCATAAACAATACATATATTATGCTAATGTTTCAGCCACCGACTGGTTTAAACAATGGTATGTTATAGCATGGTAATGCCAGGAAGCACAGGATAAGATAAACATATAGATAATTATGTTTTCCCTCCTGTTATCTGTCCTAGGCTTTATCAAAGGATTGGTGTGTCTGATCTACAGTATACTTATTTCACAATGTACAGAGTATACTCTCATCCACATGGCTGTATTAGCTGCTATTTCGCAGTCTACTGAGTCTACTATCTCCATTAAGGCTATACTATGTTCATAGGCTGTACTAGACTAGGTTCCTAGTCCCTAAAAATTGACATCCCCCTCTGTGCTGACCAAGCAGTGTGGTGCAGTACCAGGTATGGTAGATAGATGACACCACCGATCATCTCTGAGATTTTAGGGACTAGGATTTAAAGTTCTGAGGTCAGTAGGTCGGCCTATCTTTCCCATTGTAAGGGTTCAAGAAAAACGTTGAACTGGTCTTATTCAAACTGAATCCTGGTGAGATAAGTGTAAACTAAATAGATCACTATGGCCACCTAGAATATTTGGTGCTATGTAAGAGAAAAAACAACAGAAAAATGCATATGACAGCCTGGAAATCTAGGCTAAGGCTGTACTAGCTGCTACTTCACAGTGTACAGAGTATACTATCTCCACAGGCTGTACTGGCTGCTATGTTATTGCCCTGAGGCACATAACACAGACATTATATTAACAGCATCTTTATGGTCCCACACCGATACTTCAGCAACAGGCTTCCTCGTAAACACAGCTCTTGTACCACTTAGCTCTTCACCATACATGCCTGTTGATAGCACCAACAGAGAGCTGACTACATTGGTGACGCCTCGTAAGCACATTTTTGGGGTGATAATTAAAAAGAAAAATGTGAAAAGAGCAAATCCCACAACTTCCCTCAAAATATATTTATCAATCCGTTCTTTATTCTTAAGGTTTGTCAAAAATATCATAGTTACGAATGAATGACAATCTCAAAAGGAACTCTCAGGCCTAAATGGGTTAAACCACTCATGTTATTAAAAGTGCCCAAAACACCCAAAAAGGCCTATTTTGATGATATCTCTCTTACAAAAGCATTAATTTAATGAATATGCCAGGCACCCTCGGGAGGAAATAAACCATTTTGAATTCGCTGCTCAAAAATGGTGTTTTAAGGATTATCTGGTGTTTTAAGGATTATCATCATAATAAAAGCAGTCTGGAATATATTTGAAGGAGGTGTGTCAATCACAATGCTATCCTAAATACTCTCTCTCTCTCTCTCTCTCTCTCTCTCTCTCTCTCTCTCTCTCTCTCTCTCTCTCTCTCTCTCTCTCTCTCTCTCTCTCTCTCTCTCTCTCTTTACTTTGTGAGTATATGGTTCCTTCCCAAGTTATTTTCATGAGTATCATAGTTGCAGACGACACTACACTAAGTGAACTGGAATCAAGGTTGGCATGTAAGCTAGAGGCTAAGCTTGTTGATAACCCTGGCAATGCCGCAGATGAAATACTGAGTACCAGTGTGGATGTCGGAGAGTCCATACCACCCTTCCAAACAGACCTAGACTAGCCCCTAGCCTAAGCTATGATTTAGTCCTTTTTCTGTCTGCATCTCAGTTTGTTACTTAATGCCTTGGTGTAAGTTTCTTTGGTTGATCATAGATGGTCACTGACATAAGCTAAAACCATACAAAGACACCGGCACTTCCACCTGGTGAGTCAGTGTAGAACTTTATAGGTGTAGCAGGCATGTTTTGAGTCATTCAATTCAGTCTAGATGTGGGAGTGAATAAACCCCTAGGCTTAAGGCTAGGCTACGGCAAAGCCAGTCTGCACTGTATCACACACTTTGCAGTCACATATTGATTTATCAGACCCATTATCTGAGCATCTCCAGTAGGCAAATATTCCGGTGTCACACCCAATGGAAGGCATTGATCTCACATGACATGTGGCCCAAAGAATGAAAAATAGCCCTCTATGTTTTATTAGGGCAGTGATTTGCCAATTTCAGTCAGGGGTGGGGTAGGGGGGTGGATGATGATGAGTGTTTAAATCCTTCCATGTCTTGTGTTCTCTTTGAAAAGCATTTTCTGGATCTGTGATACTTTCGAAATTACAATTCAAATGAAATGTGACCTCTCAGAATATTTGAAGATGAGGTGTTGATTGACCCTGATCAACATTTCTCTTTCAAATATTTTTTTCTATAGATGATTTTGTTTGAGAGTGTTTGCCAAAATAGTCAGTCCTTTTTAAAGTGCTACTGGCATGAATGAATTAACAGTTTTTCGAAAAACTTAATGTCTGTTGACAGCATTTGAATTATTTTCATACTAAAGAAGATCCTGTCGACCTTCATATTTAAGGGACCGCCCCCATTGCCCAGCCATCTAATGCACTACACACTGACCGCTCACTTTGTCTCACCACTGTTGACGGTGAGAAGGTATGTGAGAAAGTTAACAGTGACTTGAGATCAAGTCAATTAGTTTCCCTAGGTGTTGAGGGTTCCTACATCATTGACAACTGGCTAGTTATACTTTATACGGAAGAGAATATTATGATGTAGGAAATTCTCAAATTCATCTTCAAATCCTATCTTAAGGGTTAACGCTTTTTTTACAATTACAGAGTATAACAGTTTCAATGTGACACAAAATACATAAAATCACATTGATTCTGAAGATTCCCAAAAAACATCTATGATTTTCCATGCGATAAGGGCCTGACTGGCCCCTATAGCATCTTAGGTTACAGGTAACACCCTGAGGTGTGCTAGCTATGTTGGATCAAAAAGTGGTAATGCGGCACAAGTTAT
This sequence comes from Maea johnstoni, assembly GCA_963942565.1. Lineage (NCBI taxonomy): Eukaryota > Metazoa > Annelida > Polychaeta > Spionida > Magelonidae > Maea > Maea johnstoni. Next base: position 39,780,680 of record OZ012685.1, on the reverse strand, counting down.
GCTGGCTTGTTTTGCTGATATACAGCTAGAAATAGCTCCTCCCTTAGGGTTATTTTGTTGTTTCTAACTGCTAACACCATATCAAGTATATCAATTTTCATATATATTCTCTACTTATTTACCTATATATATATATATATATATATATATATATATATATATATATATATATATATATATATATATATATATATATATATATATATATATATATATATGTATATATATATATATATATATATATATATATATATATATATATATATATATATATATATATATATATATATATATATATATGCATGTATATATAAATGTTTATCATGCTATGCAATATTAAACCCTGCAAGTTAGGAATCCATAACATTGGCGTGTTCTGTATGCCAAGACTCTAGTACATCTATCTGTTTAAATTTAGTGTATTTAGCATGTTTTTGTTGTTTACAAGAGCTTATATCAACATCAGAAAAACTTAGGTATGGCAGAGACCCTTCCTATTCATCACCAATAGGTCACCCTGCTTTCAGCAGCAGGAGAAAAATGCTTACACTTAATGCATCAACACCATTACACAATGCTTCAGTGTTACTTTAAAATACTTCTTTACAGAAAATACTTCAATGCTTGACACATGTCCTTGATCTGAGTAGTAGCTATCTGTTTAACTCACTCATACCTGTAGACCTAAAATCACAATGTTCATTTGAATCGCAATTTTCATTTTGGATATGTTTATCAAAATGTACATTCTTAGGAGATATATTTGACCTATTTGCACCTACTTGGCCACACACTGACCTGACCTGGCACCTTTGAACATAATTAACCTCAACAGTTTGTAAATAATGCATGAAAATTAACTGAAGAGAGATCATTGAATGCGGAAGGACAGATTTTTTTCATAATATTGCACTGCATGATAACAAGATATGTTCATGAGTGTGAGATAAATGTGTACCTTAACCCTTTCAATGCTGAGGCTTCTTTCGCCCAATGCACAAGAATGCAAATATTTATGAAATTCATCCTAATTAACCTGGTCATGTGGGTATTCATAGGAAAGCTCTCATTAAGTACTCTCAGGAGAGTATCCATGTGCCAGGGTTTTAATCATTTTCCAGGATTTCTGCATGGTTTTGTATTGGCCAAAGCAGCCATCAGCAGCATAAGGTTTAAAGATGTGAATGGCTTGAAATAGTGAGGAACACATGTGCCAGGGTTTTAATCATTTTCCAGGATTTCTGCATGGTTTTGTATTGGCCAAAGCAGCCATCAGCAGCATAAGGGTTAAAGATGTGAATGGCTTGAAATAGTGAGGAACACATGTGCCAGGGTTTTAATCATTTTCCAGGATTTCTGCATGATTTTGTATTGGCCAAAGCAGCCATCAGCAGCATAAGGGTTAAAGATGTGAATGGCTTGAAATAGTGAGGAACACTCTTGGCATGAATGGCTTGATATATAATCATCATCACAGTTGAATGGTTGCAATGAGAGGAAGAGGTCAAACAAGTGACCTAGCTGACTGAGGGCTTAATGTTACCTGAGAGAAGTAGACAGGGAGTGGGCACTGGTCATGAATCATCAAATTTCGCTGCCTCTCACTATCTGACCTAGATATGATGCCATCCCCCAGCCAGCCAGTGCATGCTTACTGCACAGATCACATGACCAATACAACCCCAGGCTACAGCGCGTAACCCGAGCCGCAGATGCCGTAGAGGCTAGCATGCAGTACCTAGGGGGTTGCGGATCAAGGGGATGTATTTCTCTGATGTTACGTACAAATCCCTTCGTCACACCACGAAAGAAGGGGTAACCCCCTCCCCCCCCACTCAGTGGCATGACTACTGGAGTGGAGATAGGGGAATCAGGGACCTTCAGCTCCTCACTTGTGTCATGCATGCCCTTGTATAGCCAAGAATTTAGGCTGGCAAGCATATTTTGACACTGACTTCATTTTGACACTGGCTACACCATTGTCATTGAGATCAGATGTATTTACTTTTGCCTCACCAGGTGATGTGAGTGTGAGAGGGCCCTGCCGGAGATTGACCATTAGATGGGAAGGCCATATGTCGCCATCTATAGGTCACAGTACTATACTATTGGTGGTTAATTCAGAGGATAAGTTAAATTTCGATAGCAAGAAACAGTGGGTATAGCTGTCAAACATCTGATACAGATACTTGGTAGGGGTGGAGTTGTCCTTCAAATGACGCATTGTTGCAAGAAATGATAGAGGTTACTAAACAAGTAAGACTTAATTGTGTACTCAGAAATTTTATCATACTTACATCCACTATGTTAGGCTATAATGGGTCCCATATATGGGTATGTCAATATATCCGGATGCAATCAGGGCAAATACTGATCTGTCATGTGTAGCTGTTGTTGTTCATAGATAGTTTATTGTCCAATCCAGTTAATGACACTCATTACATGCAATGCACAAGTATTAAAAATCTGGCCAGCCACAAAGGCTTATAATGGACCAAATGTGATCATAAATATACTTATATACATTATCATATAGACATAGATTAGTCGCCACAGACCAATTACCATTGGGTCCATTGTAAAGCCCTGGACACAACTAATATCGCCTCAGTGTGATGTCACTAGGAAACAGACAGATGAGGGCGATCAAATTTTATAATATTTTGTCACCCAGGAGTGGTGAGTAGGCTATTGAGCAAGATCTGCTGGTTGCGCATCCTGTGATCAACATTCGTAGTGAACTTTAACATCCAGCGGGTAATGTATGCTTGGCCCCCCATAGGGTGTCTATATATGGAACACCCCACGCCACCCGCCCACCCGCCTACCTTCAGGATGTCAGTTCATAAAAATATCTCAGGAAGCAATAGGCACAGGCCAACAACCATTTAAGCCTTCCAATGCTGAGGCTACTTTCGTCTGAGGCACAAGAACTCAAAAGATTTCGAAAATCATCAAAAAATTTAGATGATTTTAAATCCTGTCATGTTGGAATTCATTGGAAAGCTCTCATTGAGTACTAACATATGAGTACCCATTTGCCAGGGTTTCAGCCATGTTTTAGCTTTTTTCACATCATTTTGCATTGGCCAAATTAGCCATCAGCAAGCACAAGGGTTAACTTTATTGGAATGCATTATAACTTATGCATACCTTAAGTTTCCCTATAGATACAAACATGTTTAGTCTGGAAGATATTGATACTTCCACTTTTTAATAATTACAATTTTTGTGGGATGAGGGTGGCCCAATTTTCTGAAAATACCAACAAAGCAAAGTAAATGTTACCCAGATATCCTGCCAATTACAAATGTTGTGACATAGCGACCATTGAGAGCCGGCCAGTGAGATTGTGGCAATCCTATTGCGATTGTAATATGCCCAGAATAATTGTGATTGTAATTGTGATTGTGAAGCAAACAAAAGCATTCCTAAGCAATAGTTAGATGCCTGATTAACAAAACGAATGAAACTGGACTTATAAGCATCATAATCAATTGTGACAACTATCTATCTTGTTGATCATGTGACCTACAGCCAGACAATACTAGAAACTAAAGAATAAAGATGTATGAAAAAAAAGAAAATGAAGAATATTTGCACGCTGGCTTCTGATTCTGATTTCTCCTTCAAATATTTTACTAAAGTTGTCTTTGTTCATATCTAAGATATCCTAAGAAAACCTTACTAGTACGGCAATTCTGAGATGTAGCCGGCATGGCTGCATGGTTAAGACATCATCACTGTAGCATGGGTGCCACTCAAGGCATACCACACTAATCATTGCAGTATGTGTCTACACTGCTGGCACTACAAGCCTGGGATACCTCACATGCCATACATCACGGCCTAACAACTCAGGTGATGTACAGCCCAAGAGCTACTGACATGTGTAGTACACTTTAAGTGGTAGGATGTTCTAGCTGCTGCTTCACTCTGTCAAAGACTGAGGATACATCAGGACAGACCCTATGTATGAAACAAAAACAGCACTTGGTAAAACTAACTCTTCCAATGCTCAGGCTACTTTCTACCAAAGCACATTGTGCAAAGATTTTAGAAAACCATCTAAACCATGTCATGTTGATATTCATTGAAACTCAGATGAGTACTCACATGCCAGGGTTTCAATCATTTTTCAGGTTGTCTGCATTGTTTTGTGTTGGCCAAATTAGCCACCAGCAGCGTAAGGGCTAAGCATCAAACACAGCACATGGAATACCTTTAAGAGCACGGAAATCACTTTTTGCGAGTGGTCCTTTAAAGTACATCAAACAGGAACCATCTGGGTACAAGAGTACTCAGTGAGAGCTATCCAATGAATACCAACATGACAGGGTTTAGATTGTTTTAAAAAATCTTTGCGTCTTTGTGCTTTGTAAAAAAGTAGCCTCAGCTTTGGAAGGGTTACTACCTGACCAAATCCAGCTTTTAGTGAGAAATAAATCAATGAGAACTAGATGATGCCAAAATGAAACAAAGTACTTACCAAAACCGATTTCTAGTTGAGAATCGTCCACCTTTTTGGGGTTGCAGAAGTCCTTGTCTGCGACGTAAGCGAGAATGACCAGAATGGGGAAGAAGAGTAGGGTGATAATGGCTTCCCATAGGTCGACGTAGTTTGGCGTGATAAGGACCAGGATGATGATGAGCCAGATGTAGGCGAATATACTAAAGAAGGCAGTCACGGCGAACACCTTGATGCTCTTGACGCGACGGATATCCTGAGACGGGATGGCCATCACGCACACCGCGATGATCACCAGGAGATTAAAAGCGGCCGAACCGACAATGGTTCCCGGGCCCAGTTCTCCTGCTTTGAACTTGTTTTTCACGATGATCTCAATGCAGGAGAGGAGAATTTCTGGGGCGCTGGAACCCAGAGCCATGAGAGTCAAATTGGCAACAGTGTCATTCCACACTTTCACCTCAATATCTTCCACACCTTCGGGAGCAGAAGGGTTGGCAACTTTGATGATTCGCGTTTTACTCGTGATTTTTTCAATAGCGCACATAAAAACGTCAGCAACAATGGCTACTCCAAGGAAGCACCAAAAGAGCCCTAAAAGATAGATTGTACCCCTGGCAGCCAATGGCCAAGTGTACTCATTGACGAAGGGCATAAGAAGTCCCTTGTCGTGACATTTGTATTCATAAATGTTCGGACACGTTGTGTTATTCATCTTGGCTGTTTTGTTTCACTTATCAGATTGGAACTGTTCCTTTGCTTTTGCTACTCCACCTGAAAATAACAAGAGAAACAATAGTATACATACGTTCATAACAAATAGTTCAATCTTCAAATGTATTATCTAGAATTGATATTGCTATAAGGTTCTTTTGAGACAACCACCTTTTTGTACAATTCAAAAAATAAGAAGACCTACCACATTCCTCCTTTTAAGCGCATGTTGGGGGAGGGTCTGTGGGTTAAACAGAGGAATATGGTATGCTATGCTATGTCCCATAAGTTAAGTGAAGGATGACTCAGTATGCCCGGTAAAGAAAAAGGTGCACATATAACTATTCTACCAGTTGCAGACCACTGCATGGGGTTGTGCATTCTTACCAGTGTGCTAGTTTGTGAATTCAGTATAAGTTGCTAGAGATACAAGCAATCCAATGCAATTGTCCTTTAACCATGGTATTTCATCACTGATATCACTCTATCATTGTCAAGTATTTGAGTTTTTAACAGTCTTTTTTAATGTTCACGTGTCTAGTTATTTAAGTTACACTATTGGGTGAATCAAAACTGAGGTACCATGTAAAAACTGCCTTCAAAAAGGTACACAATACCACAATCATAGGGCAGACATCCTAAAAATAGGATCAAATTACCAGCATGGCCTTCATAATTATCAAATATTTCATCACTGATACCACTGTATGATTATTGTGCAATTGTCGTATTTCACAGTCTAGTTCACTTAGTAAATGCACCCATCCATGTCTGTAAGGGAAAGCTCCATTAGATTGTTACAGCATACATTCAAAATGTATTGTCCTTTAAGCTGCACAATGAATAATAGCCCTGCTTCAAAGTATATTTATATTCCTGCTTCAAAGTCTATTTATAATCAATTATCCTTCAAATGTTGTTCTGGTCATGAAAAAAATGAGAGTACCACAAGAAAAAATATTTAAAATAACAACACAGAATTCAGATCACACATGCAATTTGAGCAACCATAAAAGATTTAAGAGAATATTAAACATAAATACATATAATTAATCCCAGATCAAAGATAAGAAAATATGGCATCTTAGTCAAGCAAAATGTTTAACCCTTATCCTGCTGGTGGCTAATTTGGCCAATACAAAATGCTGCAAAAACCTGAGAAAATGACTGAAACCCTGGCAAATGGGTACTCATCTGAGAGTACTCAGCGAGAGCTTTCCAATGAATACCAACATGACATGGTTTAAATGATTTTCAAGAAATCTTTGCATCTTTGTGCTTTGAACGAAAATAGCCTCAGCATTGAAAGGGTTAAAATGCATGTGTTCATACCACAGCCTTTTTGAAGGTCTCTATTCATTTCTAAACGATGACACATAAAACTTTATGGATCTTGAGAGGAATTTCAAGGTCTATAAATGCTGGTACTCACTTGTGCCTACTCCACATTTTTCATGTCTACGAATTTAATCCTATGAAAGGATGTAATGCAGTATTCATGAGTATTCCATAAATTCCATAAACTAAGCCACAAACCAATAACCCCAACTCTCCTATGCCATACATCACCTGGTTCTAGTCTATTGCTGTCTGCTGTCAGAGCAGCCGCCACCAATAACACAAGCCTAATTGGCCAATTGATCACCCTGAGCAGGGCAATTGATGGATACTGCTGATGCTCATCCCTGAGGCATTGAAGATGTATTACCAAGGACTAGGGAGGCTGAGTCTCACCACGAATGTCGATAACCGGATATGCAACGAGCAAATCTCGCTGGACAGCCTAGGCAAGACTCCTAGCCCAGGTATTGATGAGAACCATTCTGCGCATGTGCATGAGACACCTCCTCTATAGTGCAAAGAAAACCAAGAGCCCTCATTTGTCTCTGTCTCCTAGTGGTGTCACACCCAGACTAGATTCGGTGAGATTAGGTGTGTCCTGGGGTTTATAATGGGTACTACGGTAATTGGCCTGTGGCCACCAATCCATGTTCTTTTCATCTAAGGTTTCACTGATGTGTGACCATCCCTGCTCCTAACTTCAACATGGACAGTATGAAAAGGAGGGTCAAGGACTAGAAGGGTTGACAGGGTAAACATGTTGTAGACTAGTGGTAAAAAAGCTTTCTATTGATACGGCCAAAATTATCCCATAAGCCAACTGACTGGTGATGCAAACTTTTTATGGCAAGACCATATTGGACCCGATACACCCTGGGGACTAATTACCCAATTAATTAGGCTTTGATGAGATTGGCTCCAAATATTACAATGGTTTGATTGTTTTTACTTCCAATGACAAGTGCAATTCATAAACATCCAAGTTCATTACACTGACCTCTATCCAATTAACAGATGTCGAACAAACTAAACAATCAAATCAGATATTGATTACTGTAAGATTCTACTTAAAGAGTGAATCAAAGTTTTCAACTATGTAATTTTAGTTTCTTTTAATCTAAGAGAAGTCAATCATTATTATTACTCTCAGCTAGTACTGAAATATATATATCAAGGGAACATAGAAATTAGTTGTATATGAGTGTAATGACCCATTTATTTCTAGAGCGCCTAGCTACCACCAAGTGTTGTCTGGTCCTACAATACTTATAAAATATTTACGTCATCAGGCAGGAATTCACCAATATTTGAAGGAAACATGTTGGTTGGGCTCTGATCAGCATCTTTTCTAAAAAGACCCAAATTAGTTTTGGGCAGTTTTGGAAAAACAGATATGAGCCAAAAATGTCTTGCTTATAATTAAGTTGATGTCATTCTTACCAAAGAACAAACTTTTAAAAAATAATCAATTGAGAAATGTTGTTCAAAAAACAGATACTTCTGAAGAAGATCTCCAGTTATGAACAGATTAAGCTTAGTGTATAGCTGATGAAAAATACTAGTGGTTTGGTATATAACCACATACAATGAATTTCACCAAGCACAAACGTGCAGATACCATGATTTTTATCAATACTGATATGAGTCACTTAGCAAGGCAAATGGAAAATATCGAAGCCTTTTGTTCGATAAGCCGACATGCTGCCTATTGTTGTCTAGGTCTATTGTCATACAGCATCATGTCGATACATGTATTTTTTGTTCAGCTGGCTAGATACTTATATTGAACAGAAGACTGACATGTTATATTACATCTGATGATGGATAATGACATGGAAACATTCAATAATGCAATAACCTATTCAGGATATCTAGGGACACACAACAAGTGAGATAAAATATACATGTACCCAACACCTGGCACATGAATACCCTAAAAAAGGGGTTATAACAGAGCATGATTGCTTTAAAGAGGACACACTAGCTCTATCCCACCCTTGAAATTGGTTTTGGAAATTCTTCAGACCATTAAACAGTTTTGAAACTGAAAAATGTGTAAGCTACTTAAAACCCAAACACCAAAATTCATTACCTACAGAAATAAATCTATTCAAAAAAATCACATGGAGTTTTGTCCGCCTGAGTGTTAAAAAATCTGTTTCTCCAACTGCAATTGGGATGTTTCATATATATGGAATCTATAATGCCTTCCCCTCCCATGCCCAAGGTTGGGTATGGGGACCTTCTTGTGCTAGCAACTCATTTCCTTGAGTACATGCAGTCATAAAATATTCAGAGTAAGAATTCACCCAAGGTTCTATTCTGGTGGGTAAATAGCCTGAAGACGATACCATGGTAGAAGTAGCCATTGCCAGGTGCCAACAATATAAATTCTGTAACAATGGGTATTAATATTCTATCAGGTCCAGAACCCTTTCAGGTAACGTCCCTCAAGAGATTTGCTTTCAATCGGTCCCAACAAATTGAGCAAACCTGTTAAGCATTATACCAATATACCCTGAAGGGGATATGAATCTATGAAAAAATTGGTGTGTTGGAAGTTCATCAGGCACTTGCCTTGAACTTGGTTGAACTAAGTCACAGCTCACAAGTCCTCCCAACGATCTGTCTCAAAGCAGAGAAATAATACATCCCCTTGATCCGCAACCCAATAGGTACAGCATGCTAGTACCTAGGGTATGTGCGCCTCGGGTTACGCGGTTTAGCCTGGGGAGGTATTGGTCACGTGATTTGTGCAGTAAGCAAGCAGCAGAGAGACTGACTGGCTGGCTGGGTATACAGACTGTCATCCTATCTAGGTCAGATAGGTTGCCGAGGCAGCGAAATTTGATGACGCATGCACTGTGCCCACTCCCTGTCTACTCCTCTCAGCTCAAAGATAATCTTGTATTTCCGTGGCCAGGCCAAACCATGGAGAAGCTTAGGATAGAGAAAGATGCTTGAGGATTTGTTAAAATCCTTATATGCATTGAAAATAAATGTGAAATTGTCACTATTCCTTGATTTAATATGGCTGAAAAAAAAGACCCATACTAAAATGCTACTATCCAAGAGTTCTTCAAAATACAATAACCATTATTTTAAGACACATGGCATTATTTATATTCAGCTGAAACGTGCAGCGCTCATTAAGTAGGTTAGTGGGAGGATGGGAGTGGATGTGCCAGCAGATTTATGTGAAGCAGGCATATTACATGACTAATACTCTATGTAAGGAGACAAACAAGAAAAATTGTCATTGATGCTATTAGGAACAAATTGCAGCATAGGAGATACCTGTAACCCATTCATGTGTGTAGCAGCACCAAAAAGGCAACTATTTTGGTAAAATCTTTGTGGTCAGAGCATTGTTTTGAAATAATATCAAAAGCTCAAACCACAACTCTCCTTCATTTTTTTAAAGAATTTATGATTAACTCCAAAGTTAAACTATTGAAGGTCCAGATCATACTTGTATTGTCAGAAAGATCTCTAGGTACATTTGGTTAACCTTTCCAATGCTGAGGCTACTTTCGTCCCAAGGACAAGGATGCATAATTTTTGAAAAATATCTAAACCCTGTCATGTTGGTATTCATTGGATAGCTCTCACTGAGTGCTCTCAAATGAGTACCATATGCCAGGGTTTCAGTCATTTTCCAGGTTTATTTGAGTCATTTTGTATTGGCCAAACTAACCACCAGCAGCATTAGGGTTAATCCATCTAATGATAATAAATATTTATCGTACCTAATATATATGGCATTGGGGAGCTTTTTTGACATAAAGTGAGCAGACTAAGTAATAACATGATGGTAATGATGCACATTTTGTTGGTTGCTACATGTAGTCATGTACCATAAAGGAATGAGTATGAAATTTAATTAAAGAAGTTTATCATGGCAGCATAATGGCCATGCAGGCCTCTCTTGGTAGCTGTGCATCAAGTAACAAACTTATTAAAGAAAATTAATACATTATTTTTGTTATCCCAAGTCAATTTTTCAAAAGGTACTCATGCAGGTACTGTTTCACATCATTGAATTTTTTTTTGTTTTATGTTGTCTCTTTATGATATTCAATTGTTATAATATAAACATCCACAAATATCTATAATAAAACAAGGTACTACACCCAACAGTTTCATAACCTCATATTAACCTCCTAAAATCAACCTAAATATTGACCATAAAATATTACAGTGATGCAAATCTCTCTCTATTATTTAGGTATTAGTTTTAGGAAAATATGGTATTTATTAAACTATGGTATTCAAACCTGCACTGCAGACAGATTATTGATTCAGGTTAGGTGGAGTAACTATGACCAGCATAATAAATTAACCCTTTCTTACCTAGTTCCTTTTGAAACAAATTAAAGAAATCTGTCACTTTCAATAATAACTTAGAAATGTTGTAGGAGAATAATAAGTGTAGGAGTTCACCAAAATATTTGTAGGAGAGCTATTATTTGGGTTCTGGTTAGCTGTTCTTCTTCAAACATCATCCAAAATATACTTCCAAGTGTAAGATACTGGTGAAATCATAGTTAAGTCTTTTTGTAAAGTTATAGCCAAAAAGAGCAACCAATTAGATTGCTGCCCAGTGCCCCCATGTAAACAATCCAAAGAGGAGAGCCTCTTGAGTATGAGTACTATCACGACTTGTAAACACATCACACTGCCTCTCACATCAAGTGCTTTTTGATTCATAGGTCACAGGTCTTGCTATTTGACATGGCATGTATAATAAATACACTCGGAGATAGCCTAGCTCCTAGGCTTTACTGTGTTTTACTTTGCTAATATATGTAAATGTATGCCTGCACCTATATTACATAGAATTAGGGACTTATAGCCTACTGTGTTGGCTATTCAGTTCACACGATTGCCACATGAGGGGGTTGTAATGGTAGTCTAGTACAACAAAAACATTGACCAATCAGCAGCGAGATTCAGAGTGGAGCTGATGATAATGGATTAAACCACACTCATCAATGTAACAGGAATTTGTTTTGTCATACATGTGTAGCATATACAGTACTCAGGATAAGGGCACATAAGTACAAATGGAGGTAATATCCAATAAGTGGTGAATTATTCATCTGGAGGAACTGCTATTCATTGAGCAGTGAAGAGCTACATACAATAATAAACATACTTGCTTAGTGATAGCCATGCCTGGGCAATTGGTGATATCAATAATGTCATAGGATATGTGGTACGTCCTGATCATAGGAGACATTGCTTACCACATTTGGTTAGCATGAGAAGGGCAAATAACTAAACTTATACTTTCTCTTTTGCCATTTAAAGTGAGACACCAGTAGTCTGCAGATGCAGTGGTTCATAGAACCACGCTTCACAGAAAGATTTAATATTTTCATCATAGAAAAAATCCCTAAAAGTCCATTCTTTCAAGTTACAGGGGCTGTCCAGATAGCTGAGTAGTCTAAGCATCGCTAGAGGGTTTACTCCCTGTCTGGTAGTTAGAATATGGCATCATGATCTCAAGTGATCTGTATTGGACTCTATACTCCCTCCATGCCTTGTTATTTCAGATCTGCCCAAGAGTAAGAGTGTGCCAGTATAATATCCCGTCATCTGGATGAGTAGATCCTCTTGTCTATAATGCAATATACATAGCAGCAGGTTCTACTCTCAGCCTGGTATTCTCAGATCAGATTTGGAGTAATCAAATGGCTGTATGAACCCATGTGATCCGAATCAGAAGAACCCCACATGTATGCAAGACCTATGTAGTAAATAGCAGTATTGCCTGGTACATCTGCCTTAAATATCGTGAGTCAGTGTGGCATCAAAATCTCATGTGATCTGAGCTTGAAGACTCCTTCACCTATGCGGTAGGTAGTAGCATGAGGTTCCATTCCCTATACTAGTATATCATACTCTCAGGCCTACCAACAAAATCTCATGTGGTCTGAGCCAGAAGACTTCTTCACCTATGCAGTAGGTAGCATGAGGTTCCATTCCCTATATATAATACTCTCAGGCCTGGCATCAAAATCTCATGTGGTCTGAACTAGAAGACCCCTTTACCTATGTGGTAGGTGGTATAGGTAGGTAGTAGCATGAGTTTCCATTCCCAGCCTAGTACTCTCAGGCCTGGCGTCAAAATCTCATGTGGTCTGAGCTAGAAGACCCCTTTACCTATGCGGTAGGTAGTATAGGTAGGTAGTAGCATGAGTTTCCATTCCCAGTCTACTGAGTCTAGTACTCTCATGCTTGCCTAGGAGTGAGAGTGTGTGGCAGGGGGGGGGGGGGGGGGGGTGTAGTGTTGAGTAATGAACCCTGTTCACACAATGAGGGATGCTGACTGGTCTCCAGGTAACCCCTACCCCCTGGTGCCAATTACAGCCAGGTGATGTGAGGAAGATCTCACCTCACAATGCCCTCACATCATCACCCTGGCCGCATCTCAACAACAGGCCCACTCGACCTGCCCATACAGAGCTGGGGTGTAAGGGAATTCCCTATTGTATGGAACTAATTACTTAGTTCATCACTATGACATCAGGGTAACAGAAGTTAACACCCATTCTCTTCTTGTCCTGGGAAGGCCACCATCTAGACTCTTTCTTGTAACCACAACAAGAAATGACATATCTCAACTGAAGATGGCAGCATAGTCATCAATAAGGTGCAGGAGATAACTTGGTGTCTACTGCAGTTCCTATGGCTCCATCTTTAGAATGAAAATAAAACTAAACCCAGACTAAATTGATCTTATGTGTAGATCATATGGGCAGGCATAGTAGAAAGTTGCCTAAATAAGTACCTGCCCAGTCCTAGGCCTGTCTGCCATATAACAGGAAAACAGTCTGTAAAAAGTGTATGCAGCAGTCAGTTCGGCTGCCAGCACTAGGTACCCTCCCCTGGTGACCAAAATGAGAATTAAATGCAGGGTTGTGTTCTCAGGGTCAGTGGTGTACAACCAAACCCATAAATCATAGAAAAGTAAGAGTGACCAATCCTTGCCAAATCTATACTTACGCTAGTGGCTGTATGTAATATAGATACTGGCCTATATATGGCTGCTATATGTGTCCTTGGAGTCAACACTGGGCAAAACAGCTTGATGACCACATGTAGTGAAACACTTCCAGTCACTGGTCAAAACCCAAATACTGACCATAGTTGACCATACTAACCTAGTTACATCCACCAGATGGTCATCCCAGCGGCTACCACTGGCCTGTAGGAATGTGACCTGTTCAATCCATCTAAACATGCAGGTTACTTATAACATATGGAAATATCAACAAAGATTTTTGGCTGGCATGCTTTTGGGCAAATACAGCCCTTCAGAAGAATGGGGCTGACTCTAAAAGAAAATGGAATGATCCATTGTGATACACAATCATAACTTTTTAAGCATCTTGCTTGTCTGTAACTGCCAAAAATAACTAACCCTAGGCACAAAAGGCTTAGCATGCCTTAGAGAAAAATGAATACTCAGTCAGGTTAACAAAATCAAGTCACTTATTTGGAGATTAAACATGTGTTATTAATGCATGAGATAAGGTCACCTATTGTTAAATCCTGCAGAGCATATCAACGGTTACAAAATATTGATTGACACAATTAGATACATTGTACATAGAAACTGCAAGTATGTGTCAATAACAAGATGAAATGAAAGCTACCTGCAGAATAGATGGTGTCCATAATAGTGGGGGGGGGGGGGGGGGGGTACATCCATCCTGGATGTACAAAGAACCTTGATCCCTGATCCACTGACCAAAGATTATTCCTCAGAAAGAGACCCTCCTCACTATGTTAGTGATGTTTAGTTAAATACTAAAATCTACATGTGCAGAATAAGGTCATATTATCATTCACAATCAATAAACTACATTTCCCCTGTTTTAGACCGTCTTTTCTGGTCTCTTCGCAGGCCTAAGTCTTCTTTGCTCCAATCTCTGTCAAAACCAAAACAGAGTTATACATAAGTAGGCCAAATGATGAAGGGCCTTCGTATTAGGATCTATAGCCTTGTAGGCTTAGATTATTGAATATGACACATGCATGGGGCACTGAAGAAACAGTGCCAGTGGTAGGACAATCATAACCAGATAACCTACTTACCTGACACTAAGTAAATTCATGCCGTACCCTTAATTGCACTATGTTTGGTGACAACGTGCGGCACTGCCCAGTATAACTATAGCACCAATCAATGTACAGTAGGTTTAAGGTTACTGAAGCATCATTACAAACGGTATGGTATCACTTACCTTCCTTATCAGGTATAGATAGTAGTTGCCTAGTGACACGACGCCGTTTTTTACGTACTGGGGCGTCTCACAGGCGCTCCGGTGTAAGGTAGCATTGCGGTACTGTTTAATATGCGTCCATGGTAATATGTGTGTAGCGTGCACCACTGGGAATATAAGCACTGGTGGTGATACTACATTCGTAATGAGCGGATCCTGCTGCCTGGTCAATGTTTCTCGGTTGCTATTTACAACCAGCCTCGTTTTCGACATGAAGTCCCACACGGTCGCAGTTACCGATCGACCGGTGTGCAGCCTACACGCTACAGGCGTTTTCATTCGCGTTTATAAATAGTACAAGTGGAATGACCGCAAGAAAGCTCCTTAGTTCAGCTTTCGTTGGTATTGTCCATTTCTATATAACAAACAAGTATCACCATTTGATTTCTCAGGTCAGCTGAACGGATAATTAAGAAAATAATACCTTTGCAACTGAATGACACAGGCATTCGTCTTTATCTTATTGTGACACTAGGAAATTTCAGTTTAATTTTCCTGAAACTTACAATGAACAGAGAAAAAACCAGTTGTCATAAAAAAACGTTATTCTTTTTTGTTTGATTTTTCTGGGTTTTTTTGAAAAATTAAATTGCAATTTATTTTATGAATACCCCGTTCTCCATTATTTTCTTTGAGAATTTTTTTTATCCCTGCAGAGGTACTGTCACTGCCTGAAATACTGTTCTGCTAATTAAATATGAAAGCATGTTTTTGCTGTTATATAGCAATTTTGGGGCAAACTCAAGTAACGTGATTTAACCCCAAATCAGTATAAGTCAGACTTGCCGAGTTTCATTTTCATCAATAATAATAATAATAATCATAATAATAATAATCATAATAATAATGATGATGATAATAAAATAATAATAATAACAATAAAACACCTGAAGAAAATGACATGCCATTGAGTTAGTCCCTGAACCACAGGCGGTGGAAATTTGTGAAATAGGACTTTTTGACAGAAATTGGTAAAAGGTGGTACAAAAGAGGTACCAAATTAGGAACAAACTAGCACATTCTTATATAAGATGCTGTCGAGCAAGAGTTCTCAATTTAGACAGACTATTGGTCATATATATCTTCTGGAAATAAGTCAAATAATCAAATTTCAATAAAAAATTAAATCACTTAAGCCTAGACATGTCTCCTAGAATACTATCTAGAATAGTCAGGTATGTTCATAATAGTACAAATTTAGTTAAAAAGGTATTTTTGTAGCCAATTTCTTTTTTGGGGTAGTAATGTTAGACTACCATGTTTGAGTCACTTTTAAACTTACTTCTGCTAATTTTGTAAAAATTAGATCACTCCTAAACTTCGCCCTACTAAGCTACGTCAGGCCAAAATAGCAACAACATATAATCGGTGAAAAATACTATCCATACCGAGATTATAGAGTTGAAATTATAAAGATAATTCATTGAATACAAACAAACGAATATGACTAGAATACTTGGAAAAAGACACGTGGAACATGAATCGCAGCTATAGTCTAGAATATCCACTTCTGGAGACAACATATCTAGAAAGTAGTACAATATAAGATTTAGTTCCTCCTCTCGCCGCCAGGGGTGTCTAAAATAAGAATCAATTGATAAAATGACTAGTGTGATAGCTACTATATCTGCTGAGGATGCACTCTATTATAAGAAAGGTTTTTATTTGCAATGCCGCAGACGACGCGTGAGAAAGTGTAGTAATATGTTGCTATTTTGATAAACTTCCAAGTAAGCACACGCTTATTTGAACCTGAGGTGCCCCTTCTATGTGTGTTCATTGTTCCCCGCTTTACTTGATAGTTGAATAAAGACTGCAGCTGGGAGTTTATACCTTGAGGGTAACGTGACCCAAACTGGTCCATCGACAGACCCTCGTGTACATAGATAACTATTTTGTGAAGCGAAGCACTTTTATTATCACATAAGATTAAGAGGAACCCATTGTTTTCCGCAATTCATATAAATTGTCTGCATTTTCACCTTGAATTCAGGGGCTATTGTCATCAGCCCTAGAAAAAAATGTTTGTTTCCTGTAACGATCCGAAAAAAATAGGGGAGGTAGATCGGAAAAACAATTTTTTGCATTATTCTTTATGGTCAAAAGTGTGTGTTTTATCAGGAACTATATAATTTTAAGTCTATACTTCCTGGTTTTATGCATGTTTTACGTTTTATTGAGAGTTGGGATGGCGGCAGGGATTTTTTTGAATAAAAACTTGTTAGGGTAGGGTTACAGGAAACAAACAACTTTTTTAGGCCCCAAGAAGAATGCGTCTTCCAACCTCCATGACAGTTTCATCCATTTCATGCATTGTTTTGTTGTGAGGCTACATTGGCCAAGTAGTAAAAATAAGTGTTGATCGTTTGTTTCTGTTGAGTTTACAGTCTGTCCGCAAATATATTTCAAGCATTATTCTTTGTGATGAGTTATGTCCCATGTTGCCCTGTAGGTGGAAATGGGTTACATGGTACCTAATAAGTACATGGGTTCACCCATGAACCCCTCTCTCTGGTTAAGTAGGCAGAGTCAAGCATGATGAGCATAGAGCACGATATGACGACCATCTGGCTGTGCCGTCGAAATGGGATCCATGTAGGGCGCCGCATGGAATACAGGAGGTTGAAGGGTGGGGTTCATTTTGCGTCAGGTTTCGCAGTAGACCAAATGCGAAGAGCGCAGGACCTGGTAACTTCGTTAGAGTAAATCACTCTGAATACAGTGAATAGGGGAGTAGCCTCACTTCGGACGGAGTTCTCTGAGTAGCGTATGCATCGGGGATTAATTGAATTCAAATGTGGATGAGCAGAACGGGGAAGGGGCTCACTTGCAAAAGATTCCCACCCCACCCTTCCCCCTAGGGTATCGGGGCTAAGCTACCGCCTTGCACTATAGAAGCACGGGATGCAGCTATCACGTTGTAGAGATTCCACAGTATCATATTTTGGGGTTAAATTTCACCTTGAATCATGGGTATGGAGACGGGATCCACCCTAAAAATATTTTACAACACCAAAGGGTATCGGGGGTTGGATTTCACCTTGAACCATAAGCTTACAGCTTTTGCCTAGGCTGAGTAGTGAGGGGCCTTGAACGGGGAGTAGGCCCAAATATAGTATATAATATACTCTGTGCGCTTTGTAAATACTTGAACTTCCAACTCATTACTCTTATTACTTTTCTTTTTTATTATTTAATCCTTCGCCGAAACACTATACACATCCTTCAAAAGCGATTTAAGTTATATCTTATTATTCATATTTTTTATGATCTATTTTTTTAGTTAGGTTTAGTTAGTGTATCTACATTACGTTACCGTTTAAAAAAAAATATTTCATGTGAACATAAGTAAAACCCGTCTAGTGTGGGTATCGCAAGATTCCACTTTAGGAGAGTGAAGAGTCCATTCAACCACAGAAAGGGTGTCTCCAATTTTAGGAGGTGTGGTCCCTTCTCATGGTCCCACATTGTATGTTCTTCTCACAGCTAGTTAATCGTAACACACAAAAAATATATATCACTTTATAGGAGGAATAAGAACCGGTATACTGCATTCTTCCTCAATCATTTTTTTACGCGTTGAAAGGTATTATATTTTATTTTGAGATCTCTTACTAATCCTATTTCATTTATTGCTGAAAACTCATACAATGTATTCCCTTTGATGTATTGGGCAGCATCTGTCTATATTTTGAAATACCAAAGTGACCATATTTCTTTTTATTGGTCCAGGAACCCCTTTCCTTTATCACATTGAGCCGTTTGAGCGGCGTTAGATTCAATTTTGATTTCAACTTTAAGAAAGCCCTTGTAATTTCATTACTGCAAGCATCCTTGACTCGGAGGCTTGTTACGAGACTTGTAACTCGCTCCAATCTCCGAATTGCTTCCACAGACACAAACGGAGATGTGAGTAAAAAGGCGTCGGCCAAAAGTTGAGACCACAAAACTGAGGAAAGAGGGCGGGGTACACTTACTCGTGCGTGCATCCTCTTGAACAACAGTTGCCACTTTCAACACGGACAAAACAATATTTTGGGGGAAAATTTTGATTGCTTTATCACTACACAAAAATTTGATTGCTTTATCAGTACACAACTGACAACTCTCCTTCAATTGCAAACATATAGTGAATTAATGTTTACTTCCAAAATTATTTTTAAGGGTGTCATAGATCCAGATGACACTTGTCTAAGAAGTCTCCAGACATAAATCGGTTAGGTACTGTGCATTGCTATTGACAGGCAGGGGTGGCCACGTGCAATGTCTCTGACCGGAAAAATGGGACTCACCTGAATGACCCTGGTTAGTTGCCAACTCCAATAATCCTAGCTATAGTGCTACGTAACGCAGATACGATGTCTAAATATGTTACCATGTAAACCCCCTCAGCAGCAGCAGCAGCGGCAGAGGCAGCTCCTACTCCGCGTATGGCAAGAGTAGTACTACTACTGTACTAGTACTAGCTGCTGCAGCAGGTCTAGTTTATATGTGTTGGATGTGGGTGGCGTGGGTTGACCCTGACACGGCGAGGCAGTCTGACAGCCGCAGACAGTGCCGGAATGCGACGACGACTGGGCGATGTGCATCAGAACAGAGGAACTGATGTATTGAATGACTCAACGGCCAGACCTCTCTCTAAACGCACAATTTGGAATTTGCAATTTAGTATATCGTCACGTTTATGCCATCCTGTAGCTAAATCGTAGACTACCATTCGTCAATAGTGGAGGAAACCGAAGTACCCGAGGAAAGCCACTGCCTAACGTCGAGACGTCTGCAGATTTCCACATGCCCCTAGCCGGATTCGTGCAGTATCTTAATCCCCTCGGCTATTGGGGCCCACCCCTCAACATCATTTACCTGTAGTCCGATCAACGACTTATAGATGGCACCACAATATCTCCTATATCATCTGGAATCATACCCAGACAGAACCCTCAACACCACCTGTTAACATATAAGTAACCCAACCTGATCAATGCATGTGTGGAGCACCCATCGGCAGTTTCCTTGGCCGAGTGCGATCGCAACCGGATACCTGAGTGTTTGGTATAGATGACGTTAGCTTTTTGATATATGCGAGGGTATTGTTTTTTAAATCTCTTTTGGCACATTACAGGTCAGCATTAAGGCGGTTAGTTAATCAAATACTTATTTCATTCATCCTTTTAATACCTAAATAAACGAGGGCAATGTATATCGTAAGTCAAACGTGGTCTGAACATTTTGAACATGTCATCAAAAAGACGGATATTTGGAAAATATTTAAAGAAGGGTAGTTAAACCCGACATGAACGAAGTCTTTCGACCAAACATTGTTCAGAGTAATGCTTTGTTACAAAATATATATTAATATATGACCAGATTGTTTATTGTCCAAATGTGGATGAATAAAAAAGCAGTTTGGTGCATATACAGGTTCTATCTTTTATCAGGTCAAGGTAACGGATATAAAGACGATCTGATTACAGACTTTTTTAAATTTCGAGTTAACCTTCAACTCGACATATATTCTTTTTTCTTTTGATAAACATATGCATCGACACGCATTTTCACAATCATTACTCTCAGGAAAAGTACAAACAACTCATTGTATAGTATCGGTTTGCTCTGACCTGTTATGTTGATGGCACATTTAATACCCAATAAACTTGCTCTGCTTTTTGTAGTGTTTGTTCACAGTTTATCTGTGGAAATTCTGCACTGTTATAGACAAGCCCTAATCGCTATTGCTTGGGAGTGTCGGCAGCGCATTTGAATCATGGTCGACCCCCATAGCCGAGAGGTCTAGAGCATTCCGCTGCCATTCGTGTCTCTTGAAACTGTCTCTAAGGTCGCAGGTTCGTTTCTGCCTGAATGCACGCCAGTCACTAGACAAGTCTATCCATAGGCACTGAAATCACTGTCACAGGACGAAATACGCCTAGATCGAACCCCATCCTTAACCGTATCCCTTATTGGAAATGGAGAAACGTGGATAACGTGGGAGAGGAACCATAGGCTTGATGTAGGCATTATTCTTTTACCCCTGGACAGGAATTCAAGTACCTGCGATCTAAGATTTCCCCTCTGATATAACAGACTATAACCAAGATTTATAAGACAGAAGTGACGCTAAATGAAATTCCTCAATCCTGTCAGAAATTGGCGAACTACGCCACCACCCGCCTGCAAGACTCGAGGGAGAATTGTGTGCAGTTGGTGTCTTGTCAGTCCGTGTATCCATCGGCATGCCGCCTGATTAGCCTACGATGCTGGAGATGGCCCTGCTAATCCGGACCACGCCCCCTTTCCCCTACACACATGGAATGTATTATCCTCGTCGTTCGCGATAATAACGTTTTCATCAACGATTTGAAAGGACCCTTATCTGATTGGTCGGTGAAAGGTGTAGTTAAGCCCCTAATATACATTTCTGGACATTTGACCAGAAAACACACACTAACAATGTGATAAACTGTATCAAATGGCTTTATTGATTCCTATGAATAAGGGTGGGTATAACAGTATTTTCATCAATAAGAAATACAAATAAGGTGATCATTCTAGAAAGGAAATACTGGTAGTACTGAAGTTGTTAATAGCATGAGCATCTATTTCACTTGATATTTTTCACGATTTTATAATTTCGAAAATAAAAAGATGATAGCAATTAAGATATCATAATATAATGTTTGCAATGAAAGTACTGTCACCCAGTTGTTTGTGTAAGGTCTTACTACTTCCAGGAATGTTCTCTGCCTGGATATCCCTAGGCGAAAATCTGTCTCTTCTGCCAGCTAGATTCTACATGTACATACCTATTAAGAGTGAAACCCACACAGTGTGTAATCTCTGTGGCAAAACATGCGAACACATTATTTTATCCTGTTAACCCTCATGCAGCTGGTGACTAATTTGGCCAGCTAGATTCTACTGGTACATACATATTAAGAGTGAAACCCACACAGTGTGTAATCTCTGTGGCAAAACATGCGAACACATAGAAGCACATATTATTTTATCCTGTTAACCCTTATGCTGCTGGTGACTAATTTGGTCATTACAAAATGGCTGAAACCCTCAAAATGACTGAAACCCTGGCTTATGGGGTCCTGTTAACCCTTATGCTGCTGGTGCCTAATTTGGTCATTACAAAATGACTGGAACCCTGGCATATGAGTACTCATCTGAGGTTACTCTGCAAGAGCTATCTAATGAATACCCAATTGACAGGGTTTTCAAAATATTTGCTTCCTTGTGCTCTATACAAATGTAGCCTCCGCATTGGAAAGGTAATGCGTAGGGCTGCCTCTAGGGATTGATGTTTTTTTTGTTATTGTGAATTGCAGTGCATATTTTGTGCTTGCGAAAACATATTTGTACTGAAACGTGTGCCCATGTTACAAATGTGCCACCAACCCAATCTGTATCCTATCCCATTCACTCCTAGTCTGACGCAAAAAGTGTTTCTTGATAATGAAGTAGTTTAGAGAAATACTTGGAAATTTGCCAATCCTGTTACTAACCAATCCTTGTTAAAATGCTGCATATTTATTTGATGCATTTTGTTCTAAGTTGTGTACTACAGATGTAACTGGGCTATTACACATATTATCTTCATAACTTGTCTTCCCCCAATGTTGTTTTTGATAATTGGAGAGTAAAGAATTTGCAATTATTTTGTGACGTATGCCTCCATATTTAAGACTAGCTAATTAATAATGGTAGAGGAAACCCAAATATATGGGAAATCCACCACACAATGCAGTTCGCAAAATGTTCTCTTTCTCAATAATTGTGTTTTCTGCATAAGAAAATCACTTCCTCTGATGAAAAGATCCTCATTCTGCTACGTGAAAAATACAGAGTCATTCCACATAAGATTGACTGTGAACTAATTCTATGTTTGAGTCTACAGTAGTGTCACTTCTCCACATTATTTGCTCAAGACCTGAACAGGTTACGTGAAATGCCTCAAGTATGAGCAGCTATAGACGTCTAGATTAAATTGGTTCCCTTATGAATTCCTTAAAGCACTTATGGGCGTCTTAGTAAGTAGCAAGTACACATCCTACATTACCCCTGTATCATTCTAATGGAACTTGTGTAATACATTAAATTGCAGACGACCCCATTTTCATGCCACAAACAAGCCCTATGACAGCTCTCTCAAAGGTAAATAGACTCTAAAGGTAGATGTCACTTACAAAAATATTGGGCCTGCATATGCTCCAGAAATATGTTTAACATATTGCTATTCCTGCATGTGCGTTATGGTTGAGTTAACGCAATAAAGGGAACTGCTTTTTGTGCCTGCTTTCATAAGAGGGATGAAATATTTTATATATCTACAACTTGTAGACAGGTAAAAAGTATATTTAACCCATTCATGCCTGAAGATCAATTTGACCAGTGTCGTCTGGACCTGTCATACTTCACAAACTAATTTTAAAATGAAGCATAAATTCCGAAAATACCTGAAGGATAGTTGATGGAGTGTTAATGAATAACTCTCATTCAAATATTTTCTTAATATTGCGTTTGATAGAGATATCACCATCAATGTCAGGCAGATTTGGCTGCTACAGGCATGAATAGGTTGACATATTCCAATTACCTTATTAATTGCACAGGTTGTGTCCAAAGAAGTTTGACAATTGCTCAAGATATTTTTGAAATTTCAACTTGACTATGTAAAACGTGCTAGGAGGTTTGAGCTGCCAATCAAGAGAGGTTGTGAAGGGTACTACATAGTTACCTGAATGAGATGCCCGTTGCCATTTCACCTCATGAACATTGGTATATGTAAAATTCAGGCAACTTGCTGCCAGGGTACTAACATTACGGTGCTGCCATCTACCGAGTGCTGTACACACCAATTAAACCATGGAAGTCGCTGCATTTCTTCCGTTACAGGGACCTGTCCAGATTTGGATGGAAGGGTGTCCACATTGGTGTTCCTTGCGAAGACCCTCCTGACCACCTTTAAATGTGGTAAGGTGATGGGTACCATTGCAAGCCAGTTAAAAGCCCTGTCCCAAAACACACCTCAAAGCAGCATAATCCTATAAACTAGGTGAATCTCCAGGTTCCTGAGTGTTATCAGGTAGAGAATATCATCGCCACCTGTCATTATTCAATCCATATTCTGTTTTATTTCAAAATATACAACTTTTTTTTCAAATGACATATTCTCATTAATTACGCAGGTGATGGTTACTGCAGGTTCAGAGTTACTTTAGGGATATCATTGACTATGCCCAATAAAAAGTATTTTTTTGATTTTTTACCCCTGAAGATTTTTACAGGCCATAACATTGAAAATTCTAGTGAGAAATCTCGTGTGTGGAGGCATGGGAACCCCTTTGATAGTAATGGACATACCTCGCTGATCACTCCTGAGCACTCGAAACAAAAGAGAGTTGCACAAAGATACACATCGACGATCTCAAGACAATGGGTTGTGGTCAGGATGCTATAAATAGGTGCTAGCTATGAGCACGTGAGGTCACCAAGTGAAGTTGGTGTGGAGATTTCTAACTAAATTTTTCAACGTTATGGTCTGTAAAAATCTTCAGGGGTAAAAAATCAAAAAAATACTTTTTATTGGGCATAGTCAATGATATCCCTAAAGTAACTCTGAACCTGCAGTAACCATCACCTGCGTAATTAATGAGAATATGTCATTTGAAAAAAAAGTTGTAAATTTTGAAATAAAACAGAATATGGATTGAATAATGACAGGTGGCGATGATATTCTCTACCTGATAACACTCAGGAACCTGGAGATACACCTAGTTAAAGGATTATGCTGCTTTGAGGTGTGTTTTGGGACAGGGCTTTTAACTGGCTTGCAGTGGTACCCATCACCTTAAGGCCAGATAACTGGTCTTGGAGGTGGTGTTACAAGGATCACATGTTGTCCATATGGGGAAATTGGAGGCTGGCAGTCAGGGTCTTAGCCAGGATTTCAAAAATGCCTGTTCGAAACGACAATTCCAAAAAACCTGCCTGTCCAGATTTAGCCACTAATCAACTTCAAATCCTTATACCAACTGCATTTAATAGTCTATTGTGTCAAAAAAGCCAATTTATACTTAAGCTATGTCCTGAAAGATGGTTTGTTAGGAAAATATTTGATTATTATGCCCACATTGAAAATTCTTTATAAAGTCAGGGTGGGTCCTGGCTAAGTCCCTGGGCTGGCGAAGTGCCTGCTTCTGTGTAGAGGTATTATTAGTTGGGTTGTTCAAGGGAATTCTTATAAGGCTGTGAAGATGGTGACACACTCAAAATGAGACTCCTAGTTTCGCACTCCTGTCCCCTTTCTAACAATAGTTATCAATCCCTGCGGTCTTGGCGTTTCAAATATGTTTTCTTTAACTTACCTGCTTGAGCTGACCTCAATATAACCAGTTCCTATTTTACAGTGTTTAACCTCAAATGAGGCTTTCTTGATCAATAAAGGTTTATTTATAAATACCATACATGTCTGCCAAATATACTAGGCTAGGGCAACTGGAAGACAAATTTGGAGTTCCTGCAAGAGAAAACAAACTTACAGCACGCGATTTTGTGTGGAATTTCTAAAAATCTCAATCCCAAGCTGATAATTGAATTTTTTCATCTCCTTATAATTCCCATGATATTGATTAATGATATCATGCCTTATTTTGATGAATTTATACGTTTATGGTTGAAATATGAGTATATTGTGATCCCCCTTAAAAATTTAACAACTGCCAATTTTAGGCATCCAGTTTCTAAATCCTGGCTAAGACACTGGTGGGGCTTCAAATGAGAAACAAGTCAACACATGTTAGATATTCACATAAAATATAAAAGTCTTTATTGTAGATATATTTACATTTGCAGAATCTCGACTCAAAATAAACCCATGTATTTCAGTACATTTGTGAGTAGTGCTCATTAATGTATTCTAAATAGATTCCATAGACTAAATCAACGAGCAATAAACCTTTACAGCAAAATACTTGCCACCATAAAAGGAACTATCATTTTGACAATGCAGATGAAAATATTGTGACTACATCATATTTGTAACCCAAATATGTACATCAATAGGAAATTATAATTGACAGAAGCACTTAACATATTCTTGAAATGAAAATAAAACATTCTTCACCGTATTCATGCCAGTACTTAATATTCTTATTTGCACAACAGAATATAAGCTCAACTAAGACCTTTGATGTTTTTGAAATGAAATGAGAAATGCTAATGTTGCTCAGAGGAGCGTTTCACTGATGAGTTTGAAGTATGACTTAGATGAGCAGTTTCTCGATGCTGTTCTGAATTGTTTGGATCTGCTGCTTCAGCTGGGATCCTTCATGAACGGTGACAGAAGCTGCAATGACGGGACGAGAAACATCACAGGCACGACCAAGCGCTGAAAGAAATATATAAAATATTTGTTAATTGGTATTCAAAGATATGGCAAAATGGTAATTTTCAAATATCTCAGGAAACATTGGGTAAAGAAAATGTACTCACAATCAAATAAAATTGACAATTTTAACATTTTTTCAATGGCTGATTGAAATGATAGATAGATTAAGCATATACATATCAAGTGAAATCATATCACCCTCATTTTCAAGTATAAAACAAGAGCTCTCATATATCTGGGCAGAGTGTAACTCCTGTTGTAATATCATAAATATAAACCTCTCAGATGACTATAGAAAATGTATAGCAATCAAAATCATATTTGAAATAAATCTGAGATTACAAATCATACTGTCCATTTCACTCCACGGAGACCAGCAACAGAGACATACTGATATCCTTGGTATGGAAATGCATTTATATAAGTATCTATGATACCTGGACCAACTAAAACAATGGGCCAGATTAGTAGAAGATACTTGAGAAATCTGTATAGTTCAGAAGGTATGCCCAAAAATCTATATCATAGATGTGAGAGAAAGAGAGAGGGAACTAGAGAGATTTAAATAATTACCTTGCTTAGACCTCACAAATACATATGGGACATTCTGAAACAAAACGGAATACTATTATTAAGACATTTATGACACAGTATGCTAGTCTGCCTTCTCAAATATAACTAATTTCCAGTGAATAAAACTTCCTAGAACTTAAACAGAAACAAATTACAGTTAATTACAGTAGACTACAGATAGGACTTTGACAGATAAAATTTCAGATACATAAAGACATTTTCTGATACATAAACAAACACAAGTTTGTCATTATGACTTTAAGAGTGGCAACATAATTTCAATAGCCGATCACCAACATACACATGAAGTTCATAACTTCATGCTTCCTTGGGCCACTTGAGCCGTTGGATTGGAAGAACTTCATCACCCCAGCAGGAATTGTAAATTGTTGAAATAGTAGGATACGCAGATGTCTAAGGGAAGGTGTGTTTAAGTGTTATTTTTACCTTGTCCTCACAGAGCAGGGGGAGATGGAGGAGGATCTCCAGGGGCTCCGCATCAGCTGCCATCACTATGAACTCAGCAATACCCCTGTTCAGGGTCTTGGTGGCTGAAATAATAAAAGTACACAGGATAACTTGCTGTGAAAGATAAAATGACAAGGAGCTCGCTCAGCTCAGGCATTGCTGACTTAATATAGATTCAGAAGTAAAATGAAGACCACAGGGTGCAACATAGGTCCCAAAACATTACTTGTTGAGCAGGGCAAGCTGCCCCCAAAGTTTACTTGCCACACCACTCTGTTATCTAAACAAGGGTGAATAACATCGCAAGGACTCTGCCCACTTGCAACAGGGAAAATGGTTATGTTGCACGATGGGCCATACATTCACTATAGACTCAGAACTAAAATGAAGACCATACACTCATTTTTTGTCACAACCCACTAAGCTGTCTGAAGATCGATTAAAATCTAGCTCTTATAAGATTGAATTCTTATATAAATAACAAACACCATTCTTTAAAGATTACATTTTATCTATGTCACCTTTAAAGCTGTCCATTTCACTCCACGGAGACCAGCAACAGAGACATACTGATATCCTTGGTATGGAAATGCATTTATATCAGTATCTATGATACCTGGACCAACTAAAACAATGGGCCAGATTAGTAGAAGATACTTAATGAATTCAACTAGAAAATATCAGAGGTTATTGAAATGGGTAGATCAAATAACAAGACTACTGTAAGATGAATAGATTTTCATCCCACTAGAGAAGAAAAGATTCAATTATATTCTTGAGATTGTCATTTAAAGAAATTTCTCACAAAAAAATGTGGGTTTCCAAAAGACGCCCAGACGCTTTGCTGGCTAAGACTATGCTCTGCGATATAGGCAATGAGATATATCATATTAAACTATGCTAATTTCAATCAAAATAAAATTCTAACAGCACACACTACTCTGAGAATTGGTAGCAAGTACTTAGAACAACCACTTGTCCATTTCACTCCACGGAGATCAGCAACAGAGACATACTGATATCCTTGGTATGGAAATGCATTTATATCAGTATCTATGATACCTGGACCAACTAAAACAATGGGCCAGATTAGTAGAAGATACTTAATGAATTCAACTAGAAAATATCAGAGGTTATTTAAATGGGTAGATCAATTAACAAGACTACTGTAAGATGAATAGATTTTCATCCCACTAGAGAAGAAAAAATTCAATTATATTCTTGAGATTGTCATTTTAAGAAATTTCTCACCAAAAAATGTGGGTGTCCAAAAGACGCCCAGACGCTTAGCTGGCTAAGACTATGCTTTGCGATAGGCAATGAGATATATCATATTATACTATGCTTATTTCAATCAAAATAAAATTCTAACAGCACACAATACTCTGAGAATTGGTAGCAAGTACTTAGAACAACGGTTCAGAACAACCACTTGTCCATTTTACTCCACGGAGACCAGCAACAGAGACATACTGATATCCTTGGTATGGAAATGCATTTATATCAGTATCTATGATACCTGGACCAACAAAAACAATGGGCCAGATTAGTAGAAGATACTTGAGAACAGAGATTTAAGCAGATCTCATTCAGATAGATTCCTGAAAGCCCTTCTTTTATACAAGCAAAAATCTCTTCAAAGATATTTCAATTTTGACATTTTTAGAGTGAAAATCCAAATAAACCCTCTTCTACACACAGGTTAGTGTAAATTTCCCTTTTTGACACAGAAGGCTTATCAATGTAGTTGGTATAATTATTTGGAGTGGTTGAGTAACTAGATCTGGATGATCTGAAATTATGTGATTGCTTTTTCAGACGGGCATTTTCAGAATCCTTGCCAAGACCTGCTTGAGAATGATAAGTAATGTTTGATTAACCTATCGTATCCATGCCTCAGGAGAACACGACAACCTAAAAAACTTTTCCAGCAATCTAATGACTTGAAATGAGTACAATTTTCAGTGTTCGGATACAGGAATTGTAAAAACCAAAGTAGCAACACAAGAGACATATGAGATTGGAAGTCGCTGGCGGCACACATCCCTGCACATTCAAGTAAAAGCCTATGCTATTATTTGAGCTACTCTGTGTTAGGAATCAAGTCACTGCGGGGGAAGAACTTGTGTTGAAGTTCAAACTAAATACATGTAGTTAATAGCAAAAAATATTTATCTCAGTGTGTGCAATGTGCATATACAATGCCATTGAAATTATATTGAGGTGAAAGAATTATATTATAGTAAGTCTGAAATTGGCATTATAACCTATTCCTCCCAAAAGATTTTGACTGTCCAGCAGTGTGGTATTTGAAGCTTTGTGTATCCCAATGATTCCCAGACACCCTGCTCGGCCTGCTGGCTAAGAATATGGTAGGGACATAGCTGTTGGTCAACTTCCAATTTCAAAAACTTGATGGCCAATGATGGTTGACTTCAATCAATACAAAGCCAAGGGACCACGTGGGGAGGGTGGGTGGCTTCAATACACTACCTTCATTGGCGCCTTTCTTCAGCTGCTTGTAGTTTGATGCTTGTCTCACCAAATCCAGAATCTGCTTCGTGAGCTCTGGGTCGGACAGGGGATAAGCCTTGGGATTTACTTCTTCAGTCTGAAACAGAAAACCATGGCATGACCACATGTGGAATCTCACCTATTATCGCCCACAAGATAAATGCTCTACAGGCTAAACTGAATAATTCTCAAAAATTCCTAACCTAACAAAAGCAGTTTGTTTGATTAATATTTAAGTTACATGGTTTTGTTCCATTAAAGCATTTGTTTCGATTCCTATGAAAGAAAACTGGCCTGGAGTGACTACTACTCAACACGTGTTTCTTGGTACACATTCACTTGAGGTGTTCAAACGGACCTCTCTCCCAACAGGCTAGACTTGAACCCTAAATATAAGGCGAATTTCTCCCAAACCCTTAAGCACAAACATTACTAAGCGCACTCCTTACGACATTCTGTTTCTTAACTTACCATGTTGATGTTTGATGATGATGGTGAAAGTGTATTTTAATGGAATATCTTTGGCCTCTCCGCAAGATGCTTCACCGAGGTTGCTACGAATACGCACGTGTTGGAAATGAACGATTGCGCCACCTATCCGTGAAGTTTAGAATCGTGTTGATGAGGCGAGACCAGTGGCGACTCCTATGTTGACCCATTTGACCATAGATGAAGAAAATGATGATGATGATGATGTAGATGATGATAATAATAATAATGAAATAATAATAATAATAATAATAATAATAATAATGATAACAATTATGATAATAATTGTAATAATGATACTAATAATGATAATGATAAAAATAACAATAACAATAATAACAATAATGATAATAAAAATGATAATCACAAAATGATAATACCAGTGATAAGGATGATTATGAAAGTAGTAATAGTGATAATAAGGATGATCATGATGCCAATGTTGAAACTAATCTAAATTAACTACCGTCATACTTAGAATTAATTATGTTTACGCCTTTTGAAATGGAAACCAATAAATAAAAGTAGGCTATCTTGACACTCCCTCTCTGCAGCTATGCTAATCATTCACACTGTGTATGAATTTTGGTAACACACATTTCAAATATATTCATGAACTTCTTGTGAATACCAAATACATTATTTTTGAATATCAATAAATCATTTTCTGAGGAGAATAATGTAAATATGAAGTTATAAAAATAATCACATGTATGTAAATTTATGATTATCAAACCTTTAAAACCATTTCAATTACATAATTCACGGACTAATGAGTGATGTGTAAACTTATGGCTAATTTATGTACCAAGGTGGCTTCCTGTAAGCTTTTATTGTTTATATTTTTCAAAAATGTTTGAAAACCATCCAAACCCTCTCATGTTGGTATTCATTTGGAGGTCATGCTTAGATCTTATATATTGATGCCAATATACAAGGGGTTGTCATTTTTCATATTTGTTTGCATCATATTGTTTTGGCCAAACACGCCACCAGCAGCGAAAGAGTTAACATGAAAGGTTGCATCACCAGATATGGTTATAGGTACTGTAGAACACACAATGTTAGCGTCTGTTAATATATAGCGTGTGGTTCCGCTTCGCTATATATAAAAACGCTGTACTTTTTTCTTACTGTACTAGCGCTGTCAGCGGCGGCTACCGTCGCTAACATAAAGATACGCTATAATGCGAAAATTCCCCAATTCGCCATATTTGGAACACGCGTCATATATGTGTTCTACAGTATGTCCAGGCAGGGGAGATGGATGATAGCCATCATCACATAGTGTCTACTGTATGAGAGATGGAATAATGTAGAGGAAATGTTACAAGACAACCCCTTTTGCTAAAATGCATGTTGATAGAGTTTTTTTGGCACAATCAACATCTGAGATGATAGCTAATTAATATCTACAGGATGACTTCAAGAGAAAATATACCCATTAGATTGTAAGATTTAAATCTATTTTCCATATACAGTATTTTGACTTAATTCATGGAAGGAAAGATACTGGTAATCAATTTATACATGCCTGTCATGTACCTGTATTTATATGTAGATCTGGCATATATAGCTCAGCAGAATGTAAAACCAATAGCTAAAATGGACTTGCACCCTTCACACTTTTAGGTCAGCTGCACTCCTTGTATGAGCATCCCATTTAATCTTGTAATATTTCTTTACTTTGTTGCCTACCTGATCAACCCTGCTGAATAATGCAACAATGATCAAGCTTTTCAATAGTGCTGTCATGCATGAACTTCTTTCTTTTGACTACTTTTCTAGGGTTTAGTTTAAGGATGAGGATATCAGAAATCTCTGCAATACTAGGATGACTGAGCCAAAATACTTCAGTAAAAGATGTAACAAACTGAAGACTAAACCATATTGGCAATAAATACTGAACCATATTGGCAATAAATTCAACACATAATTCATGAATAAATATAATTTTATTTACAATCATCACATGTAGTTGCAGAGTACATATTCTGTCACAAAATAACTGAAGTATTATGCGGTGGGTGTTTTATTAGAAAAACGTCACATCTGTTGACAGCTTTAACTTCATGCATGTTGACTTTCACACACTGCCAATTTTAAAGCTTCTGGCTCAGCTAATTATTTACAATAAACACATTTTCCTCTGTGCACATTTGTGCAGAAGCAAATGTACAAATTTGTAGGACTGGTATTAATTGGCTTGGTATTTCTAGGCTTGAGATTGGCATTGCTGTTATTATGATACCGATCCCAATGCTAAGCTTTAGCGTCATTTTTCAAGTTACTGAAATACATTTACATCAAAGTGTCACAGACACACTTTTCTGGATTTCTGGGTAATAAGATAATTTAATAACAGTAATAATAATGATAAAAATTATAAATACAATTGTCTTTATTTCATGCAGTTAATACAATGAATATCAGGATCAAATTAATGCTGTGGCCCTCAAATTTTGAATATCTTACTTTCACCCTTCAGACAACAAGTATGTAAATATTTTTTAAAGCATTGCCAATTTTCATATTAAAGAAAAAGGTCCATTATGTCACTGCTATGTATTGATAAGTGAATGAATTTTTGAACAAAACCCCACAAAATTCCATATTCATTGAAATTTCACTAGGATCTAAGTAGGGGCTCACTATCCCTTTTTCTCTCTATCTATATATTCCCTTAAGTTTATTATTACCTGCTGCCTTTTTTACTTTAAATTGTATGTTCTGCATTATCTATTGTGGAGTATGTAAAAGCTAGCATATATCATATGAGCTGACCACGGCCAACACAACACATGTGAATACAAAGAGGGCTTTCAATTGAAGACATCCATCATGCCGGTACCTCTTTGTTATCATATATGGTAGCTATCTAGCCTACAGCCGTATAACAGGCCAATTGTTTTGAATGGTAACAAACTATGCCAGACAGCCGTCAAAGTCATCTCGGAAGTTTGCCAGTTTTATGGCAACTTAATTGGGAGTTTTACAATGCTCTCAAGTAAATTCACCTTATCTTGGAGACTCAAGTCAGCTTCACATAAGGATGGGACACGATACAACATTAAATACTTGAGAGAGCCCTGATCGAAACTTATCGATTCCAGTCCTTCAAATTTGTACAATCATACATTTGCTTAAGCTGTTGCTAAAAGACAGCTATACGAGGTATACCAAAAGATAGGATGTGTGTCTTGAACTGCACACCTTTCACTAAATGACAGCCATATGAGGTATACTAGAGGATAACATGTGTCTTGAACTGCATACCTCTCGCTAATTGACAGCCATATGAGGTGTACTAGAGGATAACATGTGTGTCTTGAACTGCAAACCTCTCGCTAACTGACAGTCATATGAGGTATACCAGAGGATAACATGTGTGTCTTGAACTGCATACCTCTCGCTAACTGACAGCCATATGAGATATACTAGAGGATAACATGTGTGTCTTGAACTGCATACCTCTCACTAACTGACAGCCATATGAGGTATACCAGAGGATAACATGTGTTTCTTGAAGTGCATACCTCTCGCTAACTGACAGCCATATGAGGTATACCAGAGGATAACATGTGTGTCTTGAACTGGACACTCAGGCCAGTGATCCAGAATTTTAAAAGTTGACGATCCTCCTCCTGGGCACCCAGTGTGGCAAGAAGTCTCTTTGTTTCCTCCTCTGAGCGGTTCCCAGCAGCCTTTGTGAACTTG
Source organism: Maea johnstoni (assembly GCA_963942565.1). Taxonomy (NCBI): domain Eukaryota; kingdom Metazoa; phylum Annelida; class Polychaeta; order Spionida; family Magelonidae; genus Maea; species Maea johnstoni. Next base: position 39,746,707 of record OZ012685.1, on the reverse strand, counting down.
AACATGACCTTGACTTTACTGAAATGAAAAAAAAAAGATAGATATAGACATGACCCTTAATAAGTTGAATATAATTGGTCAATCAATATAATATCTTACGAACATGAATTTTAAGTGGCAAAATAAGTCCAACACTGGCTGGAGTTATGATACAATCCATTTTTCTTGAAACTTGTACACATTTTCTTAAACATTCATAATTTGGTGCATATGGAAATATCTCAGGACTTTTCAAGATTGTTGTGTTCTTTCAACGTTCACCATTGCTGCAATGTGATACAGCATAATTTTAGAATGACCCTACTTTTGCCACCAGCAGTGCATTTACATGAAGCAGTTCTTGTTAGCATATATCATGCTGATTGACAAATAACTATTTGAAATAAAACAATCATGTATGATAATTAAATGATATGATGGGGCCTGCCCTGATGGCTGTGTGGTCTAAGACATTGTCAGTGAGGGCAAGCTGTCTCTCACCACTGCCTGGGTCTAAAATCTCGGCTGGGGCATGTGAGAAAGTTGCCAGTGACTTGGGATTAGGCGGTGGTTTTCGCCGTGTAAATTCCAATTCGAAATTCCAAATTGCTATAATACATACATTATCATTCCAACAACATGAAATAATGCTATACGTACTTCATCCACTCCTCTTTGAGGCAAATGAGGCACCTCTCCACCACAGCATGGGAGAGGCCGGAATTGCTGATGGCTGAAGTCATCTTCTTCAGCACTGCGGGAACTGCAACAGTAACAACAACACATGTTAACGATGTCTTCTTATAATCAGAGACATGACAGGACTCTGTGTCTCTGTTTTCACCAAATATCACTTTATCTTACTCATTTATGAATACTATTTATGAATAAAATTGTCAGCACTGTAGGGAAAGGTAAAGGTTCAACTTAATTTAACTGTACAGGGTAATTTCTTCCATTTTTGCGCGATAAATATTTCCTCAAACAAGTCCCATGCTAGTAGCGTAATACATTTTTTAAAAATATAAATGCTGATAAGTGTGGATATATGGATAGGGCTAAGCTTTCTCAGGTACATTTTATTAGAAATGCGCCTTTAGAAAATAATATGCAAAAATCATTGACTCAGGTACGCACCTTTCTCAGGCATCGTTGCAACTGTGCTGATTTCAAAGGTGAAGTTAGAAAGGCTTGGACAGTCTCCATCTTTGTTTCCAGGTGGATCCAGGATTTCTAGGAGCACACAGAGGTCTGACATAAGCACATGCTCCGGGAGCTCACACTGGAGGGACAAGCCGAGGAAATTACAGCGCCAGGAATCTTCATACTCATGACTGTAGGGTACAACTCGACAGCAGCCTTTTGGTAAGAGAGACTGAAATGGGAAATGGAAACAGTGTTGAAATGGAATACTTGTGGCAAGAATATTTATACTCAATGACTGTAGGGTATCACTCAACAGCAGCCTTTTGGTAAGAGAGACTGAAATAGGGAATGAAATGAGTGATGTGCATTGTAACACTTTTGTCAGATTTCATAAATTCTGTTCAGAAATTACCAATTAAATCTTTGGAAATTAGCCAGCTTGTCTACCTGCCCTAGCATATCCGTGATTTCCAGTGTATGAGAAAATAGAAAACATAGATATTAAAAACTCTCTTAACCCTTGATTGATCAATCGGTGAATAACTGTACATTTCATCACTAAAAGGCACTAGTTATCATTGAACAGATTCACTTACAGATTTGCATTTTGTGGATTGGTATCTTTAATAGTGTTATTCATTGATTTAATGTCTATTAATTACATTCCTACTTTGAAGAGGAGGATACCATACACTACTTGTGAACTGTAGCTGATATTCTAAGCATGTTCAGTATATTTACCTTTAGGGCAGCAATAACTAGTTTAACTGCTGAGGTTTGCCCTCCTCTTATGATGATCTGATTTCCAATCACGACATGATGAGCTAAACACAAGAAGTCCCTGTCTCCAAGCACCTGAAAAGAGAAAGGGTCTGATAACTCAACAGTGTTATTGCTCGAACCTTTTCATGCCAGAAGCAAACCAAAGTGAGATTTTGTGTTTTGGCAAACCAGTAACATGCTCTTTGTTTAGACTTAACATGAAAAGAAACTTTTACTATCAAGAGTTAATCTTGTGCACCTGTAACATTAACATGTAATCTTATGAAAAGAATAGAATTGAACTCAAAAGCACTTTTTGAAAACAGTAGCTTTCCATTTTCAATGCTTACTAAGCAATATATAACGATGACAAACAGAACCACTAGAATTGGGTGAAATCAAGTTACTAATAAATAACCTAGGCTAGAATGTGGTCCAATTAGGGGCAGCTTTTTGGTATTGAATCTAATATCTATAGAATTTGGATTTTCCTTTATGTAATTATTCAGCCAAATCTCTACTAGCCTGTTGTTATTATTGGAGGAAACGGGTGCCTGACCTAACCAAAGTTTATATGCCAATGAGCAAAATTGGAATCATGGCAGTGGTGATAGAAAGTGAGCAGTCAGCAGCAATACTAGCAATGCCTTCAACCACTCGGCCATTTGACCAGGCCCCTTACAGTGTATGATACTTAGATTTCAGGCTAGGGGCCCGAAAAGATCTTTTTATTGAAAATAAGTTGTCAAAAACAGGATTTCTGGTTATTATACATACTATTTTGGGCCCCTAGTCTAAAGATTCTAGGGGCACACAGCAAAATCTAGGGGCATATGCCCCTGGGCCTCTGGGAATGTCGAACCCTGCCTTACCATTAAGAGATGCCGAAGGTTTTTGATTGCTGTCTGTGTTGTATCTTCTAGTGAATCCGCACCAGAGTCATGACTAGATGATAGGCTTTCCTCACTGTCAGTCTTCTTGGCAGCTGACACATTCAGCTTCCTTGTAAACACTTTGATAAAGCCCTCCTCGGTTTCTTAAAGCAAAATATGAAACATAATTCATTAAAATGTTACAAAAGGCCTACTGATGAATTTTGAATTTTTTTTGTTTTTCGTCACATTTATGCCATTTGTGGCTAATTCGTGACTAGCCAGTTGTAAGTAGTGGAGGAAACCGGAGTACCCGGCGAAAACCACTGCCTAACTCCAAGTTACTGGCAACTTTCTCACATGCCCATGCCGGGATTCGAACCCAGGCTACTGATGAAGATTAGACAAGGTGTAAGGTGCATTAATGCTAGGTAAACTAGTAAGTGGTGGTGCTTTGCAAAGATGAGCAGTTCATTTTCGTGATTTACAGGTTTTAATAGTTTCTTTTGAATAATTATGCCTAGAGTTCCCCTTGAAAAGTATCATCTGGATCAATGCTTCTTTTATAAATTAAAGGACCATACACAACTTCACAAATTATTTGAGGAAGTTATATGATGAGGTTTCTAATGAACAAAACTACATCGTTTATGTTCCAAAAAAATGTTTTGTCAGAAAGATAAGACTAAAATCTATTTCAAAATGTTAATCAGAACCAAACCAAAATCTCTCCTTGAAATATTTTGTGAATTAAAGCTTGATTTCATAGTTATTTGTAAATGTATCATAGGTCCAGTTGTCACACCTGTCAAGGAGTTCTCTGGGCATAAATGTGTTAAGGCATTTGTGGCATAAACACATTGTGTTATGGTGTGCCTATCATAGTCTTAGCCAGAAGGGTGTCTGGGTGCCTTTTGGACACACAAACCCTCAAATATCACCCTTCAGGACACCCAAAAGATTTTGTGAGGATCAAGCTTTATTTAAGGTAATGCATGTCTATGGTTGCAATCAGAGTATATTGTGGTCTCCCTTGAAAATTGAGATGCCTCAAAATTCTATTATAGCCAATTTTGGCCACCAAGTTTCTAAATCCTGGCTAAGATCCTGGACTGCCTATGATTCTCAATTTGATTCAGGTTTTCTTTACCTTCTTGGTTCTCCAGATCAATGATGGAGTCCTCTGTGGGCGGCCCCTCTAGGAGTCTCTCCGTCAGCCTGTTCCCGCAGGCCTTCAGGATCCACGTGAACCTACTGTGCAGGATCTGAAACAAGTTCTTATCATTGGTCAGCTCCACTAATGATCTAGCTGGCTTGTTCCCACCCCTGTGCAGGCGGAAGTTGGTCGGATTCATGCTTTTCGTCAAACGGTGCGCTCGTTGTGGACATTTCACCTGTTCTTCCTCATACACAGCACTTGCTTGCGTCTGCACTTTTTCTATGATATCCCTGATGTGCTGCACTAGAAATGGCCAAGAATTGAGCAGGTATATTTTGTCCATCATCACCACAATGATACTGAACCACCTCTGCAGGCCTCTTGCGTGGCTGTCTTGCACATAAAAGGTATAACTGAGAACATGTCCTCGGTGGTCATCTCCAAAAAATATTGGCCCTTCTCTGCCAGGGCAAACCTGAAAAAGAAACAGCCATTTTGAGTATTTGTGAACGAAGCTGATAAAGAACAACTGGAATATTTCCTCACCATAAATGGTTTTGAATAATGGATCATGACTGGGATATTTTTTCCAGCTATGGAAATTATCATTCATCTTATTTTTCTTGCTACCATCAAAATGTACCAAAGTTATCATTCATATCTTTATGATCAATACAAGTGTTGGGTAGATAAACAATACTCATAAAATCATAAGAAACAATTTCAATAAATTGGGATATATTTGAAAGCAAGATTGCTCAGTAAAGAGAACGGAGGGAAAATGTTTTTGTCTTTTGGTTTTTCATTCACTGGACAAAAATGTAACAATCTTACTAGAATACAAATGGAATAAAAAACTATGCAAAACGTTTTTATAATCAATAACAAAAACATAATATTTTACTGATACATAGCAAGGAGGCCAATGACATAAAGCATTTTACACCATGACTTATATTTTGTGTTTAGGTTAGGGGTGATAAGTTGTATTACCTCACAGCTGAGACTCCTGACACAGGCTTGGCGGACCATGCTGTAGACTTGCCGATGATCTGGGTAGTGCATGCTTACATAGCTCACCTTAGCATCGCTGTCATTGCTGATAAAGCCAGAGTGACCAAATGTAACAGGTCTACACGCCTGAAAGAAGAAGGGTGTTTATATTAAGGTACATCCAAAGAACTTTTAACACACACAATTGCTGATATCTGAACATTATGCCCAAAATACAGAACTTTGTAAACTCAATAAACAAGGTTTGTATCCTCCATTCAAAATTGATGGGGTGCGATGGCTAAAATTATTGAGATGTTTGCTCAAATCTATTACACTAGCAAATGTGATATATTTGAAAACAAAATTTGAAGCATATATGCGTGAGTAATGTTGATCCAACAGTACAACATATATTAAACTTAAAATAGTTACAAATTGTCCGAGTTTACTAAATTTCAGGCATCCTACAATGCTAGGTTAACTAATGGAAATGTTGGTTATTTTGAAGCACCCTAAACTATCATTGTTTCAGGGTTAGCATATAAATGTCAGTGCCGGGAATTGGGGGAAAAATTGGGACATTTAAACCTCCTGAGCTATTGAAAAATGTAGGTACAGTTTAGCTTTGCGAATAACAACAACAAAAAACTAACCAAGCTCCTAAAGTACTTACATCACACATTTCTGATGACTTAGTTGGTGGCACATGGTCGAGACTGCTGAGGGAGGAGACAGAGCCCTCTGTTGGTGACTTAAGGTAGCGATCACGGAAGTTGTTGAAGGAGCCAGGTTCTGAGGAGGCAGTAGACTCCTCTTCCATCATATGCTGAGGATGGTCTGCGTGGAACGCCTGCGTACAGAACACCAAGCTCGGGCCATGGTGTTCACAGAAATGGCACAAGGCTATGACTGCATTCATTCTGACACACAAGGCTGTATCTCATAGCCCATCTGAAAAATAATATGGATAGTAGTGCAATGAAGAGTAAGCTGTACCATGGTGCTTAGACGACCAACCACTGTAAATATGTTTCTTTTTATTTTTAGTCTTTTCTGTCTTTGGATTGATTTGCGATTGAGGTAGGAAGGTAGATACATGTAGGTATGTGAAGGTCAGAAAACCCAGTAAGTTTTTTCTATCATAGGTATTATAGGGATTAAGTCATGATCCATGCCAATTGTTTGTAATGCTAATCCATAGCCAGATAGACATACTTAGTAATATTTGTTTATACCACTACTGTCCACAATCAGGGTGTCTGCCACCAGGTGCAATCAGTATTTAAGAGTGTTTATGTAATTGCAGTCATACACGTGTTGTGTAGGTATGTATGTTCATGTGAGAACATTGTAAGCCTTATGTAAGGGGATCCTTTAGCTGGGAGCTGCCTGGCTGATTGGATGATCGGTAATTAGCGCCATTTATTGTCGGTTGTTCCTAGCTGCTAATATACCACTCACAACTAATTAAGCTTCATAAACTGAGGTGAGTATCTAGAACAGAATAGAAATGTTGATGCGCTCAAATCTGGTGAGAGGGCTGCAACTTTACTTGCATCTTGGCTGCTTTATGGGAAAACTGCATCATTCGTCAGTAAAATTAATTTCGATTGCTGACTGGGCACTAAATTGTGCCTAGTTAAAAATAAGAGTGTCTGCTAGCTCCGCCAGTTTGAGGGACATTGATTCATTTCGTTCATGATTTTTTCTTATTGGCTAGCTCCGATCATGTGATCAATGACATCATTGACTCTAGGCCGTTTAGAATGTCTGAGAAGGCAAGCTTTCAATAAATGTAAGTTTTAGGCAGCACATCTGTGCGCCCGCAGGTTGGTAAAGCCAACCAAGCGGTAGGACTGTCATTGATAAGGAATTCTTACCGATTCGATTATCGATAAGAAAATTACCGATACGCTCTGATTCGATTCGAATCGATAAGAATTTGAATTGCCTGTAGTCGCTTATTTGGACATCGTCACCAGTGACCGGCTCAAGCGGCATGGCGGCGGTTAGAGCGAGAGGTCGTTACGTGACCTTTTGACCCTCCCCAAAACATGCGCATAGCCCTATACTGCATGTGTGTGACTTCCGCTTGCGTCCCGTGTTGCGAGCGGCATGAAGTCAGCGACAGGCAGGTGTGATAAGGCATTTTACCGTCTTTTTTACGTATTTTGTATTATTTTCTTATGAATCGATATCTTGGGACGTCCAAGATATCGATAATCAACAAGGAATTCTTGCCGATTCACCGATACGGGTGGTATCGATGACAGCCCTACCAAGCGGTCAATAGCTGGAATTCAAGGCGTAGATGTCAAGTAACAACACCATAAGGAGGTCAACGTCTTCGCCCTTACAGGGCTAATCGGAAGCAACCCCAAGTGGTGGATTGCCCACCTTGGAATTAGAAGTAATAAATAGTTTGAATACAACTATCAGTCTTCAAGTTAGATTTTTCGTTAAATATAATAGGAGCTTGCAAGTTTTCCCCTTTCCCAAGCCTCTATATCTGAAGCCTGGCATATACAGGTGAACTTGGATATGACAGACTCAATGGGACCAGGAAAATTGGTCCGTCATAAGCAAAATC